>CM046345.1:8047860-8410371 GCA_025403435.1 Artocarpus heterophyllus
GGGTTTGGTGGGGACTATATAAGGAGGGAGTGTTGAGAAATTATAGCGATAAGGGTATTAACAGCGGCTGTGCGGATTCTCTGATTCTAGACTAACAATAAAAAGTGACGAGTTTCAGTACTGAGACTCTAAACGAGACTTTTTTATTATAATATTAAAGTGTTAAACAATATAGGTAGAGCGAAAGTTGAAGATAAATTTGTTGTAACCTATAAAAATTTTACATTGTAATTGATATTTGTTTTACACTATATTATATTGTTAGAATATCATTCAAATGAAGTATACATAATGTATTTAAAAAACTAGTTGAAATAAAAATTTTAGTTTAAATATTATAACATAAAAAATTTTATACTGTAGTATTTTTTAAAACTTTATATTGTAACTACTGAAAGCTAATTTATATTATAGTTGGTTTCAACCAACCTGTCAAACACCATCATAATCTCTTTGGGAACACGGTTAATGTGGTTTTAACTAATTTTTGCAAGAATGTTTGTGCCCGTAAAATTCGAACAAAAGATTGGTTAAATCCACAAATTATAGTTTCAGTTGCGTTGCTTAATGGGTTGTTAGATGTGTTATATTACAATATTAATAGCCATTCTAGAGGAATTAAATCTTCTCTTCAATTTTATCTTGCTTTTGGTGAATGAGTTCAAACTCATAAGTTTAAAACCATGTATAGTATAAAACTCTAATACATTATAAATAAAAATATGCTATCGTATAAAACTCTCACATGTTAAAGTATTTAAACTCATTTTTAAGTTTAAATTTATTTGTCAAACATCCTATTAGTGTTTCAAATTATATTTGATTATTAATCATATCATGTTACATTATTTAAAAATTGATGACATCTTTTAACTTGTATAATTTATTTTTGCTTCAAGTCGTTTAAATGACGTGGTGTAGTGAATTTTTTTTCCTATTTTTTTTAACCTTAGGAGAGGATGTATTTGACCTTTATTAATCCAATTGTTTTGCATATTTGAATCATAGTTAAAACTTTTTTTAACAATATCTTCTTTCATTAAAAAAAAAATAAATTTATGAATCTATAAATAAACAGACTCTATACTTACAGTAGACTCCTTGCCGCTAGCAATACCTTACAAAATTTATAATTCATAAGATAGCGTTTGCTTAAAAAAATATTAAAAAATGGAAGAAATCTAGCCCATTTT
This sequence comes from Artocarpus heterophyllus, assembly GCA_025403435.1. Lineage (NCBI taxonomy): Eukaryota > Viridiplantae > Streptophyta > Magnoliopsida > Rosales > Moraceae > Artocarpus > Artocarpus heterophyllus. Next base: position 8,049,054 of record CM046345.1, read on the forward strand.
TGGACCCTGACATAAAACGGTGTGAGAGAGTGAACGCTAAACGCCGTCGGTGGTGGGCAACACAGGTGGGCCCCCACAATGTCCGCACACTGTCGCCACACAGGGCCTAAGGACCTAACAACCTCAGCATGAGCATGTAGACACATCCCCGACGGCCGTGATGTCATGGCACCTGGGGCAATGGGACAACGTGGGCCGTCAGATTTGGAGAGCCCACGGTGGGACCGTGAACGTCAGAATTCGCGGCTTGGTCGTCACACCAAATCATAATCTAGTGAGAGAGAGAGATTGATGTGGTTTGGATGACATGACAGGAGCTTGAGGAGTGAGAATATTTGGGTCCTCGATAAAGAAGCATACCGAAAGAGCACTCCAACTTGAGGGCCCACAAAGGGGATGCGTGGGTCCCACTAGCTAGTTGATCTCCTCCCACAAGCAAAGGATAGATTCTTCTTCCACTAGCCAAAAATTACCAATTCATTGGGCGTCACGTGCCTCCCATTTCTTGGCCAGAATGATCTCCTCTCTTTGATTTGAATTCAGGCGTTGTTTTTTGCTTTTTGTTTGTTGGAGAGATTTGGAGCCAAGTTTTGTTTGCAGCTACTATTTGCTTTTATTGGATTAAAGTTACGAAAATGTTAAAGTTTAAAAGGATAGTTTAAATTAATAAATTATTTTTTGTTTTAAATATTATTATTGTTAAAACATTTATACTATAGTTGTTTTTTGTTTTACATTGTGACTGTTGAGAGCTTTATACTATAGACAGTTAAACTAAAGAATTTAAATTGATGAGTCAAACTAAAGGTTAAATTGCGTTGTATTGTTTGAACTATAATTTAAAGTGACGTTTGAAAATGTAAAATTTGAATCGGTGTTTTATTAATTTTGACAAGTATGAATTGAAAAAAAAAATGTTACTGCACAAAATGGATCTGGATTGGATGAATTTAAGGAGAATCAAAATTTTTAAATTGAATGTTTGAAAAAGTTCTAAAGCAGTTCTATAGTTCAAACTGGACCTCTAATTTGAGATACCAAAAATCAATTTAGGCTAGGTTTGTACTAAAAAAAATGTATGAACCCATTAAGTAGTATTTATACTTCAAACACTTTATTACATTCTCATTATCATTTTGATTTGATTGTTTTTGTTTCCTTATAACAATTTTTTAATTTAATATTTGTGTGGCATTGCAAGTAATGAAATGGTGTCTCAATTTTAAAGCACGCGGTTTGAAATAATCCATAAAATCTTTAAACTGGGGTTTGAATGTGTACTGGTTGAGACGATTTTGTACAGTGATGTAATGTTTAAATTTATCAAAAACTGGTTTCGGTTTTCTTAATTTTCACACTATCACAGGTTCTTAAACAGATGTTTTATTTATTGTTCAAAACTTTATATTTTCAAACATCATTTTAGACTGTAGTATAAACTACAAAGGTTTAAAACGACATATTTTAACTATAAAAGTTTAAAATCACACTAATTTAAAAACGTAAGTGAGAGCTTATATGCAAGAGTTTAGTATTATAGTTTATTTTTATTTTACACCGAAGCATAAGAAAAACTTTATAGTGTAACAATTAAAACTTTGTGTTGAAATAGTTTCCAAGCTCTAAGAGCGTACATTTTTACTCCGACTTGTGTACTTACACATTAATACGTCTTTTTTCCCCCTAATTACTCATGCAAAGCAAGATTTTGTTTTTAATTTAATGCCATGCAAGATAACGTTGGAGGATATGCTCTAACCAGCGATACTGAGACAAACATGCCAGGAGGAAGAAAGTGTGAAACACACTCTTAGGAGGCAATAGGGGGCCCAAATTACAATGTCAGATGAATAAAGTGATTGTTTGCCTATGTTCCCCACAGCCCTGTAGCACTCATCTTTTTTACCCTAATATATGATGAAAAAAAAAATCCTTTTCATAAGGTCCCAAATTAGTGTATATATAGGGTGTTCAACAATCACAATTAAAATCATAATTGTAATTATCAAATAAATATAAAACTCTCATATATTATAATAATAAACAAAAAGTTACTACAATATAAAGATCTCATATGCTACAATGTTTTAAACCACAACCATAGTTTTTACTATACTTTTCAAACACCTTAGTAGTATATTTTTTAGATTGAGACTCATCGTTTTATTAGTAACGATGTTTTAACCCCATAGAGTTAAAAATGAATGATTATTATATGTCCTTTGCAAACTTGGCGTATTGGATTTCAATCTAATATCCTAATTTTTTTATCTCATTAATGGGTTATATTTATATTTTGACAATTATTGATTAATTATTTTTAATATTTATTCTCAAATTTTAATAATGTTATAAAAGTGTAAGGGACAATCAATAATACGGTAAATTAAAGAAAGCAAATTTATAGTGTGTTTGGCTGAGGGTGGTTTACATCACTTATTTAGTTATTAACAATGTAAGACTATCATATACTAAACTAAAATGAAAAAAATTACTACAGTATAAAGTTCTCATATGTTGCAATAAAAATAATTTTAATTAATAGTTTTTACCACTATATCAAACATTCGATTAAACTTATCATATAAAATATTGGTCTTTCTTCTCTGGATATTTTCACAAACTATTAAATTTGATGAAAAAATTACATTTATTTTTATTTAATGGTTAAAAAATTAACAACTACGACCATATTACTTTTTAAGTAACCATACGAGTAATCTCATATATGGATGTATATCATTAAAAAAGAAGCAAAAAAATGGCGAATATGTGAATCTCTATTGCAATAATTATTGTCCTTTCTGCTTTTGTACGTACGCAGATTCTCATTCTATCATTTCAAAGTAATCGTAATCGTGTTATGTATCATATAGTGGTGTACTTGTACCAGCGTGATTGTATCCTTAATGATCTCAAGAACTTCTCATTTTTCTTTTTCAGGTTCTTTATTCTTCACTAAGGGTTAAAAAAAAATAAAGAAGGAAAGAACTTCAAGTGGTATAGCACTGCTAGCTACTACTTATCCTGCATTTAAAAGAAAAAAAAAGGAAGAAAAAAATCCCATGTGGAGTTTTCAAAAGTGCATAATCATTTGGTCGATTTTCGGTGCTCATCAAAGATCCAGCTGATAGTAGCTAGGGTACTTCTCTCTTCACACTTGAAAAAGTAACCTATCATTAAAACTATGTTTAATTTAAGCGATTAAATTTATTTTAAATAAATAATTTTAATCAGATTTAATAATTAAAAAATATGTATTATCAGTGGAAGACCATACAAAAAAAACCTAATATTTACTTCCATTAAAAAAAACTCATAGTAGTTTATTTTGACTAGTGCGCTTGAGAATTTTGATTCAAATACTATAACATATAATAGTTTTATACTGTAATTTATTTTATAACATGTAGGAGCTTTATTGTTATCGCTTAACTAACTGGTTTGAACCAAAGTTGCCCTAGCACTATAGACCACATTTGTTGTATTATCAAAGCTATTATTGGACGTACATTTTGTGAAGGGTTAAAGCACAAAGACTAGTTTCATGACACGCTTATATAAGTTCCAATTAAGAAATACATGATATTCTCTCCAAGTATTATATAACAATATAGATAGTCATTCATCAAAGAATGTCCGGGCAAACAAAAATATGACAAAAAGAGAGTGATCAAAAGGGCTTCATCTACAAGGAAAAACTGGATCGTTTTAAGGTCATGCATTTTTCTTTAAAAAATTAGTACTAACAAAAGAGTAAAGAGTGATATATAGTTCATATTAGCTTTTCTACACACTTATTGTCAACTTTATTTTTCATTACCAGCTCATATAGAATTTTTTTGGCTCTGGATGAACTGCATGTACTCATGGAACACGTTGTTGGGATTTTTTGCAAGCGTACGAATTTACTAAATTATTATAATTAATTAATTTATTAATTATTTATATACTTTATAATAGTGATGCTACTTTCATGAATGATATAGGAGCATGTGTAATTTGTATATTCGTTTAAAAAAAAAAAAAAGGGATACTCAGACAGGATCACTTTATTCAAACGAAGCGATTTGTTCCTCTTGCTTAATAAAGTAGCGATAACAATATCAAAGATTGGAAATCTTGAGACTTAAGCTAGCTTCCTTCCGGGCCAATATGCCATGATCATCTTGATTCTTTGATCTTTATTATGAGTACATTTTGCTCTTTCTTTTTTCCTTTATTCCCTTCTTTTGTTTTATTTGTTTCTCTTCTCCAACTCAAATTTATAAAAATAAAAATAAAAAGAGTTGTGGAAAGGCCAATATTAACATCGTTATCTATTTAAAAGTGGTCGATTCTTTAAAACCCAAGTCTTTTTCTCTCTTTCTTTTCCTCTTTCAAGTAAGGAAGAAGGTCAATTTCTAGCTAGCTAGTTAACCCGCTTTTGTCGTGGTTCAAACTTCAAATTAAGGTGACTACTCTAAGAACAAGTATTTATTAGTTTTTTCTGTGTATGTGTGCATATATATATATATATAGCTAGGACCATATATGATTAGTAGTACTTGTTGGTCCACACACAGAGAGAGCAAGTATCTTTGGAAAAACCAAAAACTCAGAAAGAATAACGAACTATGTCAGTTCAAATTTCAAATCCTAAATATTAGTATTATATCCACGTGACCACATGCCCATTACTAGATGATCACATAATAGAAAATATAACAAAGTACATTGGCCATTGGCCAAAGCGTAACCCCTCTCATCATCCAGATTCTTGATGTGGCCCTCTTTATGTATTATAATATATATATATATATATATATGTGTGTGTGTGTGTGTGTATATATAGTGGTCAAACATACCAACCTCGCTAGGAGTGCAGTCAATAATCAGGTTCTTTTGGGCCAAGAACTAAAATCTGCCTCCACTCCTCTATATATATATTTGATCAAATCATGATCCCAATTCCCAACCGATGATCATCTCAATATATATATATATATATATATATATATATATATATCTTTAAGGCTCTTTGGTCCACATGTATATGCAAAGATCACATTTGGCTATGAACATATAACAAGCCCTGATATTACTAGCCTATCCCATACTTGATACATATTGGGACTATAAATTCTTTGTTACCAATTATATAATTACATAAATTCCTTGCCACTAGCTAGTTCTTGATCCAACCAATTAATATTTAATTTTGATCATCTAGCACACATAACAGCTTGGTTTTCTAGGGCTTAGTGTGAAACAATGTTAGAAAACTATATTTTCTATATATGTAGGAGATCTAATAAGCTTTCCATTTGAATGTGAAAGATCACGTAGAGATTTATATTAGGTCATGCACACAAAACACAGTCACATATATACACCCACACACATATATATATGATCTCTTTTCCAACGTGTACAGAAGGATATTTTCTCCGTATATATATATATAGATACACACACATATATATATATGCGCATGCGCGACAGTGCCGACGGTGACTGCGGCGGGTATGCTCGTTTTGGCGCTAGCACAGAAACGAAATCATGAAAATGTTCTGATTATCATATGTATATATATAGGACGAATCTAAAGGGTCGGTGGACAGGATCTTAAGCCCCACCAATATTTTAAGTATTAACCTTATTCTTGTGCACTTTTTTCTTTTCTTTTAGTTTTGTTCTGTAGCTATAGGTAGCCATACATATAAGCAGCCAGAATGCGCGGCTGATGTCTTTGTCCCTTTTTTTATCCCTTGAAAATCTTTGTCCTCATTGGGGCCCATCTAAACCGACCTTGGACACAAAAGTCTCGTCTTAATTCTTCACGTCATTTTATAGGTGTTATAACGATTGAGTTTAAACCATAATAATTTAAATTACAACTTATAAAATATGAGAGATTTATATAATAATATAGTTTTATTTTATACTGTAACATATAAAAATTTTATATTATTTATATTTAAAACTTTAGAGTTCAAATCACTCTTTCAAATACCTTAGTTTATGCAATTCTCATTAACTGAATTATGAGAATTTGGTACACTTCATCTAAGAGGTCATCAATTGAAAATTGTACTACTTAAATCAAACGGCGTTTACAAATTAAGTACATATAACAATGTTATCCGAAGTTCTTTCACACGTCATATTTATGCGCTGTCTGATTTAACTTGTATAGTTAAAATGTCATAATTAATTAAACGGTGACTATAAATGCATATATGATGGGTTCCCATTGTAGATATATTCTTAATTTGCGGTTTTGGTTTAGTTCTTTTGATTCTTTGATCTGTATGGAAGAAAAATGGACCTTATAATCAAGTTCCCACCGATATTATTGGGTAAGTGATGATGAGATTTTGTTTACTTGTGAATAGGAAAGAGGCTTTGCTCTAGTCAACTAAGTGACAGTGGAGAATGCAAATAAGTCCATTATTTTTAAGTCAAGTTTGCACCATCTAAGTAATTTGCTATTGTCTTCACTTTTAAGATCTTGTTTGATTGATTGATCCATAATAAGCACGTCATAGTAGTAGCAGGTGAGACCGTACATGCTGAATTTAATTAATTTATTGTCCACTAAAGGATATAGATTGTATAAAGTCGTTTTTTTAGTGTGTGTAATATATGTAGGAATTGTCTTTGTACAACAATATATGGACGCAATTTCCCTCAAAAGAAAAAAAGAAAAGAAAAAAAGAACACTATATGGACACAAGGCGAGACAATTGATGAACTGGCAAACTCAAGTTCAATTGGACGTGCACATAAATGTTTAATTAATTCATTGTGTTTTCCAATGGGCACGTGTGTTTTCATCACTTAACTATTAAGATTTTAGTGACAACATGTCTATCAACTGATAATTTTTTCTTACGACTAATTTGATCGACAGGATCTTTTACGACGTAGACATGCTCATTACCATATTACCTTTCTCTTTCTCCTCACGTACGATATGGTTAATAATTGACTAATCAACAGTATTTTATTGGGCCATAGGATATTTATCTTTTTATGCTATCTATTTTAAGTTTATTTAAAAATTATATATTTAATTTTTTGATGTTATTAAATGTATATTTTTATGTTAAATTTAATATACTAATTTATATCTTACCTTATTAATAGCTAATTTTGACATTTAAATTGATCAAATTATGCTTAAGTAAAATTAAAAAAAATTAAAACTTTTAGAAAATAAGAAGAAAACAAAAATAAAAATACAAAAAATACCTATTTTTAGGATCTTTTATACTATTTTTAAGAGAATAAGGAAAATATCATATTTTTGAAACTTTTTTAAGTAAATATCAGATTTTAAAAATTTTTGTAATAGATGTCAAATTTACAATATAAACAACTTATTTACTATGTAAATAAAAAATATTTACATTGTAAACAAAAAGATATACAGTTGTTACATCATAAATCCATTTATTGTGTTAATAAGAATTTTTTATGCTATAAACAAAAGGTAAATGAATTATTCATATAATAAATTTGACATTTACTAAGAATATTTTCAGAACTTAATATTCAATAAAATCGAGTTTTGGAAAGTGACATTTTCTACCATTTTTGCATGTTTTTTAAATAGAAACCTTAGTATAACGTTTTTTCAAGTCCTTAAATTAAGTTCTCTCAGTTTACAATTCAAGGGTATTTTGGCTAATTTTTTAGGTCAAATTAAAGATTGATTAGAAAAAAGCATAAATTTATGTATTAAATCTAATATGAAGGTATACATTCGATGAGATCAAAAAACCAAAAGTATAATATTTGAACAAACCTAAAATAAAGAGTATACAAAGGTGAATAATCCTATATATACACACACTGATGAGTGGGTATTTTACTCACAAATCAAACATTTTTGAGCTTAAGTATTTGCAAAAAGTTCAAGCAGATGGTTTTTGTGCTATTTTGTAGGAAGGGAAGAAAATAGAACTTGGTGAAAATTTAGCATAAAAAAATGAAGGCTCCAAAATGTTTCCCCAGGCAAGACCCAAGGGCCTTGCATGCCCACACTAGAACAGGCGTGTGCACTCTGCAGGAGCCTCAGCCGAGAGGACCGCGCGGGCGCGCAGACGTTCAAATATATGATAAATTCGGGCTAATTATTACCAAATGCTCTTATTCAATTCAAAGTAAAGATTCCATTAAGATAACGTGGTCAAATATATGATCATGTAACAATGACATGACCGAAAGCTGATTAAGGGGCTTAATTTGTGTCATTAGTGGACACATGAGTAACACATTTATGGCAGCTTTCATTTATATGGTCGTTCAGATATGTTGCCCAGCAATTAGAAATAGTTAATGAGATCCTAAACGGGATTTTGTTGCTAATGTACAATCTGTTTGGTGTTTCCCTGGTATAGATAAAAAAAAGTTATATAGGGAGGGGCAAAAGAGAAGGGAAAAAAAAACGTTTTCCTTCCAAAGTATATACATATATGCATCGAGTACTGGCTTTTTGACTAATTATGCATTAATGAATAATGTCGAATTGTTTATAGATGGTTCTACAATTCAGTTGTAATTGAAATTTAAATTTAAGAATTTAGCATGTGAAAGCTTTATACTGTAGTTACTTTTTGTTTTTTATTATAGCAGCTGAAAGCTTTATATTATTTACAGTTAGAACTGAAAGTTATTATTGAAGTGTCAAACGCACACTTAATTGGTAATTAATTCCTCCAAGGAATGGATCATGCTTGGCCCAAAGTTAATTTAGGGTTCACAAGATAGAAAGACTAGTTAATCGACTGAGTAATTACCCATAATCTAACTCCTATTGATAAATGATTGTTTTTTCACATTGTACCTCCACCAGAAGATCCGTCATTGTTTTGTCTTTTTATTCTAACAACCATATGTAACTGTTTTCATTCCAACGGTTTCAAAATTGAAACCAATTAAATTTGTTGCAATGGTTATTTATAATTGGCCTCATATTTATTCCCATTAAACCAATTTGGTAACTGCATATTTGAAGTAGTATAAATAATCCTTGATGGAAGGATTTCTGCAGTAGAAAATTTTCACGTTCAATTGTGTTGAACAATTGTTTTGGTCCCTATCACATCTCACTCTTTTTTTAGTTCATACACCATTAATTAGAGTGTCTGAATGTTAGAAGACTCAAACCATATTCACAAAACAGGAGTCTTCGTCTGCACTAGAGCAATGGCAGGAGGTATATCATTTCACGCTTCCGTTTGTGATTTTGATATGCATATCGTTTTTTAGAGCTTACACCATCTAGTCTAGTTCGGCCCCTTTTCTGGACTCCTAGTCTAGTAATTAACAAAATCAAATCTGTTAACAATCAAATATATTAAATTATTCTAATTATATAATTTGAACGGAAAAAATTATCTAAAACATATCTTTTACTGTATGCCCACAAAATTTGTTCTCATGGTTTTAAGGAGAATTTGCATAAATGTTATTTTTTAAAACTGACCTTTTATAAATATTATAGATATTTAAATGTGGCATAGCATAAACATGTAATATAAATGATGATATAATTTTTTTTAAATGTATCGTGAATAAATACACGTGTAATTTCTCTTCTTTTATAAAGGGTCGCTTGCTCCAATCTTGAAAACTACGGCTTGTTAAAAATCTGGATTTTATTTTCCCAGCTGTATTTTAATTTATTAGCCGTAGTTAGTCAACTTTTCTTAGTTAGTTGATTGAGGAAATCGAGTAGCATATTAACCGATATTCTCTTGATATTTTTAGCCTAAGTATTAGCTTTTAGTTGCTGAAACTGAGGGAAAAGATTCTCAGCCCTTCTGTATATGTACACGGCTTGATGCATTATTCAAATGAATCAATATCCAGAATAAAGAATTCAATTCAAAATGGTAACAGAGCTAGTTCTTTGAACCTGTTTCCTTTCATCAGAAATATTTCCTCAATTCGTGATTCATCTTTTTCTTCTCCTGTTCGTCTTCTATGACAAAATACAGCATGGCAACTGAACGTGAAAGCTCCACCTCCGAAATCATCTCCAATCAAGAAATTCTAGTGGCAGGAAATAATGGAGGGATGGACAGCAGTAGGGTTCTTCCAATCATGAGTCACAAGTTGAATGGGTATAATTTATTGCAGTGGTCTCAATCTGTTCTCATGTTCATTCCAGGGAAAGGCAAGGATGAGCATCTCGCAGGCCTCTCGGCTGCATCAGCAAAGGAAGATTCCAAATACTGAAAGCCTAGAGAGCCGAGGATAGCATGGTGATGTCTTGGATGATCAATTCTATGATCATTAAAATTGGCAAAAATTTTCTCTTATATAATACAACGAAAGAAATCTGGGATATTGCAAAAGGAGACATACTCTAGCAACGAAAATACCTCCGAACTTTTTGGTGTGGAGACCATTCTCTATGATCTCCGACAAGGTGAATCTTCTGTCACTCACTACTTTAATATTCTCACCTGTTATTAGCAGCAATTAGACATGTTCGAAAAGCACATTTGGGAATGCCTAAAAGATGGAGATCAATATAGGTAGATTGTTGAGAAAACCTGGGTGTTTAAGTTCCTAATGCGACTTAATAAAGATCTTGATAAAGTTCACGGGTGGATTTTGAGCACAAAGCCCCTGTCAAGTTTAAGAGAAGCCTTCTTGGAGGTAAGAAAGGAAGGATGCCGAAAGAAAGTAAGGCTGGAGACGCCAAACAACCTGCCCGCTACTGAGGGATCAGCTCTTGTTGTACGTGGATCTCAACCAAACAACACAGATAGCAGACCAAAATAAGGCAGGCCTGATGTGATCATTATCGGAAACCAGGCCATACTAGAGACACATGTTGGAAGATTTGTGCAAAACTTCCTGACCTAAAGCCTTCACGTTCGTCTCATGAAAGCCATGGAAACACCGCATCTTCAAGTAATGAAAACAGCACCACTGATCGGTTCTCTTCAGCAAAGAGAAATAAAATTCTCCAAAACATGATCAGTCAATCCATTAATTCCTCCATTGTTGCAAAGGGTCCTTAGCTCAAAAAGGTAATTTCTCAAATGCCTTAATTTTAACAAGTAAAGAAAGAACATTTGGATTGTTGACTTAGGTGCTTCAAATCACATGATGGGTGATAAATCCCTAATTATTGAATTTATGCCTTGTAATAAAAACCAGCTCAGTTAAGATTGTAGATGGATCCCTCTTAAAAATTGCAGGCTATAGATCGGTTACAGTTTCTAAGACTTTGTCTCTTCGTTTAGTCTTATTTGTACTGAATCTTGATTGTAATTTACTGTCAGTTAGTAAACTCACCCAAGATAAGAAATTTGTAGCTAAATTCTTCCAAAATATTTGTGAATTTCAGAACTCGTATTTAAGGGAGATGTTTAGCAGTGCTGATTTGTTCGGGACTCTATATCCTCAAGAGTAACCATCTTCTGGAGGAACACACTCATAAGTCAGTTTCTCAGAGTCAGTTTCATAAAAGTTGTTTTTCTATTTATTCAAATAAGGACAATGAAATTATGTTATAACAATATCGACTAGGACATCTTATGTAACACCCGAGCATTTTGAGTACATTAAAAATGTAGTAATTTTAGGATTATATTAAGACAAAAATAAAATTTAAGGAAAAATATTGTATAACAATACGAAAAATTATACAGTATTAAAATAATATAGTGTAAAAAAGTATACTTATAAAGTTATATAGTATAAAAATTACAATGTAAAAGTAATGCAGTGTAAGAATTAGGACTGTTTAAGATTCAGTAGTACAAAAATTGGGCTGTTTAAATTAAAGCAGTATAGGAATAATACTGTTTAGAGTATATGAATGAATAAGGAATGTTGTAGCAGTATGAAGAACATACCGACAGTATAATAAAAACACTTTCAATATAAATTTGGACAATACAAAGTGAGATAATATTGGAATTACATTATATGATGAATGTAAACAAGTATGGGAGGTTATGAAACCTCATGAATTGTATGAAAAAGGATACCAGCAATATAGAAAAAATACTGTCAGTATAAACTTGGACTGCGCAAAAAGTTTAGTGGGACACCTTAAAAGTTTTGATTGGGCCACCACATCCACTAATGTGGCCTAATCACATTTGGCCACCCAAAGGAACCAAATTGATTACCAAGGTGACTCATCACCTTTTATTTTAAAAAAAAAAAAAAAAAGAAAAGAAAAAGAAAAAATTGTTGAATGATTTCATAATATGAGAGACCACAATTTGGTCTCCATGGTGTAAAAAAAAAAAGGAGTGAAATGTGAAAGGAAAAGAAAGAAAGAAAGAAAGAAAGTTTCATTTTCTTCTCAAAGAGAAACCATCCCCTCCTAAACTATTCTTTATCAAAATTTAGATGAATTCTAAACCTCCAAGGTATGCAAGGAACCAAAAGCAAGTGTTCTTGAGAAGAGTAGGGAGTTTTAAGGTAAAACTCAAAACTTTTCCCTATGGTGTACAAGAGTTTTGTTCAAGTTTTGATGAAATTTTTATGGTGTGGTATGGGCTTAATATCAAGGGAACTTTGAAGGGTTTCAAGCAAGGAAAAGTGAAGACAAGCATTTTGCATGGATTAGGTAAAATCCTATTCTTTTTAATTAAGTTAAAGTTTATGTTTTATATGCATACCAAATGTTTTAAACTATGGCATGTAAGATGAATGTTAAGTCATGGTTGTTTTATGTTTTATGTTATATGTTGATGGTGATGATGATGGAAAGAAGAAAGTAAGGGTTTTGGTGAAATTCCAAAAGGAACTAAATTGCAAAGAAAAGTGTATTCTTAGAAAATTTGAAAATCAGCCAAAAAGTCCCCCTAAACGTTGGAATTTCAAGAAAGTTAAAACACAAAAGTTGTAGAACGCATTGAAACTGTTAGGATGTCTTGAATAGTTTTCCAAAATTCTACTCGTTTTAGGAGCTATGAATTTTACAAAATTTTGAGCACAAAATTTCAAGAAATGGAAATGTTATGAAATGCATTGAATTCGACCATGGTGCTTTTGTAAGTTTTATTCCCTACTAAAAAACTAAACATTTTGATATAAACTGGTTGTTTTTGGTTCCGGGGACAAAAATGTAAATATTTTTGTATTTCAAGCCAAAACTGTAAAATTTTATGAAAATTGAGTTTTCACTAGGAAACATTGATTTCCTACACTGCTGTAGGCAGTAAACAATTATAGATGTTAAGTTTTAAAGAATTTAAAGTTTAGTCAAGGAAATAATAAAAGAAAAAGAGATTAAGGGCAAAATGGTCATTTTATGAAAATGGCCAAAACGGACCCAAAACGCTTGATATCGAAAAAACGTTCCTTAGTGGGAATTTTTTTGTAATATGTAAGTAATGAAACGTTAAATTTAAGCAATGGGTTTTATAGAGTTATGAAGTTAACGAAAAATCTGTTAAGGGTAAAATCGTTATTTTTGAGGAAACTGCTAGAATGGAGTCTAATACTCCGAATTAGCATAATGCTCTTAGATGGAAAATGTTCCTAATACGTTAAGTGATAAAACCGCCAGTGAGATGAGAAATTTAACTAAGGTACGTCTAAGAATAAAAGTAACCTGGTAGGTTACAAAGTCAAGTAAAGAAATAAAGGTACCCTGGTGGTTACAAGGTTAAAGGAAAAGGTGACCCCGATAGGTACAAAGTTAAGTGAAAGAATGGTAAATCAATAGGGTATCAAGTTAAGTAAGAAGGAATGAATATTTAATGTTTACGTTTTATTATCTATCGAGTAGGTTGATAAAAATAAAGCTAATTAATGAGTCAAGTGTCGTGTGATCAAGACATAGAAGCTGACTAATGGAAGAAAAATGAATGGAATAGAGAATGTTAGAGCATAATGTAGGTAAGTTTTAAATCTCACCTATAGCATGAAAGAAATGATTTTTAAATGTTTATGTACATGTTTGTAAATGTGTTTGCAATTGTTAAGTAAGTTGATTTAAAAGAATATTTGCATTTGTTATGCAAAATGTTTTAAAGTTTAAATCATGATTTGCAATGTATTTTTTAAAAACATAATTGTATTTAATATGCATAAAGTTTTTGAAGATCAAGAAAAAGTTTGCAATGTAATTGCAATAATTATGTTTAAAGTATGCTTTGTATTTTGTTAATGCATAATATTTTACAGTTTAAGTTATAAGTTTTATGCTGCATTTGTTATGCAACAAGTTATATAGTACAAGTTATGATTTGTAAATGTGTTTGCATATAATGTGTTCGTATTTGATATGCTCACTAACTTTAAAAAGAAGGTAAAGTAAAGATAATAAAAAAAAGTGTCATACCAGCCTCATTGTTATGAGGTACTGAAAGTAAAGTTAAAGTTGTGACCTTCTAGATGTGAGGTACACGAGTCAAGTTAAGGTTTGACCTCCTAGATGTGATGTATATGACCTTGATGTTTGATGGTCTCAAGTCTTCCACAAGGGAAGCATCATGTTTATGATCTCATGATTAAAGATATTGGTACGAACACTAAATGTTATAAGATAAAGAAAGTAAAGGAACAAGGATAAAGGTTAGGAAAGAAATGAATATTTAAGTTTATAGAATGTTCATAAGATGCTCATAATTGAACAAAATTGGAATCATGCATTATGAATTTGCTTGTATTCCTTATTATAAAGTATTTACGTTAAATGCTTATGAAAAACATTTTGAGAAATGTTTTATGTTAAGTGTTTATGAAAAACACTTTTAGTTTACAAGAAAAGGTTTAGAAATGACGTTTTAAGAAAAATGATCAAGAAATGTTTTTATAAAAAACGTGTATGCAAAACGTTTTTAAAATGTTTTATGAAAAACGTTTTCAGAAATGTTTATGAATATCTCTCGAGGAATTTTCATAAATGTCATTTTCTTAAGATTTACTTTATATAAATGCCACGTATGTTTATTTGTAGGCACAAGTTAATATATAATATAAATGATAGTATAATATATATTTTTTTAAATGTGGCTTAGATAAACAGTAACTTTTAAAATTATGGCATAACATGTAATTTTTTCATTTCTATTGCCTTTGTGTAGACCAATCATGGCTCATTGCAAAGGGCCCAGGTTTCACTAGATCTTGCCCAAATTTGTGTGGGCCGGGTATGGTACGGCCCATTTCCCGCTTTGACATCACCAACAAACAAAAGACATCCTTCGTAACAGGGGCATCATCGTAATTTACTCCATTATCGTTCTTCTTTCCCCGGCCGCTGCGACATCATAAAACCCGCGATTTTTGGCACGTTGCCTCTTTTTTCTTGTCCCCATTATTTTCCTTCCAAAAAGTCCCTGTCATTTTCTACTCTCTTCAGAAGTCCTTCCACTCTCCCGCCAAATTTTCCTAGCAGCCAAACAGCAAGAAAAGAGCCGAAAACCCTAGGAACTTCTGCCCTTTCACTGTCCAGTACCGGCGGAGGCCGTAATCGGAGGCTCCGATGACCGCGATCGTCACCTCCACAGACGTTCAGGAGATACTCTCGAAGCCATCTTCTGATAAAGCCAAAGCTCGAGAAGTACCTTTTTCTCTTTTGTTTACTGTTTCCTTCTCCGTTTTGTCGCCGAGAAAATGGACGAGCAGGAAGAAAAAGAAACGAAAATGAAAATGAACTTTGTGATATAACCGCTTTCAGATTGGATTTTTAACCAAATTGCAAAAAAATAGGATCAAAATTACAGCAATATTCAGCTTAGAAAGTCTCGTATGGGCTATTTCTGATTCGATGCAATAAAATGATGAAATGAATTGCGTAGAAGAGAGCAGTTTCAGTTGAACTAAAACTATAATTAAAATTTTAGTGTGGCGTTAATTTCCTCTTGTATTTGTTCGTTAGCTGGAGAATTGAATTCGAATAGCTATTTTCATACAATTTCTTCCGTTTGTGTTTCTGTTGTTGATCGGAAGTTCATATAATTGGTTTAGAATTTGGCTACGTTTTAATTCGATGTAATTTTTCCGTACCGTACTTGATTTTCCTTGGCGGCCAATAGTTTTTTTTTCCTTTTCTTTTAATCATTATGGAAGATTTTTGTTTTTCGTAGTATAATATATGTTCTTTTCTGTTTTTATTTTGCGTCCATAGGAAGGGATAAGGCCGTTGAATACATGGTTGGAAGGAGAAAGGTCTATCACCTTTTGCAAATTTCTTGGAAAAAACACGGCAGAGCTTAAGCCAAATGACATTCGCCATTGTAAGGTTGAACTTGAGCATCATGCATTCAATCCGACGAAATGGAGTTTGTATTTTGTTTTTGAGTCTTGCCAAGTAAATTGATAGTTTTTTTTTTCTTTTTTCTTTTTTCTTTTTTTTTGGCTGCAGCTGAAACATGGCCTTTTCTTGTCACACTGCTAATGTAATGTGTTTCGTTGGAGATATCTTCAAGCAAACGACGATTGCCAAAGTTGATATTTGCAAAGACTCTCCGGATTTTGGTGCAACGAGCACAAGATTCTAAATTCTCTGGTATTTATGAACTTAATTTGTGTTTTTATGGTAGTTCATCCTTGTTAATTTTGTCATATGTGTGGAAATGTCTATGTTACCCGTTTTAATATTTGGGTAGTGGAGAAACTCATTTCCTAAATGGTGGATCTTTCTTTTTAATACAGACATGTTTGGTAAGTTATTTTGCAGTTGAACAGTTGAATGCAAAAGTAGATCTTATCGAATTCTTCTAGAGCTCAGAGAGCGGACAAAATGTTGGTCTGATATGTTGTTAACGTTCTTCAAAAGGAGAACTTCGAGTTTGAACATTATGTGTAACTTAGAAAACGTGTGCAGTAGCAGCAATAATTTAAGTACTCAATTATCTGAAAAACAGAACTTGTAACACTTTAGTTGTCATTTTTCCCTTCAGAAAAGCAAACAATCTTCACAATTTACTCTTTTCTTCTATTGGTTCTTTCACTTCTCATGGAGGGTACCTTATCCTCCTCCTCGTATTTGATTCTTTAATCAAGAAAAGGAGTTTCTTATATTTTTATACATATATATATATATAAACTAGTGTTTTCTTTTTCACCGGGCATTTTGCTCTCTCTTTCTCTCTTCCTCTCTTTTGTGTGTGTGCGCACGCGCGTGTGCGTGTGTACTTTTCCTCTTTGTTTTTCAGCCTGGAACATCTTCCTCCCTCTTGCCCCCTTCAGCTATACAACTAGTCCCTGCTGCTGATAATGTGTTTAGTTAGTCTATATTTAAGTAAAATTCATTATGAATTTCTCTGTGCGCTTGCATTTGTCCTTTTTATTTTTCAGTCTGGAACATCTGCTGCCCTCTTGCCTCCTTTCAGCTATAAAACTAGTCCCTGCTGCTGCAAAATGTGTTTGTTAGTCTATCTTCAAGTAGAATTCAATATGCATTCATTTTTTTTTTCTCATAACATTTCACAAAATTAAGTAACTGAATTGGCATTTTAGTTTCCGGACGTGTTATACTATCGGCAGCGGACTTATATCTAAACAAAGTATCCCTCTCTCTCTCTCTCTATAGTTTAACTTCTGGCCGTGAACTGAAACCACTATTTCGTCATAACTTTGTGGCGGATGAAATCTGCATATAAATAACATGCATTACGTACAACTAATATGTATGTGTTTTGGTGTCTGCTCATGTATCTAGAAGTTGTTGTTAAGTGCTCTGTAATAATTATTAGTTTCTTTTCAATGTCATTTCAGGCAAGACACTACCTTTACTCTCAGTGGTTAAACAACTTTGTAATCACATATGGGATGTCTTGAGGGATGTCCCAAGCTTTCAGTCGGAATATGGGGTCGTTCTCCGGCATCTTTTGACTATCAATGATCATCGTTTCCACATTAGCAAACGTGTATATTCCAGTGAGTCTTCACTTGGCTAAACTCAGAGCACACTTCTTGTTGCATTATTAGCTGTTGGCATCATGGCTCAGTTTTCTCATACATATCTTACTTCCTCTTCATTAGATCTTGTTCTTCTGTACATGGATAAGGTGGAATCAAGCTTGGGTGACAAAAATGATAATCCATATATTTCTAGGGAGGAGGTTGTTCGCTGCATTCTAACACTTCAGTCCCTCTTGGAGTATCCACCTGGAGATTTCGTGAATAGTCTCAGGGAAGACTTCGTTAAGGGGTTTGTAAGGGTTTTCTCTTACGTTAGGTAAGTGATAGCTTGTGCTTGCAGTTACTGCCGTCATTGTTGTTGGGGTGGAACTAGTAATTCTCGTTTCTTTCTTCTACCTCTCTGTGCACCAACTGACTGTATTTGGTAAATTTTTTTTTGGATAACAAGAAACTTAAATGCCAACTTTTTGTACCATTTTCAGGGATGAAGACAACCTTTCGCGCAAGCTTATTGAGTGCAACAATAAGTACTTGTTGAAAGATGGTCCCAACTTAGGTCATCGTTCCATGGAGATCCATGGTGCCGTACTGGCAATTTGTGTTCCAATGTTGGCTGACAACATATGATCGAGCTCTTAAGGTTTCCCTAGCATCATAACAGCTTTATTTTATTTTGAAAATATATTTAAAAACTTGCTAATTTTATGCTGCAAATGCATTTGCATATACACATGTTTATCCTGGAACTGTATTTTTTTTTGCTAGGATGCACTTATTTTGTGTGCATGGTTACAACCAAATTTGACAAGAGGTGCTACTGATGGGAATCTTTTGGTTAAACAACTCCTTGACATAGTCTGCAAGGAACTAGATCAAAGCTTTACATCCATTGGTAGATTGCCCCCGGTTGGTCTCTTTGTTTCTTAATTTATTTTCCAAGTATGTTCCTGGTGATGGTTGTTTGTGGTGCTAGAAGTTGCTTATTTTTATTGTCTGCTTATTCAGGGTTGACGCATCTAAGGATGAAAAATTTGGAGCCTTGAGCAGTTCTCAGTATGGTCTAATTGACCTTGCAGCTGCTGTACTTTATCGGGTGGTTATTATCATGTGTTCAGTACGCATAACTGCAGTTCAATTTTGTGTACATGATTTATTATGCTTTTTATGCAGAAGGTCTCTGTTTTTCTTTCATATGATATTTTTGACATTTTTGCTTTTCTTGGGAAACTTAAAAAAATCTTGTTGCAATCTTTTGAGCTTAGCTTTGGCTCGAGCTGTAATGATGAAATGGAGGTCTTTTGTTCAAATCCTTCTTATTCGAACATCAAAAGAAATAAATACAAAAACACTGGAGGAGCAAGTAATTTGAGGATAGTTTTGATCTCATCTGGTTTTCCTGAAAATCTGATTTGAAGATCCTGGTTGCTAGCTAATATGCTTTCACTTCCCAGGCTTGTGTTAACATGGCTAAACCGCCATCAAGTGAAAAGCGGATGAAGAAAGAGCATGCTGCTGCACGTTTAAGAGAAGCACTCACGAAAGGAAAGTGGCTGTGGTAAATTTTAAGTTGCTTATTTAGAGAATCTCAAGTTTTGGGTTTTGCAAGTAAGTTTGGATACTTTTGTATTGTTTTCGAATTTTCCATTGAGTTCATTCCATATTGAGCCAACAGAGAAAAAATGTATTTCAGTAGAGGTATGATGGTAAGTGACTCGAACTGCTGAAATTATTATTATTATCATTGTTTTGTTTATAAGAAACTGCATAAATTCTCTTGAAATTGCATTTAACGTGATACTTTTAAAACAGGAGATGAGATTATACGAAGAAGAAAGGATGGGAAACCAGGCCTTCGCAACCTCACAAAAAGAATTCTATGACGTTTGCATTGTCGGTATTTCCCCATCATTACAGGAATCTAGTAATTATTGAGTTGAGAGAAGAAACCAGAACGAGAGTTTTGTTAGATGTACTGGAGAAACTCAACTTACAGATCCATCCACGTTAATGCTAACTTTATTTGGTCAAATTTTTGGCGAAAGTCCCATGGTGAGTGAATTATAAATTAGCAGATTCTTGTTCACTTTGGATGATGATGATTGGTTTCTTAGTGTGAAGCAGGCCTAGGTTAGAACAGTTTATGATCATTGCCCTATTTGTTTTGATTTTCTTCTGATGGAATTGGGTTCTACTACATTTTGGTTCATTTAAAGTATGGTTGCTTCATAAGTGGTTTAGAGAGGGTTCTTCAAAAGATGGAATAGTGTTTTTGGAGATGTAGTGAACAGAAAAGAAGAGCGTTTTTAATAAAATTGGAAGCTGGTCATATTGGAAGAAAGGGGTGTTTTGTTGTGAAATTTTGTTTCTTATGAAGATAAATTTACTTGTCTTGTTTATCTTTCTCGGTTGCATGGCTTTGGATGAAGCTTGCGTAGGTTTTTTTTTTTAATAAGAAAAATGCTTGTGTAGTTAATAAAGTTTTTTTGGCATTGTCATGTTGTGTAGTTTTTCAAAATGTTTGAGCTATTTCTCTTTCCTTGGAATTTTGCAGTTATATTTTTCCAATGGACTTCTCCTCCTCCTGTTCTTGTTTTTATTTTTGTTGGAGAATGTTTTGTAATTAAATCAAATATTATAAAATATGGGCGTGTAAATAGAGGAGATTGAGTCAAGGGTAGAATTAAGGAAATTAGTTATGGTGATTGATTTTGTACAGTTATTAGTTTCCTACAATAGCTCTCTTGTATTCCTATTTAAGTGTATATTGTATACTGACCAAAGACACCGCATTACAATTACGTTCTTTTCTCCAAAAACTCTGATTTAGTACTTGAGCGTATCCGATCACTTTGAGCGAGAAAAAAACTACTCACCATGTCTGACGTAGTTTTTGAATCTACAAACACTCTTGTAAACCGACCTAAAGCCACTGAAACCCAAGCCCCTAGTTCGGAATCCTAGTCCATCCAGATTACTACCATAAGGCTGAATGGAGAGAACCTCCTGCGTTGGTCCCAGTCTGTGCATATGTACATCTGTGGCTGGGGAAAATCAGCTATTTGACAGGAGAGAAGAAGGAACCTGCAGTGGGGGATCTGAATCATCCAACTTGGGATGCCGAGAACTCCATGGTGATGACTTGGTTGGTGAATTCAATGGAGGAAGACATCAGCTCCAACTATATGTGCTATCACACGGCTAAGGAGCGTTGGGACAATGTCAATCAAATGTACTCCGATTTGGGAAATCAGTCCCAACTAACGAATTAACGCTTAAACTTGGAGAAATCCGCCAAGGTGAGGACAGTGTTACCAAGTACTTTAATTCTTTTTTGAAACGCCTTTGGCAGGATTCAGACTTGTTTAATGACTATGAGTGGAAGTCCCCGGAGGATTGTAACCATTATAAGAAGACGGTGGAGGATAACTGTATATTTAAATTTCTTATTGGCCTCAATGTTGAGTTTGATGAGGTTAGAGGAAGGATAATTGGTAGGCAGCCCCTCCCATCTATTGGGGAAGTATTTTCTGAAGTCCGTCGTGAGGAGAGCCGCAGCCTTGTCATGCTCGGCAAGAAGAATTCCGGCAGCAGCAGCGCTATTGAAAATTCTGCCCTTGTAGTTGGCATTAATGTTGGCTGAACCACTCCTAAAAAGCCTGATGAAAAGCCTCGTGTTTGGTGTGATCATTGCAATAAACCACGCCATACGCATGAAACCTAGTGGAAGATTCACGGTAAACCTAACAAATTGGAAGGGCACGCATGAAGGCCAGTTCACTCGTTCTCCCGCTGCACATGCGGCCCAATCTGTTCCCTTTAACAAAGAGTAGATTGATCACCTTCTAAAGCTGCTGACATCCAACTCCGGTTTATCGGGTACTCCTGATGCTTCTCTAGCTCAAACAGGCAGTGAATCAAATGCCCTATCTTGTCTTTTTCTATCTTATTCTACTCCTTGGATCATTGATTCAGGAGCTTCTGACCATATGACAAGCTTTTCTCATTTGTTTCATACTTATAACCCTTGTTCTGGACATGAAAAAATTCGTATAGCAGATGGTTCCTACTCCCCTATAGCCTGTAAAGGTTTAGTTAATTTGTCTAAAACCATCTCTCTTAAGTCTGTTCTCCATGTTCCTAACCTTGCTTGTAATCTTCTATTAGTCAGTAAATTGTGTAGAGATTCTAATTGCCATGTCACCTTTTTTGAATCTCACTTTGTTTTTCAGACTAGAGCTCAGGGAAGATGATTGGCAGTGTTAGAATGATAGATGGTCTCTACTATTTTGAAGATGAAGACTCTACGAATAAAAAAGCTCAAGGCCTAAGTAGTATCAGTTCTATCCCTGTTAAGGATCAAATTATGCTTTGGCATCATAGACTAGGGCACCTTAGTTTTCCTTATCTTAAAAAACTATTTCCTTGTTTATTTCATGGTTTGGATTGTTCTAAAGTTTCATTGTGAAAACTGCATGAGGTCTTGGGCAAAAATCCCATAATTCTTGCTTTGTTCTTTCTTCTTCACAACAGAACAGTGTTGCACCTTTATCTTAACCTCATGTCCTGCCTTTATTGCTTTGTTGAATATCAATGCATATAGATAAAAGTATGATTCTATAGTTTTCATTTGTAAGTTGTACTCTATTTTTCTTCACATATTCAGGTTAGTTATATAGTTGGGCTTGGCGATCGGCATTCTATGAAATCTTAATTGATCAAGCCACTGCAGTAGTTGTTCACATTGATCTCAGTGTGGCCTTTGAGCAAGGCTTGATGCTCAAGACTCCAGAGCGGGTTTGTACTTATTTTATCATTCCTTTTTTCCTTTTTCGATAGCTTATTCTTTTAAACGCGGGGGCATTCCAGTTTAACATGGCTCACTTGGTCATTTTATCCTCCATTTGTCCAGGTTCCCTTCACGCTTACAAGAGATGTCATTGATGGCATGGGTGTTACTGGTGTGGAAGGAGTTTTCAGAAGATGTTGCAAGGAAACACTCTCCGTGATGAGGACAAATAAGGAAGCACTTCTCACCATTGTTGAAGTATGTTACCCAAAGCAAATGAGAGTTGAAAGGTTTTTCTTTTTTCTCCTTATCTAATGGGAATCCTATGCAGGTTTTTATACATGATCCATTGTACAAGTGGGCTTTATCTCCTCTGGAGGCTTTGCAGCGTCAAAAGGTTTTTTCTTTTTCCCCAAGTTTTCTGTACAGATACGAGTATACGTGTGCAATCTGACTTTATCATGTTAGTGGCTTGTCCTGAAGTAGAGAAGGATGGGGTCGGAACTCGAATGAGTATTTACAAATTTATCATAGCAAAGAAATTGCAAGAAAACGACTTTTCAAAATCGTGCAAGGATATTGCACGAGAAAAAGAAACTCGAGCAGATAAGTTTTTTAACAAACAATATTGCGCTATGGTAATCCACGATTAACAGCATAATTGAAACTCGATAATGTGACAGGCACAATGGTGTAGAAAGCTGTCTGAACTAGCAATAATGCAATAGAATTTGCCAATCATCAATTGCTTATGCTACGTGACTTTTATCCTTTGCAAGGAAACGGATGATGATCTAGCGACGAGCTTGGAAGGCTCACAAAACGATTATGAAGGGAACAAGGATGCGGCACGTGTGCTAATGCGACGGTTACGAAGATGATGAAATGCGAAGCGTGCATGGGCAGGCACTTTAGTTTTGGTTTCGTTTTTCTCGCTTCACTTGTGGTGAAGTTGCTATTTTCCTCTTGCGAGAAAAGGACCTTCGGAATTGGAAGGTTTGTCCCTCGGTAATTTAAAATAATACGTCCGTCAAACCAAAGGAAAAAATATAATGTTTGTTTACGAAAAAGTAGACATTTATTACTTTTTCTTTGAACATTTGAAGCAAGTGAATATATAAAAATATATATGCATTCACACACACAGAGACACACATGTGTGTGTGTATATATATATATATACATATATGAAAATTTTCTTTGCAGGTGCAACAACTAATGCAAGATGCTATTGATCCTGAGCGTCTCTGTCAAATGTTTCCTGGATGGGGGGCCCGGTTGTAAAGAGGTGATGGATTTGTATACTCTGTTATCATTTTAGCCCCAGCAGCACCGGTTTTGTAATTGTACAGGCGGCTTTTACATTTTGTTGGGTTCATTTTTTAGGTTTTTTTTTTTTTTTTTCCTTGCCCGAGCCTTTGTATTGGGTGGTGCCCGTATATTGTTGTTGTTGTTGTTTTTTTTTTTTTTTTCCTTCGTTTGATTCTGTTGAGTGTGGAAATTTTTAGGTTTTTTTCCCCTTTGTATCGTTGTTGATCTGATTTTAGAATTTGTGGTTTTTGTTAATATATTGTTAATTGCTGTTTTTCTCAATGGCTTACTTAATTCTTTAATTCGATTTTAAAATTTGTGACTTGAAAAACTATTTTTTTTTTAAGTTACAAGAAAAACTATAATACATTACAAAGTCTTACAATAAAAGAAAAACAATGCGCAAGTTAGTTCTACATGCATTAAATTTATGAATGTGCTCGTCTCATTAATACTCTCTTTACAACGATTTACATTAACACCCTCTTTATGGATGCTTTTGATTAGGACCTAATTAAAAAGATTGTATATAAAAGTGTTTTTTTCTTTAGAGAGTTTAGCGTAATTTTAATGCAAGATAGAAGTGTAACTGAGATGAACTATAATGTAGCGAGGGCTTTCATGATTTTGGTCGGTGTAAATAGAATCACTCAATAAAAAATAACTTTGGTCTTATTGTGTGCACGTGTTTGGCCCTTAACGTGCACATGGCCAAAAAGTCGAGCTTCTCTTGTTATTAAATGTGTTGAGTCCATCTCAAACCTTCTTCACTTCATCTGGTGCCTCCATCTTGTGCTAGTCCCAAACTACCGAGTGCACCGTCGTGTAGCTCAGCCGATGCATGATTAGTGTCACCATCGCGTTGTAGGCGCTCAACCTTTGTTGCTCTAGGTTGCACGAACACTCTCTCTATGAGAACAACATTGTCAGATTTTGGTTAAAAGATAATATCGTCGATGTCCCCTGACCGAACCAGAGTTCTTCACGAACCAAAATAAGTGATTAAAATCATTTTTCATTTTTACAGATGATGTGAGGGGTGACTCCAAAATCATGTTGTCTTTTAACACAAAATACAATAACCAAACAATTTCTTCACTTTTTTTGGTTTCCTCCCCTTCCACATAAGCGCTTATTTGTTCGAGAATTTTTTAGACAGAGTACGAAAAAAAATCCATCCATAGGATATTGT
Source organism: Artocarpus heterophyllus (assembly GCA_025403435.1). NCBI lineage: Eukaryota > Viridiplantae > Streptophyta > Magnoliopsida > Rosales > Moraceae > Artocarpus > Artocarpus heterophyllus. The sequence continues at coordinate 8,074,184 of CM046345.1, forward strand.
TTTGAACCGTTAAATTTTATTAGGTTTTGTTAGTATTACATGCATAGAAACACTCACTATGGTAGAAAATTCCATCTTCTGTTTTGCTTCTTATATATATATATATATATATATATATAAACATTATACTTCCTATGGTACCGTGGGTGAGATTTCAACTTTGCCTACTCTCTCTCTCTTTCTATTTATTATTTCTCTCTTGCTTTCGTCGGGTTTCATCAGGAGAATAGTCTTTTTCATGTGTTTTTGGCAAAATAAGCGTGCCGCATGACACTTGTATTGTATACTATAGACTTCAACTTTAGTTAAGACAACCTGAATAGAGGCCAATTTGTTCTCTCTTTTTGGCTGTGCAATACCTAATTCATTGACATGGCAACGGGAACCTAATGCGGATAGCCTCGATTATTTAACCAAAACTTAGGGATCAAGAAAATACCTCATATACCACTATAATGTAAATATATACACACACACACACACACACACGTACATGTATATAAAAAAGAAAAGCTACAAGATTTGAAATTTAAGATGAGGTTTTTATGCTATTTTCTCGAATGGTATTCTTTGTCAGATAGTAGATGGATATGCCAGAAATTTTGGCGGTTCATCTTTGTTTTCCAGTAAAGAAAAAGATTAACCAAAAGCATCCAAATTCCTAGCTCTGGTTTTGTGAATTGCATTTTGCAAGCGTGTCTAATGATATTATTTAAACAAAATACCCTATTAAAAGGGTCGGCTAACATAAGAATCATTAACATAATTAAAAAAATGTAAGACTAACCGAATTTAATGAAAATTGACGGTTTAAAATTACGCACAAGAATTATTTGACACTTTATTTTTTATTTATAAAAGGTATTGCCTAAAATGTTTCTATAAACGCAATCGTTTGTAGTATAGAAAAGGGTTGTCCTATCCACAAGAGGTAGGAATTTAAAAGATTGACAAATTTATTTTTTTAAATGGCAAGTTTTTTTTATAAAATTTAAAAGAAATAAATATTTTTAGCAAATTTTAACAAGATTTTAAAACATAAAATTAAAACGGTGAAACTTTGAAAATCCTTTTTATATTTCGTAACTAATATGAAGTTTAACTCTAAATATAAATTATCTAAAGCATTTGATTTATTATATATTTTTTCATTACTAGCAAACACATTTACTATTTTGTAAGTCAACTTAAAGCGACAATATAGCAAGCTCTAATGTAGTAAGAAAAATAACCACTTCTCACTAGTAATTTGGTGTACTAATTGTGAAAATTATAACGTTGTCACTATAACTATAATTAACACAATTTTAAGATAGAAAAGATAATAACAAACCAAAATTATTATATTTTAATGGAATAAATTTTTGCGTTAATTTCAACAGAATCTCATCTTATGAAATATCTAAAATCAACAATATTACAAGTCATACTGTATTAAAAGACTGTCCATAAAATTAAGCATAATTTTATTATTATTGATATTAATTATGTAATACAAATGCATTACATAAAGAAAGCATGACTGAATTTATATAAACATGGGCTGCATAACATATTAACAATAATTATTAAAAACATAGAAAATATAATCTATTCCATAAAAGTATAAACATTACAATGCAGATATAGAGTTAAAAGCTATACCAAAGTACTATACATAGAGCTCATCTCTCTAACTCACCAGATTCTCTATACTAATATAGGCATTATTTTGTTATTTTTGGTGGGGTCGAAGGAGTATTCTAACAGCATTTTCTCGTAAAAAGAGGGCTGAGTTGAGCAAAAGGCTTAGCTCTTTAAAAATTCAAGAGAGAAGGGGTGCCGATTAAAGGGAGTTGCATCCCTCCCTTGTGAAAAATTTCACTATTCAATAATATTTTATTATTATTTTCTTTATTATTTTATTATATATTATATTAGTATTTTTTTACAACTTGTTTACAAGTTACAGATCAATTTGCATGCAAGTTGTTTTTTTTTTCTTTTGTTGAGCAGCGCTATTGCAGGCCCTATTTGTGTTTGTTGTCCTTTTTGCGTTGTTTTATTTCGTTTTTCTTCCAGATTTTACTTTTAAAATTAACAAATATACTAGAATTATTTATTTTACAAACATAATATGTACAATGATTTTTAAAACTCAAAAATAAACTAAAAACGCATATAAACTTACTAACATAAAATATGGTACAAAGCTAATTCGATTATACCGGAAACACTACATAAGACATAAAAATATTTTTAAAAATTACTAAAAATATATTACAACATATTTGTAAACTCAAGCATATTATAAAACTTATTAAGATTGAAAATAAAATTACTTCAAGCAAAATTAGCAGTTTTTACCAATTGATCACAAAACAATATTTAACATACAAAACAACTTTAAAAATTATCCAAAAACACACTAGTAGCATATATTTAAACATGTTTTCATACTAAGACATAAAAAATACTATTTAACACACAAAAGCTTTGAATAAGGGATTTAACGAGAAATATTAATATTAAATGATGATATTTAGCTTCAAGAAATATGCATTTTCATAGTCTCATCATGCCACTTAACCAGCTTATTCTTAGTCTCAAGCTATTAAAGCGATAAAACTTAAAAACACACAGATTATTGATTTCTCGAAAGCTAGTGACTTCTCATAAATTTTCTCAATGGTTATCTCAAATTCATGCCTTAAAGTAAAAGTGCACATATTTTTCAAATTTATGATTCATTTCAAGTGCATGTCATATATTTAAGATGCATTTTTCCGTGTGTGTGCTTTTCTTCCACTAATTAGTACGTACTAACCATATAAATTACATTAATATAAATTAATGTTTTTTAATAAAATCTTATAAATTTTTTTTTTTCATTTCTCTTTGTACTAATATAGTATAACACTTCATTAAAGATTATTAGGACTTTGTTCAGCTTATAAAACAAGGCTAGGGTAATAGGTAGGATGAAGGATAAATTTGAAGCTAAGTTCACCTATAAAACACTTACAAAATTCCCAAACCTTAAAAATGTACAATCTAGTTCTTAAGTAACAAACCCAAACATGAAATAAAATTCATTTGTCATCCACTTTTTATTTATCATTTTTTCTTTCTATTTTTTCATAACTTTTTTCTTTTTATTATTTTCTTTTTTATTTTTTTCTTTTTTTCTTTTGATTTTTTTTTTTTTTACAGAATTGCAAACTAACTAAAAATTACATAACAAATTTACAGAGTAATTGAAATTACAGACTTTGGTAACCCTATCCAATCTCTCATAACATTGGCATAAACCCAATTACATTTGAAAGATCAGATGCCTTATAAGTGAAAGGTAAAAGAAAGGATTATGAATTTATTAAAAGGCTAGGCTAAAATTTGTGGTTGACAAAGAAAATAAGAATATTAAGCTCAACAAAGTAATTAGGGATATAGAATAAAAACAGTTTAGCTTGAAAGGCTCAAATGATTCAAAGATGGCCTAAATTATATTTATAACTTAGTGTTATCTAGCATTTCGTCTCAAGAGGAATTCAAACAAGTATAAGATTTTATTAAAAAAAACCAAATTATATTAACATAAATAATTTCTAAATTAATATAACAAATCATAGTTCAAGATTAAGTGCTCAAATTTTGAAAAAATAACAACCTAGATATGAGGCAGACTAAAGAAAATACTTGGGTGTTTGGCAGGGTGGTTAGAACTGTTTTTACTGTAGCATATGAGAGCTTTATACAATATAGCGATTTTTTTTAATTGTTACTATAGCTTTTGAAAGCTTCACACAGTTCATAACTAAGAAAGTGATCCAGACCAAAACTTGTCAAACACCCCATAACATAAACTTAACCAATTCTTGAATTTTATCACAGGTCATAAAAATGATAAAACCTTTGATTTGTCATCAGACAAGAGGCAAATCACTGAAAAACAAAAATATTTATATATATTACAAAATATTTTAAGGTTCTTTTCGTAACTCACGAAAACAAAAAATTTTTACAAGACACAAAATCAAAGCAAAAATCGAAAAATTTTGACACAAAATCTTGAACAACATTGCACAACTTTCTCCCCTTAACCTAAATTATATGTTGTCCTCAATGTGTAAAATGATAGTAAGAGTAGTAAAATATTACTTGAATTAATACAACTGCAGAGATGATCTATATAGTAAACTTTGTAAACGAAACTATATAAACTAAAACGCACAATAATATATTACAAATTGAGTCTTTTCAAGTCAGATTCCTAATATTTTGTGTTTTGAAAACTAAAATCACTTTTATCCTCAAATTCTTCAAAATATGTTTTAAGGGGCCGCAAATACAAAGTACTTGCTAATCACAATTGATGATATCCTCCTTAATCTCAGCCATTTTAAATGAATTTTTTTAACTTTTAATTTCAACTTTTGGGACTTTTTTTATAAAAATTTTAAACAATACATAGTCTAACAAAATAAGAAAAGAAAACACAAAAATAAATATTTACAAGTGAAAGTGAAAGAAACTATTAAGGGTTCGTAAACTGGAACCACGAGAATGACCTCTTTAGGCTCAGTTATCTATTTTATGTAGCTTTTCAGTCTTTGGCCATTCAGTCTTAAGTTTTTTTTCATCATTTGGACCTTCTATTTCAACAACATCATATGGGAAAACCTGTTTTACAAGGCATGGGCTAGTCCGTCGTGATTTTAAGTTACTAGGGTAAATGTGGAGATGAGATTCATAAAGATAAACCTGTTGATTTGGCTCAAAGTTCTTCCTCAGAATTTGCTTATCATGAAATGCATTCATTTTTGCTTTTGTAGATCTGTGAATTGTCATAAGCATCATTCCTCAATTCTTCAAGTTCAAAGAGTTGGTGTTTTCGCTCAATACCTGTAGCACTAAGATCAAAGTTAAGGGCTTTAGTAGCCCAATAAGCCTTATGTTCAAGTTCAATAGATAGCTGACAAGCTTTTCAAAAATGAGCCTATAGGGAGACATTCCTAATTGAGCTTTGTAAGCTATACGGTATGCCCAAAGTGTGTCTTAAAGACGTGAAGACCAATCTTTTCAATCTAGATTCATTGTTTTTTCCAAGATTTGTTTGATCTCTCTATTTGCTAACTCAGCTTGACCATTTGTCTATGGATGATAGCCAATTGAAACTTTATGAATTACACCATATTTTGGGATTAGAGCTTCAAAAGAACGATTGCAAAAATATATGCCTTGATCACTAATTATAGCAAGTGGCATTGTTGGAAACAAAGTGCGCAGCGGAATTTTTAAAATTTTTCATCAGAGTATTTTCCAAAACACAAGTTTGACATGTTATATGTATAAATTAAACAGATCTTACTAACCTCAGTGTGCCGAAGAACCTCCGCGACCTGTGTAGAGAAGTAACGTTCCAGAAGAGCCTCAACCAACTGGTCTTCTTTGCTATTCTCTATCCACAACCGGAGTGAGTGTGGGCTCACACGTACAGCTCTTCCACCAGTGACTCTCCTTCCAACCAATAGAGAGAACCCAAAGCTAGTGTTCGTGATTTGTGAACAAAAGCTCTCAGGGAGTTTTCAGATGCTCACTAGAAGAGTATCACTCTTAATCTCTCAAATTGATCTGAGTAAATCATTAGACTCACTCCCTTTTTATACCTATTGGTCCTTGGGGTCAGTCCATATCAGATTAGGTCTCAAAAATCGAAACAGAATCAAGTTCGGATCAATATCTGATAAGATACGCGTGAAAAACGCGTAATCTTAACTGTCGCGGTCGGCATGCCGAACTGTGTGATAGGCAGGCCGAACTTTCTGATAGGCAGGCCGAACTGCCGAGAAAAAATCTCCGCGAATCTTTTATTTTCCACCCAAGATTCTAAAGGATAAAGTCTCAGTTTTGATTCAAATAGCCCAATAGAAAAGATATCTGATCAAAACAAACTTTATCAAGATAATCTCTAAGAAAATAAATCAATTCACAATAATTCTACAAGTTTATCTTGTTCTAATTGTCCAAAATTAAAACAACCGATAAACAGACAAGAATTATCCGAACGCCATAATTCAACAAGTTCATCTTGAACTAATTTCTTACATAATTAATTCAACCGATAAACAGACATGAATTATTTGATTCTTATAAATTTTAAACCAATCTGATAAATCCGACATAAGTCACCAATTATTGGAAAAGCACGCCGTGTCGTTACAGGATTTTGTGAGCTAGCAAAGGGGACCAAAATGGACCTATAAAGTTCAAGCTCATGATAATTATGAAACCCAATATCCCAGATATACATTTCACAATTATCAACTCCAACGCTACTCCACTAAAAGCTTGGAGCTGCACTCTCGAACTTTATAGAATTACGAAGCTCGTGTAGCTAAGTCTCCATGACATATCATAGTGTATCGCATCCCCATATGATCATCCATAATCGGCTTAAGGACAAGTTCTGTCTTACCTTCCCGATTATTTTTATCTTACGTTCCATTGTCTCACCATTAGAAAACTTACCATCCAAAGATAGTATACCATTCGGTTACACCTATGTATCCAAATGGTTGAGCGCTCCAGTTTTCCAATTACAGGACAACGCATATAAGAGGATATCATTACTCCTAAAGAGGAGCTATGGATTCCATATCTATGAATAACAAGTCTACGCTACCAAGAGTCATGCCTCCAACGTACCGGCATGCATGCCACTATAGAGATGTGGGAGTCACCCATTGGTACATCAAAAGACACAAATCGAGACAACGGGCCCATTATTCATCTCAGGATTAAGATACAATACAAATGATTGTCTAAAGTGAATCGATTTGCCAAGACAGAATTATTAATCCAAATCAATTCACTTTATGTCCCGATCCAACACATCGTCACCTATGACAACGCGCCAATGTTTCTATTCACGGAGTCCAACTCCGATGGCCAAGACAAACCATCTCCCAAAAGAGATATAGACAACATAACAATCTTTACATGAATAAAGCGCCCAACTTTATTCCCTCGATTGCGGATCATATATTTTAGACCATCACCTTAAGAGTCGTGTCTACCGCATAATCATCCCATCATATGCCCAACTCTTAAGGTTTAGACTGATAGTCTCAGACTACTGTTTGCTTATCATACATTCAACAAATATGAACGTAAAGAGGACAATATTTGGTATATATAAATGAATAAATTCTTTATTGATAAAAATATCTCCAAAAACGTATTACATTTTTACTCCTTAGAGCATACATGTCTAACAATCTCCCACTTGCACTAAGTGAGTAAATACTGCAAATTTCGCATCCCCATAGCTTCCACATGCCTCTCGAAGACTCTCCCAGTAAGTGTCTTCATGAATGGATCAGCTAAATTGTCCTCTGACGCGATCTTGCATACCGTGACATGCCCGCTCTCAACGAAGTCCTTTATCACATGATACTTCCGATCAATATGCTTACTCTTCTTGTGAAATCTTGGTTCCTTAGCATTAGCTACCGCCGTACAGTTATCACAGTACAGTGATACCGCTTTATCCATACCAGGAACTACCTCAAGATCCCCAAGGAACTTGCGGAGCCACACTGCTTCTTTCGAAGCATCACTAGCCGCCACATACTCGGCCTCCATCGTTGAATCCGAAGTGCAATCTTGCTTCGCACTTCTCCAACTGATGGCACCGCCACCCAGAGTAAACACAAACCCCGATGTCGATTTCCTAGAATCCAGGCAGGATTGAAAATCCGAATCAGTGTATCCTAGAGGAGTTAAATCCTCACCCGAATACACAAGCATATACCCTCGAGTCCTTCTTAGGTACTTGAAAATATGCTTTACCGCAACCCAATGGTTCGGTCCTGGATCCGCCTGAAATCGACTCACAATCCCGACCGCATAGCTAATATCCGATCGAGTGCAAAGCATGGCATACATGAGACTACCCACTACCGAAGCATAAGGTACCTTCTTCATGTATTCTCTTTCTTCATAAGACTTTGGAGAGTCTTTCTTAGAAAGAGTAATTCCAGACCTAGATGGTTGCCCACCTTTCTTGGAATCCTGCATTGCAAACCTCCTGAGAATTTTATCTATGTAGCTGGCCTGTGACAAAGCTATCATTTTGTTCTTCCTATCCTGAAAGATCTGGATACCGAGAACAAAATTAGCCTCACCCAAGTCCTTCATGTCAAACTGCTTGGTCAACCATAATTTGACCGATGACAACGCCCCAACGTCATTGCCAATTAGCAGAATGTCATCTACATAGAGTAGTAGAAAAACCACCTTCCCATTCTTAATGTGTTTGTAAACACATGGCTCATCCACATTTTGTGAGAACCCATAAGTCTTGATCACTTGATCAAATCTTATGTTCCAAGAACGAGAAGCCTGCTTAAGTCCATAAATAGACTTTAGCAACTTACAAACCTTACCCTCTTGACCCGTGACCTTGAACCCGTCTGGTTGTTCCATATAAATGGACTCATCAAGATAGCCATTCAGAAAAGCCGTCTTGACATCCATCTGCCAAATCTCGTAGTCGAGAGCGGCAGCTATGGACAAGAGAATCCGGATGGACTTAAGCATGGCTACAGGCGAAAAGGTTTCCTCATAATCGATTCCTTCCTTTTGCGTATAACCCTTAGCTACCAGTCTAGCCTTAAAGGTTTCGACCTTTCCATCCACTCCTCTTTTCCTCTTGTAGATCCACTTACTCCCTATGGGTTTTACCCCTTCGGGAAGATCCACAAGCTCCCAGACCCGATTAGTCTCCATAGACTTCATCTCAATGTTCATGGCCTCTGTCCAGAGTCTTGAATCAACATCCTCCATAGCTTCTGCGTAAGTATAAGGATCCCTGTCATGTTCATCCGGTTCAGCCAAAAAGACCTCCCCATTGAACATATACCTCTCAGGTTGACGCCCGATCCTCCCACTACGCCGAAGCCCCTGAGGTTGTTGTTCAGGTTTGTTTGGTTTTTCTACACCGATCAGAATGGTTTCGTTCGGAACCTCCGGAGTAAACGGATTACCCCTCAACTCCTCAAGCACCACTTTGCTTTGAGGTTTAAAGTCGTTCATGTAACTCTCCTCAAGGAAAGTTGCATTAGTTGAAACCACGACTTTATTTTCCTTTGGGTTATAAAAATAACCCCCTTTAGTCCCTTTTGGATATCCTACAAACACGCAAACTTCTGAACGTGCTTCCAACTTATTCAGATCCTTAAACAGGACATGAGTTGGACATCCCCATATGCGAATATGGTTTAAGGATGTCTTCCGTCTTGTCCACAACTCGTGAGGAGTTTTAGGGACCGATTTTGAAGGTACATTGTTCAAAAGATAACATGCGGTTTGTAGTGCATATCCCCAAAAGGATAAAGGCAATGATGAATAACTCATCATGGACCGAATCATGTCCAACAAAGTCCTATTCCTTCTCTCTGCTACGCCATTCTGCTGCGGAGTGCCCGGCGCAGTCAAATGGGATAAAATCCCATTCTCTAACAAGTGTCCCAAGAACTCATCAGAAAGGTATTCCCCACCTCGATCAGATCGAAGTGCCTTTATGGGTCTACCCAATTGCTTTTCCACTTCAGCCCGAAACTCCCTGAACTTATCATAAGTTTTGCTTTTGTGGTTCATCAGGTACACATACCCATATCTTGAGTAATCGTCAATAAAATTGACGAAGTACTCATACCCTCCTTGTGCCCGAATGTTCATCGGTCCTGCAAACATCACTATGCACAAGTTCTAGAACCCCTTCGGTCCTATTGCCCTTAGACCCGTATGGTCTTTTGGTCATTTTACCCTCCAAACAAGATTCACATTGAGGTATAGATTCCACCTTTAAGTGACTTAAAGGTCCATCCCTTACCAACCTTTGAATCCTATTTAGGTTAATATGGCCAAGGCGCAAATGCCAAAGATAAGTCTTATTAGAGTGAGAAGTTTTAAGTCTTTTTGAGTCATTATCATTTATCTCAGCATTAAGCAATAGGTCCATCTTAGGTTTGATAAAATATAGATTATTTTGCATCCATCCAGAACAGATAAAAGATTTGTTTTTACGAATCACCACTTTTTCATTAAAAGATACCACGTAGGAGTCTTTAAATAAAGAAGATACAGAAATTAAATTCCTTTTAAATTTAGGAACATAAAAACAATCTCGCAAAATTAAACTCCTATAATTATCAAAATAAAGATGGACATCTCTCACTGCTTCCGCTGAGACCAAGGATCCATCGCCCATCCGAAGCGTTAAGTCTTCACGAAGTAGACTTCTCGTTTCTTTGAATCCCTGCAGAGAAACACAAACATGATTAGTTGCACCGGAATCTATGACCCAAATGTCACTGGATTCCTCAACCAAACAAGTTTCTAAATATAGAAGATCACACCTACCTCCCTTGGAAAGGAAGTCCTTGCAATGCTTCTTTATATGCCCGACCTTACCACAAAAGAAGCACTTAAGCTTCTTTGGGTTCTTCTTCTTCTTCTTCTTGCTCTTGGTAGCAATAGGAATAGAAGACTTCCCACTTTTGGCCCGTTGCTTCTTTCTATTCCCAGAGTTAGGATTGGAACCAGAAGCAGCTACCATATTGGCCTCTCCACCAGCAGGAGACTCCTTGATCAGCAGTTCAAACTCTTGTAACTGTTTCATCAGTTCTGTCAAGGTCATATCCCGTCTATTGCTTAGATTAAAAGTAGCTCTAAACGGAATAAATTCCTTAGACAGAGTCTCAAAGACCATAGTCATCTGAGTTTCAGCATCGATGTCGGCTCCATTGGTTTGAGCCTCAGCGAGGTAACCCATGACCAACATCATGTGCTCCTTTACAGATGTCCCCGGTCTCTGTCTACAGTTTAAGAGTTTCCGAAGCGCCCCTTGCCGCTTTGTTATGGCCTGGCCTCCAAACATGTCCTCAAGATTATCCAAGATCTGCTTCGCAGTCTCATAATCCTGATGTTGAGCCTGCAGCACGTTATTCATGCTAGCCATAACATAGCAGCAGGCCTGATCATTAGCATCTTTCCAGCGGTCGTACGCTTAGAATTGCTCACTACTTGAGTCTCCCGTAGGCTCGGGAGGACAAGGAGTTGTCAGAACATATTTCAGTTTCTCAAAGGAAAGGACGATGTCCAGGTTCCGTTTCCAATCATTATAGTTCTCACCGGTTAATTGGTTTTTGTCAAGTATCGATGATAAAGCGTTTTTAGACATTTTCAATCTACAATAAAGAGTCATATACCAAACATAAGCAAACATATATAATAATTTAGTAAGATAACAGAATCATGTAAAATCATACAAATGTGTTTATGTGTCAAAACCTTGAAAATATCACAGCCTTACAACGATAATTCCCAACTCAGAATTCAACAAGCTCCTAGGGGAGTCATGCCAAATTCAATCAGGAACACGGATCCCCTCCTGATTAATATATGCCATCCAGGACCCGTATGATCCAACATATACTAATAATCGTTTCTTTGGCCATTAATTTTATTAACAGAGCTCCTAGGGGAGGTTAATAATAAAATTAACGTGAGTATATAACTACCGTTTTAATATTTTATCTATGATTTATAATCACCACCTAGGGGTGTGCAACCATAAATCATACTAAAATACCTTATCCTTTCAGAGATCCAATCTGGTACATGATAGAAATCCCTTCCTAGGGGTTGGGACCATCATGTTCTTCCTATGGACCAACGATGGAGGCCTTAGGTTCTCTCTTCGAAAACCTTCTCCCACTCAATCTTTTGAAGTCAAGGTTTTATTTTGAAATTATGGATGAACAAATTTAATATGAGCGGCACTCCCTATTCTATATGACATGTTATCAATATACATGGTAAATCATATTATAATGCAGACAAGCAAAGCAATCAAGCAAAGCTACAAGCATAATAATAATAATAACCGTAATATTATGGTTCCACCCTAGAGAATAGAAAAACTAAGATTACAAGAGAATAATCGAGACATTTATCGATTCTTCATCCTTGAATCCTCAAGCTGTATCCTTCTTCATGTAATATCCATCTTCAAGTCCTCAATCCCGTATGAATCGAACACTTCATATTTCCGGTCATATCCAAATTTAATGTTTCTCAGAATCCTCCCAAAAATAAAATTAAAACTGCACCAAAAAATTGCACCTTTTCTGGACACCTGGCTGCTCTCGGTCGGCAGGCCGATCATGGTGGTTCGGCCTGCCGAACATGAAGGTTCGGCCTGCCGGCAGAGTACCAAAATTTCTACCCCACTGTCGGCCTGCCGGACCGTACGTCTGGCCTGCCGAACTGTGACCTTCGGCCTGCCGAACTGTGAGGTCCGGCATGCCGACCGAGCAGAAAACCGTCAATCCAGAAAATACAATTTTAATGCAATTCATCAATTTTATTTTCAACAATTCAAAAACATAAATTTAGAGACTCAGGAAATACTTGGAGGCGCCATCATCAATATTTAAGTTCCGACTTCTCGTTCCGTCTTCTCCGAATAATTATTTAATTACAAAATTCTTACAAATTAAAAATTAAATAATAATTCCTAGACGGAGATGATAGTCCGCCATCTAATTACATGAAAAACCTAGATACACATTCTAACCTCTAAGGAACCATAACCAGTATTAATTAATTAATAAATAATTAAACAACAATTTAATCAACCATAATTAATTAATAAACATTCACCATATAATCCATGACAACATATATATTATATAGAAACCTAGAGTGCCATCTCTCTATAAAATTTAATTTAAGCATTGGAGAGATTAAGATCACAAAATTTATGCATATAACATGATCACAAACTTGCAAATTTATGTAAAAACCTCGGCTCTGATACCAATTGTTGGAAACAAAGTGCGCAGCGGAATTTTTAAAATTTTTCATCAGAGTATTTTCCAAAACACAAGTTTGACATGTTATATGTATAAATTAAACAGATCTTACTAACCTCAGTGTGCCGAAGAACCTCCGCGACCTGTGTAGAGAAGTAACGTTCCAGAAGAGCCTCAACCAACTGGTCTTCTTTGCTATTCTCTATCCACAACCGGAGTGAGTGTGGGCTCACACGTACAGCTCTTCCACCAGTGACTCTCCTTCCAACCAATAGAGAGAACCCAAAGCTAGTGTTCGTGATTTGTGAACAAAAGCTCTCAGGGAGTTTTCAGATGCTCACTAGAAGAGTATCACTCTTAATCTCTCAAATTGATCTGAGTAAATCATTAGACTCACTCCCTTTTTATACCTATTGGTCCTTGGGGTCAGTCCATATCAGATTAGGTCTCAAAAATCGAAACAGAATCAAGTTTGGATCAATATCTGATAAGATACGCGTGAAAAACGCGTAATCTTAACTGTCGCGGTCGGCATGCCGAACTGTGTGATAGGCAGGCCGAACTTTCGGATAGGCAGGCCGAACTGCCGAGAAAAAATCTCCACGAATCTTTTATTTTCCACCCGAGATTCTAAAGGATAAAGTCCCAGTTTTGATTCAAATAGCCCAATAGAAAAGATATCTGATCAAAACAAACTTTATCAAGATAATCTCTAAGAAAATAAATCAATTCACAATAATTCTACAAGTTTATCTTGTTCTAATTGTCCAAAATTAAAACAACCGATAAACAGACAAGAATTATCCGAACGCCATAATTCAACAAGTTCATCTTGAACTAATTTCTTACATAATTAATTCAACCGATAAACAGACATGAATTATTTGATTCTTATAAATTTTAAACCAATCTGATAAATCCGACATAAGTCACCAATTATTGGAAAAGCACGCCGTGTCGTTACAGGATTTTGTGAGCTAGCAAAGGGGACCAAAATGGACCTATAAAGTTCAAGCTCATGATAATTATGAAACCCAATATCCCAGATATACATTTCACAATTATCAACTCCAACGCTACTCCACTAAAAGCTTAGAGCTGCACTCTCAAACTTTATAGAATTACGAAGCTCGTGTAGCTAAGTCTCCATGACATATCATAGTGTATCACATCCCCATATGATCATCCATAATCGGCTTAAGGACAAGTTCTGTCTTACCTTCCCGATTATTTTTATCTTACGTTCCATTGTCTCACCATTAGAAAACTTACCATCCAAAGATAGTATACCATTCGGTTACACCTATGTATCCAAATGGTTGAGCGCTCCAGTTTTCCAATTACAGGACAACGCATATAAGAGGATATCATTACTCCTAAAGAGGAGCTATGGATTCCATATCTATGAATAACAAGTCTACGCTACCAAGAGTCATGCCTCCAACGTACCGGCATGCATGCCACTATAGAGATGTGGGAGTCACCCATTGGTACATCAAAAGACACAAATCGAGACAACGGGCCCATTATTCATCTCAGGATTAAGATACAATACAAATGATTGTCTAAAGTGAATCGATTTGCCAAGACAGAATTATTAATCCAAATCAATTCACTTTATGTCCCGATCCAACACATCGTCACCTATGACAACGCGCCAATGTTTCTATTCACGGAGTCCAACTCCGATGGCCAAGACAAACCATCTCCCAAAAGGGATATAGACAACATAACAATCTTTACATGAATAAAGTGCCCAACTTTATTCCCTCGATTGCGGATCATATATTTTAGACCATCACCTTAAGAGTCGTGTCTACCGCATAATCATCCCATCATATGCCCAACTCTTAAGGTTTAGACTGATAGTCTCAGACTACTGTTTGCTTATCATACATTCAACAAATATGAACGTAAAGAGGACAATATTTGGTATATATAAATGAATAAATTCTTTATTGATAAAAATGTCTCAAAAAACGTATTACATTTTTACTCCTTAGAGCATACATGTCTAACAGGCATACCATACCTAGATAACATATTATCCTTCAAGAACTTCACAACAGTTGTATTATCATTGGTATGATATGCCACGTCTTCAACCCATTTTGAAACATACTCCACAGCAAAAAGGATGTAAAGGTACCCAGAAGAAGGTAGAAAAGGTCCCATAAAATATGTTCCCTCGTAATCAAATATATCTATTGCAGTAATTAGGTTTAAAGGCATCATATGATGACGGGACAAAGTACCTAATTTTTGACATTTTTTACAAGAACGACAATAGTGATAAGTGTCTTTGAACAAAGTCGGCCGATAAAGACCATACTATAGAATCTTTGGGTAGTTTCTTTGTAAAAAAAAAAAAATGACTACCATATGTATCATTATGACAAAGTTTTAAAACACTAAACATTTCATCTTCAAGAATGCAATGTCTCATGATTTAATTAAGACAGTATAAGGTAAGGGGTCATCCCAGTAAAAGTTACGTACTTCAACAAAAAACTTTCTCTTATCTTGCAAACTCTAAGCTGATGGAATTTCTCCAGTTGCCAAGTAATTAACAATGTGTGCGTACCAAGGTAACTTGGTGACAGAGAATAGATGTTCGTCAGGAAATTCATCATAAATTGGTGGGCCATCAATAGAATCATTGAATTCCAAACAAGATAAATGGTCATCTACCACATTCTTAACTCAATGAAGACAGTGATTGGTGAACCAATTAGATATAGACGAAACTTGTCAAGAGCTGAAACTACAACAAATAACTCTTTCTTAGTAGTCGAGTAATTCATTTGAGTGCTGTTCAAAGGTCTACTTATATAGTACACTACAAAGCACTTTCCTTCCCTTTGTTGTCGTAAATTGGCTCTTACAGCGTAACTGCTCTCATCACACATGATTTCAAATAGTGAACTCTAATCAGGGGATTGCGTGATAGGTGCAGAGGTCAACAAATTAGATATCAATGTTCGGAAAGAATCTTCATACTTTTTCATCCATTTGAATACTGCATCTTTCACTAGGAGGTTACACAATGGTCTTGATATGACTGAAAAATTCTAAATGAATCTTTGATAAAATCCAACATGTCCAAGAAAAAATCGAGCATCTTTAACAGTCTTAAAAGTGGCCATGTTCAAAATAAGTCCAATCTCAGCTGGATAAACTTCAATTCCTATTTCAGAGATAATTTGTCCAAGAACTATGCTAAGATCGAATTATAAAATGGAATTTTTTCCAATTTAGCACAAGTCCTTTCTCTTCACATCTTTTCACAATACCTTCCAAGTTAAGTAGACAAGTGTCAAACAAATCACTGAATATGGTCAAATTATCCATGATAACTTCTATAATCTTCTCAACTATGTCGCTGAAAATACTCATCATGCATCTTTGAAATGTAGCCGGAGCATTACAAAGTCTAAATGGCATATGCTAAAAAGCATAAGTATAGAAAGGATATATAAACGTGGTTTTTTCTTGATCTTCTGATGCTATCTCTATCTGATAATATCCTAAATATCCATCGAGAAAGCAATAAAAAGGATGACCAGCTACATGATCTAAGATTTGATCAATGAATAAGAGTGGGAAATACTCTTTACGAGTGGCGGCGTTTAACTTACGACAATCAATGTACATACGCCATCCACTGACAACTCTTGTAGGAACAAAATTTCCTTTTTCATTCTCAATCACAGTTACACCTGACTTTTTAGATACAAGTTGAGTTGGACTGACCCATTCTCAATCACAATCACAGTAACACCTGAATTTTTAGGTACAAGTCACAGTTACACCTGACTTAACAGTTTCAAAACTTTATTCTTCATAACTTCTTTCATTATTGAGTTTAACTTTCTTTGAGCGTCTCTTCTTGGATTAACACTTTTTTCCAAATGAATATGATGAGAGCAAACCAAGAGACTAATATCCTTGATATTAGCTATTGTCCAACTCAATGTAGTTTTGCGATCACACATGTTGATTAACTGTTGCTCTTGTCATTCATCGAGTGTGGATGAGATGATGACATGAAAAGAATTATTAGCTCCCAAGAATACATGTTTCAATCTATCAGGAAGTGGGGCTAACAATTTTTGGGATTTTCTTCAATGGATGTTTTTGGTTTTTTTTCTTCCAGCAACAAATTTTCAAAACATGGATGCCAAAACTTTGTTCTTTTATTCAGTGAATGTTTGGGAACATTAGAAATGTGATCAGAATTTTCAAGATCATAACTTTGAAAGATTTCTTCAAGCACATCAGTTCGCATTAGAAATTCTTCTCGAATAGCTTTGTTAATGATTTTAGTGTAAAAACACTCATCATTGCTTTGAAATTGCTTCCCAATATAGAAAACATTCACTTTAAGAATCATGCTTCTAAAAGAGATTTTATGAAACTATTTCTACAGTTAATGAGAGCAATAGTTGTGGCCTAGAAAGGTCTTTTAAGGATGATAGAAATTTTTGATTCTATATTCACCTTACATTGAGGGTCATAGATAAGAAAATCCACGGGATAATAGAACTTATTAAATTGTAACAACATAATTTGTTCTATCCCTCGTGGTTCCTTGATGGGTCAATTTGCCAATTACAAGACCACAAATGTGGGTTTAATCTCTCCAAGTCCTAGTTACGAGTAAATCAAACAAGGCATGAGATTAACGCTTGCTCCTAAGTCTAACATGGCTTAAGTGATTTCATGGGTTCCTATATGACAAGTGATTGAAGGACATCTAGGATCTTTCTATTTGATTGGTGCTCTATGCTCAAGAATTGCACTTAATTGCTCAGTCAAAAATGCAGTCTTTTCGACGTTGTGCCTCTTTTTCATAGTGTACAAACTTTTCATAACTTTGACATAAGTCCATACTTGTATGATTATTTGTAACAAAGGAAGGTTGATATGAACTTGCTTCAAGTGTCTAAAATTTATTCATAATTTTATGGTACTTTCCTAGTAGATTGAAGAGCTTGGGGGAAAGGAGCCTTTACTAAAAGCTTATTCACTTCTTTTTCTTGTCTTTGTGGAATAACTTCTTCACTACTTGCTTCTGCGGTGTTTGATGAATTTCTCAATGAATTACAGCTGCGAGTGGCAACATGACTAACCTTTTCATCATTCTTTTCTTCAGTGTTAGATGTTTGTATCATGTTTTGTCCTTCTGATATGACATAATCTTAAGATGAGTGTTTGTCACATTCATGAGTGGCTGAAGTTTTAGTTAATCTCCAAATTTGACATTTGAATTTCTTATGTCTTCTGCTAGATGTGTGAAAACAACTTTAAACTTCTTATTTGCCTTGCTTTGTGCTTCAATGCATGCAATGTTTCCTCAAGAGATTTACTTGATGGATGTGGATCAGGTTGAAGCACAACATATTCTCTTGGATGCATTTCTTGGTCAATTTCCCATTGATTTTCAAATGAACATGCTTGATTTGAATTTCTCCTACATAAATTCAAATTGTTTCTTCCATTAATATAGTGAATTTCAGGATTAAGAGTATAAGGTTTTTGATGTGTCTCTAAGATGTTACATTGTTCCTCTTGTACTCCTATCATTTCTTGATAAACATGACAATCTTATAGTTATTGGTCAACCTTTCTATTCACAAAGTGTATAACTTGCTATTTAACTCTTGTGACAGCCTAACTTCCCCTCTTATTTCTTGCTTTGAGGATTTCTAACTTCCTTATAAAATTTGCAACTTGAACTCTAAGGTTATAGTTATCCTCTTCCCTCAGTTGCAAATGATCAAGACTTATTAGCACTATGAGAAGCATATAATTTAGCCCACAAATGAACTTGTGTAAGAATTTTCCATTGCACATCACTTCTAGATCTTGGCGATTATGACTTATGAGTCCATCATGGAAGAAATTGACAAGTTGCTAATTCTCGTAACTATGGTGAGGACATTGACCTAACAAATCCTTGAACCTTTCCCAAGCTTCATAGAAATTTTCGTGACTGTCTGGGAAAAAGTCCAAATTTGTATTTTTAGATTATTGGTCTTTTGATATAGATAATATTTATGGAAGAAGGCAGTTGTCATGTCATCCCATGATTCGATTGATCAAAGTCTCAAAGAATAGAGCTAGCTTTTAGCTTTATCTTTCAAAAAGAAAAGAAAGAATTTCAATTTGATGGAATCAGCAATATCAGGGTGGTTGTGAAAAGTGGCAACAACTTCCTCAAATTCACAAATATGAATATAAGGATTTTCACTTTCCAATTTGAAAAAAGGTTTAAAAAAGTTGAATCATGTTAGGCTTTAAGTCCTGTTGTGGAAGATTTGATGGAAACATGATACATAAAAGAATGACAGTATGAGTTGGGTCCATAAAATCTTTTATCAATATTCTTTGAGGATTCACATCAACTTGTGCCATCTTGAACGAATTCAAAAGAGTGGTTGACAATATTGGAGAATGTGGAGAGGAATTGGACAATTGTTCACTAGGGTTTTCTAAGTCTAAAGCCTTAGCAAATTGGCCTAGTTTGTCTTTATGTCGAAGCATTAACTGTGAATATTTCTCTTTTTATTTTTTTAATTTTACAATTTTTGTTAATTATTTTTTCATTTTTGAATTTACAAGAAGAGAATATGAACAAAAGACACGATGCTTAGCTTTTTTTTATTCAGAGAGAATAAAATAGCGAGTGAAAAGCATATGCCTTGTTTATTTTGTAGATTTTGAGAATTATGTGCTTCAATAATGTTTCCATGAAAGATTGCTGGGGCGAGGCCTCCTTAAAAACAAACTTCCTTGTCAGAACAACGTTCTTGAAATAACTGGTGTTGAGAAAATTTTCAAAAGTAACTGGTTATGGGAAATGTTTCTGAACTAGTACCAGTTCCGAAACAGAACTTCCTCAAAGCATATTTTTCACCAAATCGCAATTTCTTTTATGAAAAACCTAAAACTAAAGTTCTATGAAATTTTATTTCTAAGTTCAAAGATCTAAATCTAGACCTAAAACTAACAAACAACGGTATTATACAAACTGCAATTAAAAAGAAAATATTTTTATTTATTTTTAGATTCTTTTATTATTTTTATTTTTATTTTCTATAAATAGTGAATAGTATATGAATAGTAATGCAAATAGTAACCTATGTGAATAGTAACTTATTTAACTAAATAATTATCCTACAAATTAAAATTATAATATTTGCATTATTTACAAGATAAGGATGGAATAATTACTTGGTTTCTCGCATAATTCAGTAATCCACCAAAGCAGTGACACCTCCCTGACAAAGGCACTAAATTTTTATTTCACAGCTCAAAATGTTTCTTTAAATACGGATGTTTATAGTATAGAAAAGGGTTGTCGTATCCACATGGGGCTGGGATTTGAGATATTGATAAATTTATCGTTTAAATGGCATGTTTATTTTTACAAAATCTTAAAGAAAATAAATATTTTTAGTAATTTTGAACAAAAATTTTAAAACATAAAATTAAAACGGTGAAGTTTCAAGAATCCCTTGTATATTTCGTAACTGATATAAATTTTAATTCTAAATAATAATTATCTAAAGCATTGATTTTATATATCTTTTCCCATTACTAGCAAGAACATTTACTATTTTTATAAGTCAATCTAAAGCGATAATATATCCTATAAAAATTAGCAAAATAACTACCTCTTACTAGTGATTTGGTGTACTAATTATGAAAAATATAATCAATGTCACTACAATTATAAATAGCATAATTTTAATATAGAAAAGATAATAATAGACCAAAATTATTGTATTTTAATGAAATAAATTTTTGTATTAATTTTGACAGAATCTCATGTTATGAAATATCTAAAATAGACAATATAATGAGTTATACTACAGTAAAAGAGATTCCATAAAATTAAGTATTATTTCATTATTATTGATATTAATTATGCAACACAATTACATTACTAAAGAAAACATGACTGAATTTATGTAAAAATAGGCAACATAACACCATTAACAATAATTATTAAAAACATGAAAAATACAATTTATTTTATAAAATATAAATATTACAACACAGATATAAAGTTAAAAATCACACCAGAGTACTATATGTACAAGATCATCTTTTTACCTCACCAGACTCTACACTAATTTAGGCATTACTTTTTTTTTTAGTGGGGACAGAGGAATGCTCTAGTAGCATCTCCTCCTAAAAAGAGGATTGAGCTGAGCAAAAGGCTCAGGCTTTTAAAAATTAAAGAGATAAAAGGACAGGGAAGGTGTTGAACGAAGGGAGGTACACCCCTTTTATAGTTAAAAAATTTCATTTTTCAATAATAATAATATTATTATTTATTATTTATTATTTTATTATATATTATATTAATTTTTTACAACTTGTTTACAAGTTGCAGATCAACTTGCGTGCAAGTTGTGTTGTTGTTTTTTTTTTTTTTTTGATACATGCACTATTTGCATTGAGTTGTATGTTTTTACATCATTTTACTCCTTTTTTTTTTTTCAGATTTTCAAATCTAAAATTAACAAACACACTAGAATTAATAATTTTATACATATAACATTTACAATAATTTTAAAACTCAAAAATAAACTAAAAACTCACATAAACTTACTAATATAAAAATATAGTACAGAGCTAATTCGGCTATATAGGAAACACTACTTAAGACATAAAAATATTTTTAAAAATTACTAAAAATATACTACAACATATCTGAAAACTCAAAACACACTATAAAACTTGTTAAGATTGAAAGAAAATTACTTCACGAACATCAACAGTTTTTACAAATTAAACATAAAACAAATATTTAATACATAAAAATGACTCTAAAACTTATCAAAAACACACTGAAAATACATATTTAAACATATTTTCACACTAAGATATAAAAATACTATTTAAAACAAAAGTGCTTTCATTAAGAGATTTAACGAAAAATATTAATGTAAAATAATAATAATTAACTTTAAAAAATATGTATATTATAGTCTCATCACTAATACTCTCTGTTTGATGAAAACAGTATAATTTAATTCAGCATAAATCATTAAAAAATTAGAGGAATACCTTTTACTAGATGGCATAAACCTTAATGTTACTTTTTAAGCATTTTTATTTCATTTTCACTTGTTATAAATCAAATTAAGAAGATTAGTGAAGTTTGTTACAATGTGTATATTTTCCCCCCCTCCTTTTTTTTTTTTTTTTTTCTTCTTCTTTTGGTGTTAGCTCTTTCTTCTTCCCTTCGCCAAGAAAACCATAAACAATTTGGGGAGCCATGTGTCAACCTTCCCGCGCAAGACGACACACAAACGTGCAAACGTGGCCCTTATTAAGGAAAGAACACTCATATTCTCCATCTTTTGTCGACCGTCCACGTACCGTTTGACCGTCTAACCAATTGGGCCGTGGTTGGCGCACGTTTTGGGCTTACTGTTTATGTTCTCAGTTCTCACATTAAAAAAAAAAGCTTTTGACCAAATTTCCAAAAAAAGAAATAAATAAAAAGTAGATAAGTAACTTAATCTTTATGATTATAGCATTAAACCATTCTTATCCATTCAGCCTCGGTTACAGGCAAGATTATAATTAATCTGATACGATCTTATCTTTCTTTCCTCTTAAAACAACAGGCATGCTAAAAAAAAGGATCCAAAACTAAAAATAAAATACATTGTTTTAGAAAAATAATAATAATAATAATATACATGTAGAGATGGTCTCCAATTTGGGACCGGATTCGAAACTTGGACCTTTTTTTTTTTATTTATCAAAATATAACTTTGTTTATACATTTATTTATTTTTTAATTTTTTTTGGCATGTAACATTTAGCAAATATAGTGCAAATTGTAACATTAAAAGTTAATTTTAACAAATTAAGAATTACACACAAATAAAATTACATTTTTTTGATAAAAAATTATATACACTATTGATCTGGGTGTTCAATTTAAGTCAAAACTTATATATATATATATATATATTTATTTATTTATTGAAGAAACAAAAGAGATATTTTTATATTTCTGTGCCTATCTCATCCATCCACCGAACAATGGCACACCATTTCTTTATTCATATTTTCCCATTTACCAAAGTTGGAACGTGATATTCTGAAATATATCCTCTAAAAAAAACGTGATACCTGAATTATAATTTTTTAATGAGAATTTAACAAGTATAGAAAAATTATCGAAAACTATCATTAAACCGTCATATTTTTAAGTTTTTCATATTGATATATGCATTGTTTGTTAAAAATGTCATAAGCAGTAAAAAGCCCGTGACCAAAGCGGAGCACTAATATGATTTTGCTTAAGAATCTAATTACATAGAAAGTGGGTTAAGAAGACATTAGATGAGGGACCTTCAACCCCATTTATTATCTTTTTTTTTTCCTTTTACGAAACGATATAGTTTTTATTTTAATACAAGACAAAAGTTTACGATAAGATATGTACATTTTATTCTAACGATAAATATTTATAATTAACTTTTCAATAGTCTAAATTATGACTTAAAAAAATTTTATACCGCGTTACAGATTTCTAAGACGAACATTCACATATTAAATTATTAAAATATTATAAAGTGTTTAACTTCTGGCTCCGGTCATATAATTTCAATCACAATCATCATAAAACTTCTCATATATTATAATATAAGATAAAAATAAAAATTTATTATTATATAAAACTCAACCGATAGACTATTAAAATTTTTATAGTTTCAGCTCTTCTTTAAAACAGTCAGGCTAATCTAACAAGTGTAAAAGCTCCCTAAAACGAAATAACAAATAAAACAAGTAAGAGAACGTGTCGTGCTGACGAGGGAAGGGCGGTTAGGTAACTTCACACGGAAAACAAAGTTTCTAAGATTGGGGTAACCGCCAACAGAAATTCAAAACCCTATAAAAGCCCAGCCCAAAACCCCACCTCAAAACCCCCACCTCAAAACGACCGGCCTTGACAACAAAACAATTAGCGCTTTCACCGCCATTTGGAAAACCTGACAGAAGAGAATAGGCGGTTCCGTTGGTTTTTTTTTTTGTTTCCCTTTTCCTTCTTCTGCTTCTTTAAGTACTCTTTAGTTTTCATACTTTTTTTTATAGATTCTTCAAAACTTTCTGAGTTTTTCTTTTGTTCTTTTTTCTTCATAAAATTGATTTTCTGATTTCTTTATGAAACTTCTTAAAGCCCATCTTTTAAAATCGTACCAATGATGTATACTTTGATTTCTTTCAATTTTCTTTCTTGAATAATTCTTCTTTTTCTTTATGTATATATTTTTTTGGTTCAGAATTTAGGCTAGTTTTTCTTCTGACCTTAACCTTCTAGAATCCAACAATGGAGTTTCATCAGTTCAATTCATCATCAACATCATCGGCATCATCGTCTGGCGGTGATCATTTTTCCGGAGAGAATGTCACCGCAGATTCGACCTCTTTGTCGTCTGTATCCGACTGCGAAAGCGGGATTTCCGGCGAACAACGAACCGACCATCTCTTCTCATGTTTCTCCTATGGCAGCGCTCTGGTTCGGCTTTTGGAAGGTGACAGAGTTCACGACCTCATCAAGCAAAGGTTCGTGTCGAGCTTGGGACCGGAGATCGGGGCGAAGACGACGGTGCTAGCTATCCACCGAAACCCTCACTCCACCATTATCGGCCAAGCACGGCTCCACTCGTTCCAGGTCTTCGCGAAGGCGGTCGAGATGAAGTGCGGATCAGGCAACGCCAACGTCAGGTACGCCTGGTACTCGCCTTCCTCCGCCGACGAGGTCTCGCGGATCGTCTCCCATGGCTTCGCCGATCAGTTTGGGAAGTACCGGAACACCAACGAACTGTACGGACACGGTCTTTACCTCGCTCCAGATGATTCCGCCATTGATTGGTGAGCAAGTTTCTTCTTCACGTTAACGAAAAACTTGTGCATGAATTTTGTGTGCGTGAATAGTTTGTTTGACTTTTGAATTTTTCTCCTCTAACCAATTATAATTGTCTATTTATTTCATAAATAATAATTAACTTGTTGAGTATTTTTATTCCATGTTATATTTTATTTATTTCCTTATTTAGAGAATTTTTAATTGTAAATATAAAATTACAATTTTTTTCGCTGGTATTTAATACAAGTTTTTGCTGATAAAAAATCATATTTATTTTCTTTTTTGGGAGAGTTATAACTCAATTCTGTTTGTGGAGAATACAATTTTATAAAATATAAAGGCGGTAGCAATATTTTTGATAAAATACGAATTATTTAATATACATTTGTACAGCGGGTGGCAGCCACAGGAGGCGTTTTTCTCTTTTGGGTTTTATTGGGTCAAAGTTTTTTTGGTCTAATTCAGCCGAACAATTTAATATTTCGTTGACGATATGTTTTGTGTTTTTCATTTTTGATATTTTCTACAGTTTGGGAGAAGGGTCGTGTGTTGACGAGGATGGCGTACGACATCTTGTTTTGTGTCGTGTGATACTGGGGAAGGCAGAGCTTGTGAGTCCTGGGTCTGAGCAGTGTCATCCGAGTTCTGACGAGTTTGACTCGGGCGTGGACAACCTTTCAAAACCCAGAAAGTATATTGTTTGGAGTACCCACATGAACACGTATGTCTTGCCCGAGTACGTCGTTAGTTTCAGAGCTCCCACTTTCTTGAAAGGTTGCCAACTTTTGCCTCTACGTTATGTTGATGATGTTTAAATGCGAAGAGCCTATTTCGTTTTTAGGTTCGAATAAAAATTTAAATTTTTGCAAGCAATAAAGAGATTTCATTCCTAGTTTTTGTAACTAACATAGAGTCTATTAGTAAATAAAATTGTGGTGATTACTGATAATAGTAGCTAATATTCCTTTTCATTTCTAGTTTTTTAAAACTAAATTAGAACTGACACATAAAACTATGTGAATTGTGCGAAATTTAAAGTACGTCAAATTGTTCTGGACATATGATTATGCGACTAATGAAAGTTAAGCGATCATAATTAGCAATTACGATGCCATTTAGACTTTACTAGTCATGAAGTGTGGATTTTTTCCCCCTGATTTTGATTGTTGATTTGGTTTTGTTACGTTTTTGTAGCGTCCGTGAGGACTGAAGAGCCGGTTAGGAGACCGACGTCGCCTTGGATGCCATTTCCCTCTCTGATTTCAGTGCTTTCCGAGTTCCTACCTCCACCAACCGTTGCCTTGATCTCCAAGTACCATAGAGATCACAGAGTGAGTTTTTTTTGCGTTTTCTCTCTTTTTGCTAAAGTAGAATCTTTGGTTTTCATTTAGTCGTTTTAGCCATGATGGTTTGTCTCTGGTCTCATATACTTTGACTTTGCACCATCCTTTTTTTTTTTTTTCCAGGAAAAGAAGATAGCACGGCATGAACTGATACAACGAGTGAGGCAAATAGCAGGAGACGATCTATTGATTTCAGTCATAAAAAATTTCAGGGCTAAGGTATGAAATGGCTTCTTTCAAAAGTTTGGAATTGAAATTAACATCTCGAATTTGGCTTATGTAAAAACGTTATTTTCATCTTGTTTCAAATGCTTGCAAATTACACTTGACAAGTATATGCTCAACGGTATAAAATTATTTGCTGCCTATGTCCAAAACTTGGGTTCAATTTTTTATGCTTAGGTCTGTTCAAAAATTGTCGTTTTTATCTATGTTCAATTACAACCATGAATTTTAGTTGTTCTCGACGTTTTACGGATGTTATGTATGGAATTTTGTCTTTCGTTTTTGGGGAAACAAAATGATTGGAGCTAACAATTATATGAAATGCCAGAGCTTTTTGCTCTTTGGTGATTGTCAAAGTTAGTTGTCCTTAGTCACCAAGGCATAGAATTTTACTTTCTCACGAAGTCTCTTCAAGAATATACGTGGGCATTAGTGAATCTCTATGATAGGCGCTTTTATTCAGCTGCAGATGGTGGGGATGACATCAGTGGAATCAAAAATGTGGATCCGACTAAGAAATAATACAGGTGGAGGACCAAAGTTTTTGGTCCTGTTGATTATATCCTCGGCCTTTAGATATATGCCTTTCCGCTACTACCTTTTTCTTTTTCTTTTTCTTTTTCCTTTTGTTTTTTTAATTTTTTGAAAGTTTTTGGCCCGGTTGATTTTTCTACGGTATGGTACTAGTATTAGTATCGTATTGCATTAAGTTTGTAGTATGACGATACAAGTTAATTGAATAGATATCGATACCATCTAATATATATAGTGTCATGTCCCAATTCTATTTCTTTGCTCTATCTGCTCGTGGTTATAAATTTCACTATCAATTTCTATTTGGTTTGTGTTGATGCCTATAAATTCGAAGTGATTGAAAGACAGCTCTTACTGTAACGATACTAATTCCTACATTTCTTT
Organism: Artocarpus heterophyllus; assembly: GCA_025403435.1. Classification (NCBI taxonomy): domain Eukaryota; kingdom Viridiplantae; phylum Streptophyta; class Magnoliopsida; order Rosales; family Moraceae; genus Artocarpus; species Artocarpus heterophyllus. Next base: position 8,101,435 of record CM046345.1, read on the forward strand.
ATCTTTTATATATGTATGTATATTTATATACCGATATCTGTTGAAAGAAAGAACCAAATCAATGAAAGAAAAAGAGCACTTTTGAATTGACATTATATGTTCTGTTTCTGTAGCAACTTAAACCGCAGAAAAGGGGAGGTAAAAATGGATCTGGAGAAGCGCTTGAGCATAATCAGAGTAGACAAAACAAGAGGACATGTTCTAACAAGCTATGAGAGACAAAGATCTACTTTCCAAGTTTCCATCAGATGCCTGCCTGCCTGCTTAAGGACTAAAGCTTGGATTTCTCTTGTAGTTTTGTCATCTTAGTGGGTTTAATGGTGGTAGAGGTGTTTACTTACCTAAACAAAGTTGCAGTATGTTTTCCCTTCCCACTTTCCACCACAAAAGTGGGAATTATATCATAAAGACAGTTGTTTGTTGGTTCTCTAGTTGGGATAATATTCTCTATTTTTTTTTGGCTCTGATTCTTTGATTTCATTATATAACCAAATCATGCCTCAAGACGTGCTTGGTGGGCAATTTTTTTCTGCCGCTGATTATCATTTTCTATAGTCTGTGCGCACTCTTTTATGGGGTTTTATGGGGTGCTTGGGAAGTGGGGTTAGAAAGTGCAACTTTTTAAGTTGAAAATTGTAGTATATGAAAACTTTATACTGTAGCTCGTTTTTTGGAATCGTAGCATGTGAGAGTACACTGTAACAATTAAAAGTTTTGGTTAGAAATAATTTTGCCGAACACCTTTTTAACCCACAGAAAAATTATACCCTGGTATCTTTTGTTTAAATGGGGAATAATACTTCAGTGTTTATGTTGTTTGGCAGCCTCGATTGCAACCACTATTTTAGCAATGTTTGCTCCATATGCTATACACTTTGCATTTCTCAAATGTAAATACTAAATCGATACTCCACCAACATACAAGGATTATAAAGGTTGGCGTGTTGGCGTGAGTTAAGCCCAATTCTGTCTATACAGCAACTGGAGGCCATTGTCAATTTTTCAACAGTCCTGCTTTTTGCAAACTTTTGACCTTTCATGCACAAATTATTATATTGGTAAGACTGAAAAAGAAAGCTTCGACATTGGGAGATTTTTACTGCTCTTAAAGCAAATTCATATTAAGCACAAATACTGTGAAATATGGCAATCTTGTATTTGATATTTTCCAAATGGAAACTCTATGAATTGCTCTATTGATGATTTAACTTCTAAGCTTTTGTTTAGAGAATCAGTTAGGACATATATTTAAAGTTTAAAAACTGTAGCATGTAAGAGCTTGATACTAAAGTAACTTTTTGTATTTTTTTACTGTAGTTACTGAGAGCTCTATACTATTTATAGTTATAACTTATAGGTTAAAACTGACGTTATAAACACCTATTAAGATTGTGGAATTTCATGACTAGAATGTGTGAATGGATGATGAACTAGGGTGTAGTAGCTATTATTTGAGCTGATATTTTATAAAAAATTTGACACCACTTGTTTGACTTTTTGCTCAAGGAGAAAAGTTAGTGTATTAGATTTTTATTTTATTTTATTTATTTATTTATTTGCTAAAACAAATTAGTGGTAGAGGTTATAACTGGAATTTGAAACTCGACCACATCTGGTCTATGCATGCACATAGCTTCAAGTTTCCAACAACTTGTTCAAAAGTTAGTGGAATAACATGGCCCCCAGTAGGGTTTTTCCTGGCTGTTAGATCTAGTCAAATATGATTTTTATGCAAATCTTACAGCTGATAAACAGATACATAGCGGTCTATTTTTTTTATTTCCACCAAAGAAATTGTCTTTTATGATTTTTAAATCAGCAAAGATAGTAGAAACACCATAAACAACTTGTTCCCCTTCTCGGGCCTCAAGTGCCATGAAAAACACACTAATAGGGCCAAACGTAAAGAGGTAGACATGGGGAGACATAACATGTATTCTTTTATTAAGTCCTCATATCTTGTTCTTAGCCCAAAGGCCCACCTTATAGATGTGAAAACTTTGAAGAAGATGCATTCAAAAATAAAAAATCACTCATTTCAAAAAATAAAATAAAATAAAAATCACATGCCTTCTAGATATTATATAATCAAGAGAAAAAAATATCTAGAAGCAGAAGAGGAGAAAAGAGAAAAGAAAAGGGGAAGAACAAGAAGAATAATTTCTATGGGTGGTCCACAGTATCTTGGAAATTTCCATAAATCACTCACTAGGCATAAGGTTTTGATAGAATTCTTGATGTAATTATATGGGCCCTGGCTGCTCCAACAGCAATTTCAAGACCACCAAGAATGCACAAATTGTAGAGGGGCTATGAAATTCAATGACATGACATCATTGTCTCCATGTGTCCTTTCGTTGATATCTCCAAAAATACGTCATCGTGATGTCTTGTCTATTCAAGGTGCAATAATACTACACAGTAACGTATAATTCCCACCATGATGCTCAATAGCGCCGTCTCAGTAGAGTAATGATCACCGTCGATTTCTGTTTTATCTCCTTCAAGAGTATGTCAAGCCAAAAATCCTTTTCATCATCATGGTGGGTTTCACTGTTTATAAAATAAAACCCAGTTTAATATATAGCATACTTTTAAAACTAAATCTTACTGTTTTTTTGTTAGTGTATAGTATATTTTGTATTTTTTTTTGTTAATAATGAGATTGTAACTTTATAGAGTTAAATATAATTGCTTATATAATGCTATTTTTAATAGCTATGGTACATAGTGGATGGCCTTGTGGCATAACGATAAGAGGATAACTTATCAGGCTTTCTTTCTTATTATTCAAAGATCATTTTCTCTCGTTTGCAGTGATGGGTCTGCTGAATATGGTTTGGGTCGTTATGACTTTAGCTCTCTAAATGCTAAAAGACAAAAACATGGATCAGGTTTCCCTACGGTTCCACCTATGATTACTTTCAACTCTTAAGATGTGAAGCAGGGGGTAAAGACTTCATTGATTCTTTTTTTTATTGAGAAAAAACAAAGACATTGAATTATAGTTAAGAAAAATGGACCGTTAAAACTTTTGTAGCAAGGTTTTTTTTATGATAAAAACATCATTTAGATTCATTTGTTTGTAATCAATGCTTGATAAATGGCTTGCATGGTACGACCAGAAAAAAAAATGAATGAACTGGCGCGAAGCTAAATAAAGACCACCGGATTGCATCTTGTTTTGTTTTTTTTTTTGTTTTTTTTTTTTATGCGGACCAATGATAGAAATGTATTTTTAAAAAAAAGGTTTAAAGCTTTGGCTTGAATTTATATATATACATATATATATATATAGTAGTTAATAAATTTTAACCTTACTTTTAACGCATTTCATTGAAAATCAAATTTTGGATCAGTCACAGTGGACGATATTGTAGTTCTGGAACAATTTCAAGTTTAAGCCGTGGCAATCACATAATTTAAGCAGCAAAAAGCAAAAATGGACATCTTGTGTTAGAATTAATCGTGGTTGAATAATTGACTAGGAGCCCAAAAGTCCAAAATTTTTGGTGTTTGAAAGATTACTTAAACGTGGAGTATAATGAACCACGGTCTGCTTATTAAATTTTGATTGCTATATAGATGTTCCTTTGCTTGTTCTCAAAGGGTAATATTTTTTGAGTATGGCAGACTGGCAGTTAACCAAACAAAAAGATTGAATGATCATTATTCATTAGTAATAAGTAACAATAATAATTTATTTATTTATTTTCCCCATCAAAAGTGCTTTGCATTACTTGCAATTGTGTCTCACATCAATGTTTGTACAACCAAGGCCATAATTCTAGTGAGCAAGAACTGCACCCAATGATGAAAATTCATTTCAAAGACGTGCCCATTGTGCCATAATAAGCCTACACGTACGTTTTGCTTCAAAACCTAGCTAGGAAAGGGCTGTTCTATTTCGAAATTGTGTATTTTTAGCAAACCTTTTTTTTTGGTCTGAAATAACATTATTTACCTATACAAAAATAGGTTTTTTTTTTTCATAAGCAAACGGTCTATTTGGGATAGATTGTGCTTTTAATTTTAAGCAATAGAAAAAAAGAAGCATAAGCGAGTGATTTTTAATTAATGTTTAGATAGCACTTGAAAAAGTGTTTTTTTTAATTATTATTTCAGAAGAGCTTTTGAATATATTTAGTTAAATATATCGAAAGCTCTTATTGGCATAAAAAGTAGTGTAATTTAAGGATATACATAGAATTCTTAATTTGTTATTGTTAAAGGTAAAAAATGTAAATAAAAAACTTTTTATAAACTCTTTTTTTATAAGCATCAAGTGATTGATTTCTCTTGAAAGTGTTTATAAAAACCAAAAGTATGTTTTTAGAGTCTATCTAAACATGTCAAACAATAGTTTTTTTTAAGCCATTTCAAACAGGCTCAACCTTTTTTTTTTTTTGTCCTTTTATCAATATATATACGTAAATATTAATGCCTTTTGAGAATGTCAATGGTTTAGTTGGTAATTAGAATCTTTCCCTGTTCCATCTAAAAAAAATTAAAATCGAATTTCATATTGGCATTTTGTACAACTTATGCCTGAAAAAAAAAAAAAAAAACAAACAAACATACAAAAAAAAAAAAAAAAAACAAACAAACACGCACAACTGGGAAACCTTTTTTTTTTTTTTTGGGTGGAGAACTTGATATATTTTATAGTTGATGGGTATGATTCTTTAATGGATCACGCCTAGAAAAGGTTGTCCAATTATGTTAGTCCACATTAGCACTTCACAGGAAAAAAGGTTGGTAATTACTAGTAAGCATTGCTAATCCAATTCATACACTCAAGTTAGATCCTAAGGGTATGTTTGGTTGGAGAGAAGGAGGAAGCGAGATCAACGGAAAGAAAAAAAGGTCAATCTATTGTTGAATTGGAGAGAAGGAAATCTTCTTTAAGACTTAGCAACTTGAATCTTTTCATTCATTAATGGATGATTCAACAAAGCAATTAAATTTAAGCTTAAAGGACTATTTTTCCCTCTAAAAAATTTATAACAAATGATAAAATAAGCAAATTAAATGCATTTGGCAAAATCATCAAATTTATGAGTTTTAACAACGAACACTGTAAACCTCTCATATGTTATAGTATAAAACAAAAGTAAGTTATAATATAAGGTTTCATATGGTACAATGTTTAAGTTTAAACTTTTAACAAACACTAACGGCTAGAGAAACAATTATGAACAAACATTTCAAGATTCTTTTTCTCTTACCAAACAAAATAGAAGATTGCTATAATCTTTGCATTCCGCTTTCCTCTAATTATCTTTATCTTTCAACTTCTCTATCGCTCCGACCAGAAAGAAACCTTAGGTCTTGTATGGATAACAGCCTGTCCGAGCATTGCTAAAATGGTAGGTAACATCAAGAAAAAAACCTCAAAAGGCCATTCTATTTTACTCATTAGACGATGGTTACTACAAAAATAGTATTGCTTTATTAAAATCTTTGTCTTATGCTTTTCTTTTTCTAATTAAAGCATTTTGTCGTATTCATAGGATGAATAATATCACCAAAATCAAGGTTTTTATATCAACATCAACCACTTCACCATTTCAGTGCAAAACTCCCATGGTTTGATTACTTTTTGCCACATCAAGAGAGGAAAAAAAAATCTCAAATTTTCTGACTTTTTCTAGAAGAACAGCGTTCTTTGCAAGGTTAATACTTCTAGAAGTACACATTTGTAATTTCCTTTTTCTTGACTTAGTATTCTACAATTCAAGTACAACTTGGAGTAGAAGATAACGGCTGATATTATTCATTAAAACGATGTGTAAAAAGATATGGCCTCGTCATACATTAATAATACATGATAAAATTGATTCAATTGTTCTGATAATACCAATTTATCAGTCAATTAGAAAAACGTGATTCCCATTAAAACAAATTTGATCTAGAAGTTGTCATAAAAAGTGGGATGTAATAGAGTTTAGCCCTCCCCAAATCCTCAGAAACCCAGATCTTCACTTCAACACTCAAGAAAACATACAAGAGACCCAAAATGTGTTGGAAAAAAAAAAAAAAAAAAGACCGAAAAATGAAGATCTAAACAAAACCAACAGCAGATATAACAAGTGAGTCACATGAATTTAGTGTCTCTAATGGTACTATATAGAATAGCATGTAACTATCATATTGACGTGTCATGCTTTGATATTTCCCACTTAAATTAATGTTCAAATATTATGTGCTACTATCAATTTTGAAAAAAATTGACATTTTTACTGATTTTTTTTTTTCATGTATGTCAGAATTCATGAATTTTCTAAGATGATCAAATCCGTCTGCAATTTATTTTTACTATAATGTGATATGCTTTCAAGCGGCATAAGAAGATAAGATAATATCATTTGTATTCTTCATTAATATAATACATGGCTTCCTCTCTAGGAAGTTTGAAGTTGCCAAATACATTCAAACCTCCAAAAAACTCCGTTTCGCTTTGGTATTTTTTTTAAATAAAATTACAAGTGTAAAGTACCTACATTTGGTTCAATTTTAACAATAAAATTATGTTTCAATTATATATTTAATTTGTAAATGTAAACTTACTTATTACTTATGATTGTTTCTTATCATGCATATACATGGATCGTACACTTAATATATACGTTATTTAAAAAATTACTTTAGAGTTTTCAAAAACTTCATGTGGTTTGTAAAATTTATGCCAATTTGGATCCATTTTTCATCCTTCATTAACACAAAATAAGTGGAGCTTGGTGTGATTTCAATTGTTATCTCAAAGTTCACATAAATTGTCACCTCTTTTTCTTTCATTTGAGAAAGAAAAAAGTCAATACAGATTTTTTAAAAAAGGAAAGAAAAGCATACATTAAACTTGTTGTAAAGTTTTCAATAATCAATTTGCTTATAATCCCCTCCCTACCTTACAACAAAAGCTTTTTTTGCCAATGATCTTTATCATCGTTAAATTTTGCATCACCGTCGATAAACGTTTCAGCAACGGATTTTAAAAAATTTTGATGATTTTCTTTATCTACTAAATAGCAAGTCTGTTTTGAAATCGACGGCTTACACGCACCTGGAGTATATGCTCCAACGGAAGTCATAAAGGTGTAGATTGATAGAACTTTTTAGCAACTACTTGTTCGAAGCAAAAGACATTCAACGACAACATATATGTCGCCACTAGCTCCACTTGTAGCAATAACTACTGAGGTCATTAATGAACCCAACGCCATCTGAATTGTTAGCAATCGGTCCATTTGACACAACTTCTGTCTGTATTTTTTGTCATTAAAAGAAGAGAAGCAAAAGCTGCAGCTTTTCAGTAAGTGTTTGAGATCATATTTTAAAAAAGCTTTAATGGGTTAAAATGGTTTCAATTATTTTTAAAAGTTACAAATATGTTATATTTAAGTTTATAATGTATTATTGATACTCTAGTACAAGTTTGAAGTCTATTTCAAAAGTACTTTTTTAAGTAACTATATTTTGTGGCTTCATAAGAAGCATTTTTAGAAAGTGAGACAGTTCATCCAAATACTTCCAGAAGTATCTTTTAGACTAAAAAGCGAAAAGCAACTTTTACGAACCCTTCCCAAACAAGCCCTATGTCTTTGTCACAAACAGACACTATTTCATCAAATAATTGGGTATTTAGCAGGTGTTTGACATCTTAATTGAAACCGAAGTGTAACGCTCCAGCAACTACAGTAAAAATCAAAGAATTTCTATAATATAAAGCTCTCATATGCTACAGTTTTCAAATCAATATTTTCAGTTATAACCACTCTCCTAAACACCCTATTAGTGACATCCTCTAATATATATGATTATTAAAAGGGTTTTTCAGCCAACACAACATAAAATTTACACTATACTTTTATTTAATTTCTCTTTGATAAAACAGTGGGATCAATTTGCACTCTCAAACTCAAACCTCACTTCACTTTTTTGTAACATTATCGCATATTATTTGACTTAGTGATTATTATCAGTCTTTTTAATTTCTAACACCCTTTAATAATGTTGCCAACACGTGTAAAGAGCACGCCCCACACGTGTCAAGTAATATGGTGTCGTGAAGGTGATGGGTAATCTGCATTCTCCACAAAAAACTTGGTGGAGACACCGTTCTTTCCGGCCACATCTCCTTTACATCTAAAGGTTTGTCCATAAATACCAACATATTAAATTACCTTAACACCCTCATCTTCTAGAATATCCTCACAAGCCCCTTGATACCCAAACTTGCCATGTCTTGGACAAGATCCACAACTTGATTAAATTTGTATAAACTCAATTATTTACTGCTCATACGTATATTTCGTTTTCTGACGGTTTATAGCTTGTATGATACTTTGGATTAAGCTCATTTGTCTCCTTTTATGTCCTTAATAATATTATGCCACATCGAATTAAAATAGTTTTTACCTACATAATTAGTGATATAATAATTTAATTGACATGACATTTTAATTGGTATTTTAATTGGTGTAACATAATATTATTGACGGACATACAAAAAACACAGGAGTTAGATTCACGATATTTCATTTTGATTCTTCTTCCCACCTATATATGTGTGACATTATAATCATTAGATAACATAATATTTTAAGTTCATAAATTCTCATTGAGCCGAAATGTAAGCTTCAACTTTTTATACAAGTTTTCCCTCGTATATAGATATACATATATATATATATATATATTGTGTGTGTGTGTATAGACACACACGTACCTCAAACAAGCTTTTCCCAACATTAATTAATTAAGAAATTCGTCACTCTAGACTCTCTCATGATAAATATTATGCACTAAACCATGCTCACAAGAACATAGAGATCATGATCTTCTTTTTAAAAAGAATTTTGTTTAAGAAATTCTATTTGCGTGGCAATTGGCAAGATATTGAAGAATATCATCTACTTCCCAATGCTCAAAAGTGATGCCCCCAAAATGTCCATAATCCCACTATATTTTTGTGGTAGTTTAGGGCAATATTTTTAACGGCAAAGAGACTGCCTCATACCTACGTTAGTATTGAAATATTTAAGAAAGACTGCCACACAAAAATCCAATTGATTGAACTTTGTCACGTCCTAAAAAAGTCTTGCATTTACTCCATGCCGTTTGAAATAAAACTACTTTGTTAGACAATTATATCCTATTGATCAACAAGTATTTCAACAAAAAAAAAAATCATAGAGCTTAATTGATATGAATTATAGAGCTTAAGGGTATATTTTATATTCTAAATATATTATATGATATAACTGTGATATTTTCTATAAATATTTTTTTATGGCATAAATTAATCCAAACTTAAAATTTATGGCTTTTTTGTAAAGATCCCGTTAATATTTGTATTAATTAATTTACTAATATATATATATATATATATATATATATCTAAATAAAAAGAAAAAAAAATAAGATTGATATTCATCCAGCGATGATATGTCATTCTCAATTTATGAGATTGTAGGGGGGAAAAACACTAAAATTGTAACCAAACACATGTAAACAATACATGTGAACGTACAAATCGGTGTTCCGGGGAAGCCAGGCCCAAAACCACCATCTTATGAATTTGTGTTAAAGCTTTTCCCCTTGTTCTCTCCCTCACATATATACACACCCAACACCAACTAATACTTTTTGTTGAAAAATAAAATAAATATATTGTCTTTTTTATTCAACTAAAATAGATATTACAACTATATTAAAAAAAAAATCAAATTGTTCTAACTAGAATGGTTTTATCATGCATTTTTAATGCCAAACCATATTTAATCGTCCCATAAACCGATATGTAACTTAACTTCAATATTAATAGAAAATTCAAATATAATGATCCTGTTAAATTTGTAACCACCATTCTTGTTTCACTTTTAGATTAAAACAACGTTCTTTTGCAAAAATTTTGGCCACTTCTTTTTTTATTGATGGCTCATAAGGTGTTTGGAAGAGTAGTTCAAACCATAAACAGTGTCAAGCTCTCACATGCTACAGTAAAAGCCTACAATGCAAAGCTCTCATATACTACTGTTTTCAAACTCAAACTAATGGTTGAAACTATTCTCTCAAGCACCCTATAAACTTTTTTAAGATATATGACCTAATTTTTTTAGATAATAGCCATTTTTTGCACTGACTAGAACTGATCCATCAAGAATTTCTCAATAGTTTATTACTAATAAACCAATAATTATTATTGATTAAAATGGGTTAACTTCTGTCTAATGCTAGTTAATTAATTATAAACTAAAAATTAGTACATCAGCTATTAACTATTTCTTAAATCAGTCGTTTCTATATTAATTTAACAAAGCTTCAATCTAGTTAAAAAAAAAAAGCCACTTATTTTGAAACTCCTGTAAAATATATGTACATTGCAGCCTCCTATTAATACCCTTCAAAAGCGCGTCTCTTTCCACAGTCCATTGTCCTCTCTTGAAATATTTATGCAAATTTGTCTCACTCTTTTTCATTAAGGAGCACAACCATTTTTTTTAAAAAAAATTACCATATACCTTGAGCAAGACTGCCTATTAAGCCCCACACATTTGGTCATTTCCACCTAACACTCTCTTTTCTCTGTAAAAAAAATCAATTCTTTTCCTATATATATACACATATATCACCCAGAGAGAGAGCTATTGTATCCCTGTTACATGAATTTTGGTCACACTTATTATGCTCACAAAAATGCAGGCCAGTCCTAATTACTTTCTCTCTCTCCAAGCTTCAACAGCTACTCCTCTTCTGCCGGAAACCTTGCCGACATCGCCGCTCGAGTTGTCAACGAGCTCCGCCAAGAAAACAACGGCTCCGACGCCGCTTTCTTCCTCGACGATGACGATGACGATGACGGCCGCCTCTTCTTTCATGCGGAGATAGATCAGAGACGTCCACTTCATGATCATCACGATTGTCATCGCGATGATCATGATAATGATGGGGAGGAGGATGACGAGGAGGATGAATTTGAGTTTGCTTTTGTGTGCAGAGATTTTGCTTCTTCGCTGGTCTCGGCCGACGAGATCTTCTACAACGGCCAGATCAGGCCGGTTTACTATCCCCTCTTCGGCAAGAACTTGCAGCTTCTAGAAGAACATGACCGTGAAAGCGCTCGAAACTACGTTGTTGGCGCTGCTGGCCAGCTGAAGGAGGAAAATGACAAGACTGCCCCTCCGGTGCCGCCTCCGAGGCGACGGCAGCCACTGAGGAAGCTGATGGTGGAGGAAGAGCGGGAGACTGCTACGTCATGCTCTTCATCGGAGGCTGACGAGCTCGACGGCCTACAGCATGGCACTTTTTGCGTAGTGGACGCCCAGGAACGGCGGCTCCGCCGCCGGGGGAGGGAAGAAGAGCAAGCCGATGGGGTGGTCGAAGCGGTGGAAGTTTCGGGACATTATCGGTCGGACCAACAGCGACGCAAAAGACCGTACAATTGTGGTTATAGCTCCGAGTACCAAGATGGTCTCGAAGGGCGATAAGGTCACTGGAAGAGGAACAACAACCAAGACGGAAGCAAAGACCGACGTCTTTTCCGCCGCCGCGGCGGAGAAAGTGGGGAAGGAGGAGGACAAGAGGAGGTCGTACAAGCAGGATCTGGTGGGGTTTTTGGCAAATGTCAATGGTTTGAGCAGGAATTTGCATCCATTTTGAGATATAATTAATTAGGGTTTTAATTCCATTAATGGACCTATATTACTTTGTATAATTCTGTATTAGCGTTAAAAAAAAGCTAGGTTGTGTAGGGAATTATGCCGTAAGGGTGTAAAGGTAATTTCAGTATGGATTTTATCATTATATTTTGTTACATTTGCGTGATGTAATTTCAAATCCTTAGAATTTTTGCATTATCTGTAATTTTTTTTTTTTTAAAATACTACAGAAGTGAATAGGTGACTAGTATCTGTACATGTGTGATTTTGTATTATTAGGTTTGAATTTTCATTAAGTTTAATATTATTGGCTTTTTCTTCATTCGTTTTAGAACTTGAAAATTTTCTAGTATTTTTTATTTTCACTTTTATATATATATATACATATCTATATTTGGCGATGTATGAATGCTTATTAGTGGAATTATATGTGCCTTTTGCTTTCTTGAGAAATCGTGTGGGCCTCACACGGTGCGAGGATAGCTAAGCTAACATATACTTGGTAAAAGGATATTATCCATTTTTTAGGCAACATTTAGCTGTTAAGTGTCTATTTTGGTGACTACTTTTCCAATGAATGTTTCATATATATTCGTGATCATGCGTGGAAAATTAAGCGATGAGGATATGACTGCAAATAAATAAGGTCATAATATTATAGAAAATTCATATTCTAGAAAGATATAGGGGACCGATTAGAATTTTTATATAGTTTGGTTTTGGATAATATGGAAAAGGAAACAGTGAATGGCACGCTTTTATAATTAATTAGCTTTACGTAAATTAATTAATCTTGATCCTAGAAAAAGTATATATATATATATATATATATATTCTGGATAAGATATGTATAGCCTACTATATAATTACTCATTATACTATGGACATATACGTACTCATAATGATATATAATTTGCAAATAGTTATTCAAATTAAAGAAGCTTTATTTCTTTAATAATATGCTAAGATTTGGGTCAAAGAAACTTAACCTGTTTGGATGTTTGGGAATTCAATTGATGCAAGTTTCGGCGGAGTAGTTTAGGGTTTAACATTTAGCTTGGGAAAGTAGAAACCGGATTGTGAATGGTTCAAAATATTTTTTAATTATTTTAATAATATATCATTTTGTGAAATCAATACCCATAATTTAAAGGGTAAAACTTTGAGTGTGTTTGATAACATAGTTAGAATAAAAAATTATAACAATTTTACTGTAACATGTGATTGTTTTACAACGTACCCCCTGTTTGGCATTGTGGTGGGAACCACGGTTCCCACCACAAACTCAGTTATAAACAGTGTAAAGCTCTCACATGCTACAGTAACAATTTAAAAAATTGCTACAGTGTAAAGCTTTCACATGCTATAGTAAAAGTGGTTCTCACCACCGGTTCCCACCACCTTCCAAACACCCCCGTAGCTTACTTTTGTTTTATATTATATCATTTAAGAGCTTTATATCGTAGTAGTTGAACGATATTTTCTAAACGATGTTATCAAATTAATACTTTAAAAAAGTTAGAGAATTATATTTATGTAGTTTGTATTTGTTGCCGTAATACATGACATAATAACCACTATAACTTGTCAAAAATATGTGCAAGATATTAAAATTTCATACTTCTTCAATTACAATTTTTCTTGTTGAATTTGAAATGAACGCCGGTTTTTACAAAGAAGAACAGCTAAATCTTAAATATAAAATGATTGCTTTGTACCCTTTTGAACTAACACCCTGTTTAAAAGGCAATAAAACCAAAGAAGAATTGTTTGCTAGATATTTTTTGTCACTCAAGTCCATTTTCTTTAAATTATAATTATTTTAAATATATATCCGGGTGGAGATGAATCTATCATTTCATCTTCCACAAGAGAATCATGATTCATATTGTGGTAAAAGAAGCCCCAAAACATTTTAGTGGCCCAGAGTCCATCCTTCTAAACATGTAGTTTCCAAGATTTTATTTAATTTCTTTTTTTAATTTTAATTTGAGAGAGAAATGTAGTTTTCAAGCGCTTGTTATTCAGTTAGTACTTGAAGAAAAATTAAAAAGCGACAGAAACGCCACATCTAAAGAAAGTAATGGAGAATATTGTAACAAACATGCATGATGAACCGCTTTAAAAAAAAAAAAAAAAAGAGAATATTTAAAAGCATTATTCTTCGTCTTCCATACTTTCATGCAAAGTAATAAAAAAAAAAAACTATCAACTTGTATCTCTTTAGTTACTAGAGTGTTTAAAAAATATTATTAAAACTAATAGTTCAACATTGTAATACTTGAGAGTTTTATACTATAATTTACTTGACAATATAACACATAAAAACTTTATATTTTAACAACTAAAAATTTTAGTTGAAAATAAAAATTACCAAAACAGACTTTATACATATGGCTTATAACTATAGTAAAACTAGTAAAGCCAAGGTCGTAACTCTACCAACTCTTCGGCAAATTTGGACCCCACAAGCTTAAAAATAAAATAAAATAAAAAATTAATAAAATGTTAAAAGCAAACCAACGAGTCAAAAGGTAAGAGTCAGGTGAACGATAGGATAATTTTACCGCAGAAACAAGTTCTCAACACGCGACTTGAGTCAAATTCAAATAGATAGATGCTTGTGTCCATCAGAATTCAAATTTTAACGGTGTCATTTTTTTGACATAAAATACAAGCCATACATGACATACCGTATTAAAAAGTTTATACCACGCCAGTACTGTTCTGTCTTCAATAGTAATATATATTATCAATTACCAATGGCTTGTGGCATTGCATGATAAGCAGCTGGTTCTTTTTCAAACAAGGTCTCGAGTTGAAGTCTTATGAATAAAGAAAATAAATGTTGGGAAAACTTCTCTCGTATGGGTCTAATCCGGTTTGACTCTAAATTAGTCAGGGCCTAATATGATTTCAAATATCAGAGGTCTTACACAAAAAATATATATATTATTGATTTATATTATTAACTTTGTATACTTTTAATTTAATGTGATTTTGATTTGTTAAAAGATTAAAAACATAAAATCATTTATAGATTGTTGTGGAAAGCTCCTTCCTTGTTTGATATATGAAAAAATTTCGTGTTCTCCGTGATTGGCGTTGCTCGGTCTTGGTCTTCATCGTGTGTACTCTTTTGTCACTAATTATGGGATTTTTTTTTTTTAACCCAATCCCACTGTGTTAAAGGCATATCCATCAAACTTAAAAAATGTGCAATAAATCCAAGAAGATTCTTTCTGTCTTCACCTTCAGAACTAAAGAAGCGGGAAACTGAGGAAAACCATGGCATCATTGGCATGTTACCAGAGAATTCAGTCAGGATTTTTAATCTTTTACAGATCATTTTCTGACAGCTGAGAAAAATGGGAATTTTGAGAAAGGGACCTTAGTAATTTGCTTTTACTGCATAAAGCAACTATATATTCTTTCTCATACTCATAACAAATAAATAGAAAAAATGATCATTGATTAGACAAATCAAAATATACCAAATGAACTGGCCTCCTTATCAGTGTGTGTAATATACATGTAACGTGTTTAAACGGATAGTTTAAACTTTAGCTGCAAATAATAAAAAGCTTTTATGTATTATATTGTAAAATAAACATATATTAAGGTGTAAAGTTTTCACATATTATAATATGTAGTTTAAACTCTCAATTTGAAGCTCTTCTTCAAACATTTAATATAGCTTTTATTGTGTTTTTTTTCTTTTTTGAAAGCCTGTATGTATAATATATGATATACATGCACCAATAAACTTATTAAATTATCCACTAATTAAGTGAAGAGACTGCGTATTTAAGTGAAAATTAAGTTATATTTTTAGTACCCTTAGTTAACAAATTTTAGGATATCTTAATTAAAGTATGCTAATTACATGAGGAATTTTGGAATCTTTTGATCAACTAGGAACCGACTTAACTCTCTTTTTCTTTATCAACACAATGCCAAAAGTTAATGAAAAAAAAAAAGAGAAATGGAAAAAGATAATTGGGAAATGATTGAACTGATCTTTATATAATATCGTACCTTCTTCTGGACATCAAAAGCAACAAACTGAGGAACTGCACCATATATAGTAGGGCATATATGGGCGGCATGTGGGGCCGTGGGTATATATTAATACAACCAACCCTTTCTTTTTTCTTTTTTTTTTTTAACTTCTTTTGTTGCATGCCAAAGGCTGTAAATTAAGTACACTCTCTGGGGTACCCCATATTTCTTGGGTGCCCAACCAAATCTTCATATAGACACCATGAGCACGACTTCACCAATATATATATATATATATCTTCACATAATACACGTATTTAAATCTCGTTAAAATAACTTTTTTTTACAGATTTGATAATTGAATAACAAACATCCATTAATAACAAATACCCACTGATAGGTTATTTTTTTGGTATCAACTAAATAAATTGCCAAAGGAAAAAGAATACCCCTAGTTTGTTTATTTTTTTGTTTAAATCACTATGCTTGATAGCTTGATACTTCTTTTTATACTGTATTACCTTTAGCTTAATTAGTTCAAGTTAATGATTATCAACCATGTGTTCTTCATTTATGGTTAGGTCGAGATAATGATTATGATAATTGGCGCGCGCACAGACACACACACATGTGTGTGTAGCATGGAGAGTGAAGGAATCGTTCTTCTCTTTCACAAAAAATAATCATAAAACTTGAAGAGATCCCAAAACGTGTCCTAATTTCCCAAATCAATGATCCTTCTCTGCAAGATTATGGTGGTATTATGCAAAGTAATCATGAAGATCATCATATCCAAATTAATTATTCCAACTAACCACCTGCACCTGCAGTGCCCTTTCATTTGTTTTTGGATTCAATATTATCCATCAACCAACTAACCAAGTTTTATTAATTTTATTTACATCTCTCTCTTATTAAAAATACAAGAAAAGATAAAGGGGTATGTCTTTCAGCCACATTGCATATATAGAATAAAATTAGTTAGAGATCATTAAATATTCAACATTAAAATTGTTATTGCAACCAAGGGTTTTCTTGCAAATTAAGTATTATAATTTCCTAATCAATACAG
Organism: Artocarpus heterophyllus; assembly: GCA_025403435.1. NCBI lineage: Eukaryota > Viridiplantae > Streptophyta > Magnoliopsida > Rosales > Moraceae > Artocarpus > Artocarpus heterophyllus. Next base: position 8,118,169 of record CM046345.1, read on the forward strand.
ACCATGCTTCTCTCTTTCTTGTCAATCATATAACGATGCCACTTGAAAACAAATGTAACCTAAACATATGACTGACAAAAGGAAGTACATGTTGATATTAAAGAGAGAACTTCTTATCTCTGATTGATTGTCCAATTAGTACTACTAAAATTTATTTAGATTCTTAGGAGTTGAATTTTGGGTAAATATACTCTCTTTTTTTTGGGTTAAAAAACGATCAATGACAGCTTTATATCCCCATCTAGTGCCTTAAAAGAAATCTATTGAGACTACGGGTGGAATAACAAAGAAACTTGACTCATATATGCTTTCATCCATTAGCATCCAGGAAGTCTAAGTCACAACGGCCCAAGTCATATTCAGCAAACCCACTAAGAAGCATAATTATAGCTTCAATATAGACATATTGATTCCTAAATAATATAAAAGATAGTTTTGATAGGTCATCTTACAGCCATGCTACTCTTAGATTTCTTGTATATATGCTTTCCTGAGTGGGTATCAAATATATGACAATACCCACAATCAAAAGCCGGCCATGTTCACTACTACTAAAGAAAGTACCCCACTTTACTTCTCTCTCTCTCTCCCCATCCATATGAAATATTGGCAGACCATGTTCATGCCATATATATATATATATATCCAAGCTCGCACATTTATCATCCAAATTAGAAGTACCTATCTCAATCAGCACTAAGGTACTTAAAAACAAGCACATGTAACACTCAAAAGGCTAGATACAGAGGCAGAAGCTAGGAAATAATTCTTGCTAGCTACGTTTTTTTTCCTAGTTGTCCAAACAGAAGTTTTTGTGGGAAAAAAAAGGGGGGGCATGATAGATCAAGTATCAAGAGAATTAGATGCTTGGTAACGATGTATTGATGGGATGGTACCTTCGTGAAGATAATGTCTCTAGCTTTATAATACTGTTTGAGTTCCATTTGGGTGGGAACCACCATCACTTATCAATGTGTCCGTCAAGATCATGATCACCAAAATTGATAGTGTACTTTATCATTTCAATGATAAATGCTTCAGTATTTTGAAAGACATTATTCAGTGCTACTATTATAAAATTAGATATCATGATGTAGATATTTTGCGAGAAACGAAAAAAGGGTTAAATTTGCTTTAAGACTCGGATCGAGTTATTAGGTCGAATCATGTCTCGGTTTCTGACATTGAAAATGTCTTATACAAGTTATCGATTTGTGTCGAATTAATTATTTCGTACTAATTGTTAAAATCTTAATAGAAAAATGCATGACCTCCTTCTTTAATACTCATGTCTTAACATGTTAAAGTATAACATTAATTTTTAGTAAACCATAACTCAAAAAAGTGAAGGATAAAAAAGGATTTGACCTGAATTCAGAGACTAAAAATGAAATTAACTTAAAAAAGTGATTAATTAACAAGCCTCGTCAATTGAAGTAACTGAATCCTTTCATCAGGAAATAATAAATAAAATCCTTTTTGAAGAAGTGAAGTAAAGAATGAATATAGACTAAAACAAAGAACTAGCCATAATACAAATTGTATTAAAATATTAAATTGTCAAGATTTGGTCGCTACATGCATTGTGGTCCTTCGCGTCTTAATTAGTGTTTGTATTATTATAATTTAGAATGCAATCTCCATTTTCAGGGAAAAAAATACATTGCATTTTTTAATATTTTTTTATTTTGGTTTTGGTGATGGAAGTGGAGTTTATAAGAGTGACCCATATTTGACAACAATGAGGAATTGCCAACATCAATCTGCATCATCAATATAGTCAATAAACAATGATGTAACACTTTCTGATATTTTGGGGTTTCCATCAAATTAGTAATCATAATCTCCAACTCAGTTGCAACTCTGATCTGTCTTTATGTCTATGCATATATAAATGAACTTCATATAATGCAAGATCAATGTATATTGCCTTGATTAAGGACAAATCAACCATCTCTTTTTCCCGTCTATAGGTGCCCAACCAAAATGAATGAGGAATATGATATCAAGGTTCAAAGACAATGGTAATTAAGAAAACAAATTTATAGTCAACAGTCATTAATCATGAACCATGGGTCGATGGTTCAATATCTATTTCTCTGACAATTAGGTAGAAGGCTCATCAAGCAAATTAACGTGTCAGAAAAAAGTAACTTTTTTTTTTCTAAAGCGTGTAAAAATTGCTAAAGGTAAAGAAAATTTATGTATGTATATAGGACTTGCTTACAAGTCTCCCAAGAGAGCGTATCGAGAGGACTGTATTTTCACATAACATGTAGAAGTGAGAGAAGTGAGAAATATAACATGATGTTTATTCAATGTAATATTAGTGATGTTGAAGTGTAACAATTGTCTAGAATAACTAATAGGCCATTTTGGTACATAGGTTCAAAACTATTTAAGGCAATTCAAATTATAAAAGCAGTTTAAACTGACGTTTAGTAGAGTAATAACCAAGGCCAATTCAAACCGTGAAAGGGGTTTTAAAATAGCCTAAAAACCCCCAAAGTCCAAACTTTACCCCCTCCCCAAGTTCACATGGTTTGAACCATTTTTGATGATAAAAACCATGCTCATTCTCATTTTTCTTTCATTAACCATAGTTTTCTAAACACCAGTTCTTATTTTAAACTTGATGTGATGTTTATTCTCATTTTAAACCTTTACGATTTAAATGCCAGTTCAAAACCACCATTTAAACCATACAGTTTAAACTCATAATTCAAACTATAAAGTTTTAAACTACATCATTCTGAACCCATGAACAAACCAAAAATTTCTTTTGGCATATATATTTTACATCTTTCCAATGTATTAGTACATTTACATTGGATAAATATGTGATATTTGACTCAGTGCTTCGAATTGCGAAAGAATTTCAATTTGAACTAGTTTTACTATAGTGTTTTTTCTTATAAAATTTAAATTACTATAGTATTTTCAGTTTAAACCGACTATCCAAACGCTCGCAATAATGTCTCTTTTTTATTTCTATACGTTACTTCTATATAAGTGTTACATTTATGTGTGTGTATATAGACAAGGCTGTATAGATCCGTGTGTGTATGGGTATTGCGCAGCCTACAAGATTGTTTCATATCGTAAAGGATCATTTATTGACATGACAAATTTCCTCAGAAGTAATAGATTGAATAATCAGAGAAAGAAATGGGGACAATTCCAATCAGACAAATGCATAATTTAATGGGGTTGTTTCATAGCATTTGAACCCGTTTACTTCTAGGGTACGTCTCCTTACATAATAAGAAGAGACATTGCATTTCCTAGATTACAAGTCTTGTAACTAACTTTCTTTTTTATTAATGACTCACCTACAAAAAAAAGTTCACAACAGGCTTTTGGGACACCAAAATTTATTGATGCATTTGAAACAGTTTTTCAGCTCAAAATAATACAATGTCTAATCTAATAGACAAGCTAGACAAGTCCCATTGATGTAAAGTTGGGTGATGTTGGACGCCTATGGTCCAAAATAATAGAACAGTCGAAGGTAGGCGGTGCCGGTGTTGAAAATATTCATAATGTTGCTAGAGATAAAAATACAAATAATTTCGTACTAGGATTTGAAATGAAAATCGGAATTTAAGATAAGGTCTTGTCTAGGCATCAACTTTTTTTTTATTATTAAAAGTTAAAAGAATGATGAGAGTATTAGGTTTAAAATACAAATATCGTGCTACACTTAACATGAAAATCGAAGTATTACCTTGTTTTGTTTTTAAAAGTGAAAAGAATGGTGAGAAATATTTAAACACTTTCCAAATAAAAGCTTATATCAAAGCAATTTCATGTTACGGTTTCGCTTGATAAGATTTTGATGTGATCTAATGTTAGGAAATAGACAGTCCCGCTATGTCGCAATGAATCTCCTACCCTCAAACTAACCCTCTTTGCTTTTACAGCAAAATAATGAAAATGGTACTCGCTGATGTAAACAGCCTATGCTAAGTGGATGGTGCTTGGTACTTTTAATTTTTGGGTTTTTAAGTTTTTGGGCTTGTTGTTGACAGTCCAGTTTTACATCAAGCCCAAGTGAGATGGCCGAAGTGGATCAATTTGACGAAGACCACTTCTGTTTCATTGTTTTTTTCATTTTAACTCTTTTATGAGAAAATTTGACATGTTCCTTTTTAAACAATATAAAGACATAATTAATCATAAATATTTTGAGTCAAGTTTAACCGTGCAAGTGTTATCTAAGGAGTTTTTAGGACCCGTTCGTTTCGAGAACTTTTTGAATAATTTAGACTTAAATTTGTATTCGAGTATTAAGAATACTTTGGATATATATTTGTTTCTCCCAAAATCCGAATCCTTTGAGTATCAAAAATCTAAGTTTTCAAAGTTTTGACTCCTCTCTAAACTTTTGATACTCGGATATCTCTGTTACAATAAAAACTAAAATTCTCTCTCATATATTTGAGGAAAAAAAATCAAAACTTCTTCATTTGTTATCCAATTGAGATGATTCTTTTTTCATTATGTTCTTAGTGAAGAAATGAATAAATTAAGATTCATATTGCATATTTTTTATATAACACCCTAGTTTTTTTTAGGGCAAATAAAGAGTCTAACGCTAAAATTAACAATAGTGATATTTTTACTAACATGCTATTTAGTAATATTACAGGTGACAACGACTAAAGGCTTGATGTGCTAAGAAAAATTTCATGCCAATTATGTGGGTATTATGTTTATTTATGAATTAATATGTGATGATGCATTTTATTTTGTTTTAATTGAATAGAGTATAATTAGAAGAAATTAATAATTTATTTGTTTTTATTTAATATATATAATAATATATAACTTAAATCATCTATACAATATACTGTATATGTAGTTTTTTTTTTTTAAAGCTATGTATAACATAAAAAAGAAAAAAACTAAAGAAGTTACACGTGAATTGTTAACATAAAAAAAAACTACATATATAGTATATTGTATATATGATTTAAGTTATATATTATCATATATATTAAATAAAAACAAATAAATTATTAATTTCTTCTAATTATACTCTATTCAATTAAAACAAAATAAAATGCATCATCACATATGAATTCATAAATAAACATAATTTCCATATAATTGGCATGAACTTTTCCCCAGCACATCAAGCCCTTCATCGTTGTCACATGTAATATCATCAAATAACATGTTAGTAAAATTATCACTATTATTTTAGCGTTAGACTCTATTTGCCCTAAAAAAAAAAAAACTGGGGTGTTACATTTTAGGATCATTAACATTAAGATTTTATTAGATTTATTGATAAATCAAAAACTGTTTTCACTACTTCTTCAAACACATATTCTAATTTTATCCCATAGATTAAAACTTAAATAAACATCCAAACGTCAATTCAGATAACAATTCAAATCACTAACTCAAATCTTAATTCAAATCACACTAACTCAAATCAAATCACTAATTTGAATCCATTTACCAAACGGACCCTTTGTCTTTTTGGCTAGGAAAAAGGTGTAAATCAAAAGAAAGGAAAATAAAAAATGGTAAAACATTGTAAAAAGATAGCGTACCACTTAATAATAAAATGTCAGCTTCCGTTTCCTCAAAATAAAAAACCTTATTTCCAATGTGTTTTTCTTCGGAAATCACAGGATATCATTTCTAGAGTGTTAGAATTTAAACATGGCAGTTTTGGAAAATAGAAGCACAATTTTCGCATTGAAATAGAACAAGAGAATAAATAGACTTGCACGGCCTAATTCACACTTTTGTTTTTCTGGGTCAACGACTTTGTGGCAGACGTTTAGGATAATTCACCTTGTCAAAGTCAAACGATTAGGCCAACCAAAATTAAAGTCAAAACATTAGGCCATTGACTTGGGGAACAAGAAAATTAGAACAAAATTATAAATTTTCAACGCAAAATTTGATTTTTCATTAATTGTCTTGTTGCTTCTTCCAGCACACTTGCCTTGGCCAGGGAACGACTGTCTTTATGCATCTAAGAAACCCTTTATTTTGCTGATGGGGATATATACATATCTATAAAGACAGAATTTCTACTGCCCTCTTTTCACTTCCCAAACTTATGGGAAAAAAATTGATTTTATCACTTGAAATTCTGCATACTCTTGACTATCAACCATCAACATCCTGGTCAACAATGGCAAGCAGTCGCTTAAGCAGGCACGGGGCTTGGATTCGACGAGCTCTGCAGAGTGGCTGCGTAGTCCCGAGCCCACAAGTCATAGTGTACAATTTCCTCGAGGGAAGGCGAGGCCACCAGTTCCGACTGGTGCTTCTCGCATGTCATCTCGACGACTTTGAATATGTCCAAATAGCTTATCCTGAAAGCAGGGTGGAACCAGAGAGCGGGAGTGAGGATAATGAGCAGTTAAGATTGAAGAGGAACATGTTTATCAACAAAAAACGAAAAGCCAGTGAGCAAGAGTGATGATAATGCGTGATAAAGATAGACGAAGAAGATGTTTTATTAATGGAATATGAAAAAAAAAAATTAAAAATCGTACTTTTCATTAATGAACATTTCTACAGCTTTCTCATTCGCTGCACTAAGAACTCCAGTCATGGTGCCTCCGGATCGTCCAGCAGCATAGGCAAGATTCATTGACGGGTATTTCTTGTTGTCAGGAGTTTTAAAAGTTAGCGAACCAAGCCTGCATTATAAGAGTCCGGTTTTTAACATCTCAAACAATGGCAACTACAAGTCGAAGGGGGGAAAAATCAATTCTTACGATTACTTGCAAGTCACAAACTTAGCTACCATAGAAAAAGGTCAGAAGTGGAATTCGTCTAGTTTTGCAAGTAAAATGAACTTGGGAATAATTAGCGTGCATATCTTTAAAAAGAAAATTTATGGAATTAAAAACATGAGAAAGAGAAGCCAATTACTTGCAAAGATCAAGTCGAGGCCAAGTTATTTCGGAGCAATAGATTCTGTCCGGCCAGGACATGGTGTAGAGAATCGGCAAGCGCATGTCGGGCCAACCCAACTGGGCCAGAACAGATGAATCCTGGAAAAGAGGAAGGAAATAAGAAACGGTTGCATGGTATACTTCAACTTTAGTATGTTACAAAAGCATCCGATACTGTTAAGTTTAAAGTCTCAAACCTGAGTTTCAACCATAGAATGAATGATGGATTGGGGATGAATCACAATCTCAATGTTATCATAATCTGCTCCAAATAGATAGTGGGCTTCTATGACTTCTAGTCCCTGTTAAAAGTGAAAAGAACTGTGTTCAATCGCTCACAACTCGATATTCATATAGTAAATGCATAAAGCACTAGCACAAGTGTAAACCTTATTAAAAAGTGTAGCGGAATCGACTGTAATTTTTTTTCCCATATTCCAGTTTGGATGTTTCAATGCATCAGCAACCTTAACTTCTTTCAACTTTTCAACGGGCAAATCCCTGTGGGCAACAAATTTAAAATAAAATGACAAGATCACAATCTAAACTTATGCACATAGGATGTCTCACCTAAGATAAAAACTACTGAATTTCAAGTTCTAAAGTTTGTATTCAAGAAGCTTTCTCCAAGAAAGTTTCCAGAGACAAATAAATTCAAGTTCATAATTTCACAAGAACAATCAAAGCACAAAAATTTATCTGCATAGCTTCCAAGTTTGCAATATGAAATTCTAGCTCATATTATGATTTCACACCTGAAAGCCCCTCCAGACGCAGTCAAAATGATTCGCCGTAATGCCTTGTCCGGCAAGCCCTGGATGCACTGAAGAAAGCACATTCCTTTTAAGATTCAATTATGATGAGCAGAAATACAATTTGAGTGCAAAATGATGAAATGAAATGATGATGGAAGTGTCAGTGTTAAGATGCGCATGTTGGTATTTACCAATGCTTCAACACTGACAAGAACATTGTAATGAAATGAATGTGATGGAAATATTTTGTTTTGCAGAAAACGATTAAACAATTCGAGATCAAAATGCAGGTTTTTGTGTACCTGAAAAATAGCCGAATGTTCGGAATCAGCAGGAAGAATTTTTATGTTGTGTTTGTGAGCGAGAGGGAGGATGAAAGGACCTCCAGCAATCAGGGTCTCTTTATTGGCTAAAGCTATGTCTTTCCCCGCTTCTATTGCAGCAACGGTAGGCTAAGGAAGAAAAATAAATGAGCACAAGCCAGATAGTTTCAGGCATTCAGCAGCTAATTAGTGTGTGTGTGTAGTGATATATTCCTCATACCAAAAACTTGTATCTTAAATCACATGGGTAAATTGTTAACTTGTACAATCATCAAAGTTCATCTTTAACAGAAACATTTATAGAAGCAAGAAAGAACACTGAGAGCTCACTACCCATATATGGCAGAGCCAATGGAATTGAGTGGGGGCACATGCCCCCATTCAGTTTTTAAATTTTGGATTTTTGACCACAAAATTTTCTAAAAATTCTAGATATGTCCTTACTTTGTAAGAAAAATTATCTGCCTCCCCCCACCCAAAAAGAACAAAAAAAATAAAAATAAAAATAAAAATTGAAATATGTTGTTGTGCCCACATTTTATATATATATATATATATAACTATGTATCCATTCAATAAAATAGCGTCTCTAATTCTTCAATAGTGCCCCTAGTAATAATAACAATAAAAAAAGGCTCCCTCAATGTCTTAAAAATTGACTAGCTTCTGTAGAATTTTGTGTATCCATCTATACAACTTACAAAGCACATTCAACATATAATCTGGTTATGTATTTGCATAGCATTATGAACTCACCTTTAAACCCGCACAACCTACTATTCCTGTAACTACCGTGACGGCATCTGGATGTCGGGCAACCTGTGAAGAGAAAATAATAATCAAAATCTTCCGATAAAAAAAGACGAAGGGTATAGGCAGAGGGAAGATCTCTAGACTAAGTCACCTCAATCACGCCTTGCTCGCCAGGAATAATCTCGGGCTTTTCTTCAACATCAGCTAAAGCCTCTTTTAATTCGCCGACTAAAGCTTCATTTCTAACTGCAACTATTTGAGGCTTGAACCTCTTCACCTGTCAAAATGATAAGCTAAAATATGACTGAAAAGTACATCAATTACTAAACCATCACATATGATGTGACGGATCATTATCATCTGAGTTAGACTAGGTTTACAATACCTGATCTACAAGAAGAGTTACATTTGAACCAGCTGCAAGTCCAACTATTCTGAATTTATCTGGATTCTCCTCTACTATATCCAATGTCTAAAAAACAATGCACATTAGTTCTAAGCAAATTATAAAGAGAGTGAAAATAAACAAAAAAGGGGGTTTGTTTAATCAAACATAAATAAACGGCATTAAATTTTTTCCTTACAAACAAAAAGGATCTCAAAATACAAATCTGGGTCGAGGAAAATTCAGATTTATCTCCAAAAACAAGATCAACATCAAACCTAGAAACAGGTAGCTCAGACATAAGTAGAGAACACACTTTCTAGAGTTGTAGACAGACTTGACCAAGAAAATTTCAGTTCATTTGTTGTTGCTTATGCAAACTCCTAAGATTTTGTTCAATAGTTCTCAACTTTCACTACTAGTTTTGCAGAATCCCTTTTCCATGGTGAAATTTCCATGTGGTAGAGCAGTATTGTGCCATTGTTATCTTGTTTCATAAATCTTTTTTTTTTTTTTTTTCTTTATCGGCTTCGATTTGTCTCATACAGTTATAAAAAAGCAACATGATGTAAAAACAGCATCCAGATTGGCCCTTAAGACAAGAATTTAGTCTTTCTTTCATTCATTTCCTCTTCTTATTGTTATACCTGTGTTCCTATAGAACCGGTAGATCCCAGAACAGAGATGGGCTTTGGGCCATCCCAAGAAGTGCGACTGGGCTCCTCTGGAACAGCTCGCCCTGGCCAGGCCGGAGGAGGCGGCTGCACCAAACAATGAACCGATGCAGCTCTGCAGTCCTTTCTCTGCAAAGCAAGCCGACCTAAAGAAAACAAAGAAATAAACCAAATAACATAAATTGAAGTTGTTTAACACAAACAGTTTTTTAGGTGGAAAATGATCAAATGGGTATAATTAATTGAGATCTCTAATACGCCAGAACATAAAAAAAAAAATGATAATTCACTAACAAATAGAGGATAAGTAGAGATAAAAATACAACAGAACATCAGAAAATAGTAGGCTCACTGAGGTTCAAACCCTATAAAAAGTGAATAATGATCAAATGGGTATAATAATTATCATATAAGAATTCAATATAAGCATTCTGCAACAAATGATGCTCAATTATTTGTAAAAATTAATTAATAAGAATAATTTTCTCTAACAGCCCGTGTAAGATTTAATTAATCTCCACCAAAATCATTTCGTTCTTTGACAAACAATCTCCAACACAAAATTAAAAAACAAAAAAAAAGTTAAGGCACAAAATTAAACTCTGTCCCATGTCAACTGAATTACCCAGAACCAACAAAGAAATCCCACAAAAAAAAAAATCATTTCTCTCGGAAATTCCTAGAAAACAAACAGATAAAAAAGAGAAGGAGATTTGAGAGTGGAAATTAAACCTGGGAGCAGCTTAGGAAGGCGAGTGGACTTGGTGGAGTCCAGGAAGGAAATGGCCTTCACTTCAGCTGGGGATAACAAGTTCAGAGCCATCAAAAAATTTTCTTTTCTTTCCTTTTCTTTTCTCAGGGTCCAAACTCTACAAGAACAAAGAAGGCCAAAAAAAATGCGAGACAAAGAAAAAAGTTTTGCCTTTTTTTTTCCTTTCTAAGAACTGGGGTGTCTTTGAAATGCACAAATTTTGCAACAAAGAAATGGTCTTTTTATTGTGTGCACTAGAGACCAATTGTTATATATATATATATATATATATATATATTTTTGGTGGCTTTGGATATGGCAGAAGGTTTTGTAAATATTGGATGGCTCGGGAGCTACAGAGAGTCTGAAATAATGAGGCCGAAACCAAGGACGCCCCCGTCAAATCAGCCAGACTGCCACTAAAAATAATAAAATAAAACAAAAAAAATTTTTCTTCCATGTCCAGTCTAATTTCTAACGGTGCCAAAGTCGTAAAGCTCTTTTTTAAGCTATTTAAATTCTGGTTTGTTTTGGGAACAGAGTGAAAAAAGGGGCAATTTTTTTGGTTTCAACCTATAAAGATACTTGTTAATAGATATTTATCTTTTAATTAAAATAATTTTGACCATATTAACGATTGAAAACATGAACTAAGGGTGGAGATTCCAACCTTAAAAGTCCTCAAAAACATATCAATGAGCTTTTTTTTGCTTAAAAAAAAGCATATCAATGAGCTTAATTACACTTCTTTTCTCAACAATATAATTTCTAGGGAAAAAATACTAAACTTTGTTTGATAGCATGATTAGAAACCGTTAGTTAGAACTGTTTTTAATATAATATGAGAGAGTTTTACACTATTTATAGTGGTCCGGACCATTTTTACGGAACACGTTGTTTATTTTTAAAATAAATTAATTGTTTAGTTAATTAAAAAATAGAAAATTATAGAATTTCCTTTACTCATTTTGAAGACTGAAGTGATCCAAGTTATTCTCACTTGGTAAGAAGATGAAGGGAATCTCTATTTTTTTTATGCATCAGTTGATGATTAGTTTAAGTCATTATAAAATATTTATTGATTGGTTATATTATAGACGTTGTAGATATCTAACAAACGCGTGACTAAAACCTACTTCTTCCTTCATCGGACTATCACCTACCAAGTTAGATCCTTGTAATAAACAGCATACATTATTTGACCTTCAATATATATATAAATATATATATATATATTAAAAGGAATTTGATATATTATTTGGCGGGACAAAGAAGTCAACTATGATAATCTCAATGAAAAGAAAATTCATATTTTACCTTACAAGTAATGTTGTTATTGTTTGCACTAGTTACGAAGAATGATCAGTACTAAACACGATGTTATTACCAAAATTAAGAATTTTAGTAAAAATCATTTTTATTCGTTTATTTTCTCTTGCCCTTGTTTTCACTGTTTACCAAAAATAATTAGTACCAAACACAATGTTATTTAATATTACCCGAAATTAAGATTCTTTTTTTTCTCAAGGTACGTACTTAAATCAAGAATTTTATTAAAAACATATTTTCCGTTTATTTTTTTTTTTCTTCATGAAGAACTCTTTTTCATTGGAAGTCAAAATAAGCCCGCTCAAGTTTGAAAACCTCACGAATATAAAAATGAGTCCATTCAACAACCACCAAGTTTTCGTCTCCCTTGTATATTAATCCCCCACGTGGAATACAACCTTTTTAAGTGACCTGGTATTATGGATAGTGACGTATTCACATTACTAAAAGATATGCGACCGTTGAAGTTTTGGGCTCGTCTGATCTCTCTTTGTCAGCGTTCACAACAATAGGATAACATGAAAAGCAACTTACAAAAATAACACAAATGCTTTATTAAAAATGCCTGTCAATAAATTACTAATTAAAATTATCCTTTTATAATAAAATAAAAATTTATTACAAGATCAAGTTATCCTTCTTTTGGAATGAAATCTATCAAATTCAACAACTTTTTAAATAAAGAAGCGAAGACCGTTTTCGGTCGTCGGTGCAGGTGCTGGATTAAATCTATCAGATTCTAACATATTTTTTTAAAACCTACCAAATTCTGTCTTGAAATGTGCTGGGCTCCATCCCCGAACTAGTCGGAACTCGTCATGTTCCAACATGAAACCCAATAGATTCTGTCCTAAAATTCGCCGAAAAAACATTACAACAAAATAAAAAATAAAAAACAAAAACAAAAACAGAAGCAGATCTACAAACTTCGCACAAATCATCTCCATTCGTGGTCTCGTAGGCGCGAGCTCGCTTCCACTCCAACGATTACGCCATAGATCCAACTCAGCAAGCTCTTTCCTTGAGATGATCATGTCGTTGTGGCTCCATCAACGCTACCACATATCCAACTTAACAGTGCCAGATCATCGACATTAGCACTGACATCGTCGATCTTGCTCAGTTTGGTTCAAAGTAGCGAGTCCGACACGGAGTGGAGGACCAATGTGAGTGTGTCGAGGCACACATAGTCAATGGAGATCTCGAAGGCCTTGATGATATAGGTAGAGCCGACTCGTTGGCTCAACGGCGACTGCTTAACGAGTTCGAGAAAAAGAGCAAGAGGAGATCGAAAGAAGCTAGAGAGAGGGAGGTAGCTCAACGGGTTAGAGAGAGAGAGAGAAGCGATGGGTGGAGATAAAGGAGAGAGAGGGGGTAGAAAGAGGCTTAAATAGAGGAGGGAGAGGAATAAAAATAATATAGATTATGGTTTTTAGTTGATTTTTGAAGTAAAGACAAAATTTTTAAATTGAAAAGAAAATAAACAATAAAAAGGTAGTTTTACAAAGTCAAAAAACGAAGGTAGTTTTAATCAGTGGTGTGCTTTAAGGGCATTTGTGTAGTTTTCTGTAACATAATAATGTAACACCTGAGATTTTTAATGCATTAAAAATGCATTAAATTAAGAATTATATTAAGACAAAAAGTACAATTAAAGAAAAATACTGTATAATATTACAGAAAATTATACAGTATTAGAGCAAAGCAGTATAGGAATTAGACTATTTAAGGTCATGCAGTACAGAATTGGACTGTGTGGATCACAATTTCTTTTTATACTTTTATAAAAGAAAAGAAGAAAAAAAAAGAAAAAAATCAGAAAAATCTCACAAAATTCTACTCTTTCTCTCTCTAGAATTCTCTCTCTCTCCTCAAATCTCGTTTGAGATTCCGATGTCCTTTTTCGACACCTCCCACACCAATGGGAAGCTCTCGACGAGCTGAGTCCAACGAGGTGTCGTGCCATCCAAAACGCCGCCGGAGGAAGGCTCACGAGCCATCCAAAGTGGCAGTGAAACCTATTTTTTTCGACGTGATTTCTCCGTCGTCCAACCACCAATCGACGTGATCTTGGTGTCTATGGACACAGTATAATGAGAGGAATAAGAAAACACCAATCTTCCAACTCAATTCTCGCTAGAAAAAGCCCGGCGGAGCCACCACATCTCCACCGTCGCCCCACCTTTGGAACCGCCGCTCACGGCGGCGGTGAGGTACACCTCCACAACCGTTCGAATCAGAAACGAGTGGGGAGCAAAAGCCCTCAACCAATTTTGGTCCACCACCGTCGGAGAATCAAGATCGGAGCTCATCCATTTCTACTGACGTTGTACTTCATGACCCACTATGTTAGAGGCGAAATTAGGTAAAATTGGCATTACCATTGGACTCAAAAGGGTCAAATTAGGGGGGGTAGGCTCGAGCTCAGCCCTCAACGGAGCCAACCGCCACCGGTCAACGGCCGATCAAGGCCAAATTGGGATTTTGTGATCCGGACCTCCGATCGAAGATCCAAGACCTCCTCCTGACTCGTTTCAATGCTCTGAACGCAATGGTGACCTCTGTTCGAACTAATTCTACTCCGGTGAAAATTATCCAGTACCAACTGCACGCAGATCGATGCGATTCAAACAGCAGTATCGGAGTCTAGAATGACAGTTCCAGTAATGTATGATCTCCAGGAAGCATTTATAGCTATTTATGGTCGCTCGAGGAGCACTGCAGAGGATGCTTCGCATACTGTAGATGCAGCGAGATACAACTGGATCTGCTTTGCTTAGAGTTCAAGTAAGTAGGAATCTCGCCTACAGTATGAACTGTTTTAAAATAAATTGTTTTAGATGCTTTCATAGAAATTTATGAAATGCATGATCAGTTATTGTTACACTACTTTATGTGAGAATGAGTTTTATAACGTTAGTTTTATAACGCTACAAGGTTGACGAAAAACCCGTTAAGGGTAAAATCGTCATTATTAAGGAAACGACTAGAACGGAGTCGAACACTCCGATTTAGCATAACGTTATTAGACAAAAAATATTCCGTAATACGTTAAGTAACGTAACCGTCATGTGAGACCAAAGATTCAATAAGGGATGTTTAAGTAAACGAGAGGTAAACCGATGGGTTACGAAGTTAAAAGGAAAGAATGGATAATGTTTACGCTTTATTATCAATCAAATGGATTGATAATAAAGAAAGTTAATTAATAAGTCAGCTGTCGTTTGATCAGGACACAGAGGCCGACTAATGGAAGGAAAAGGAACGAATAGAGAACGCTAGAGCATAGTTCGGGTAAGTTTCAAACCTCACCTACAGCATGAAGTAAATGATTTTAAAATGCTTATTTATATAATTTGCAAATGAGTTTGCAATTATTATGCAAGTTTCTTTTAAAGTATATTTGCATTTATTGTGCAAAAAGTTTTAAAGTTCAAGAAAAAGATTTGCAATGAATTTGCAATCGTTATGTTAAAGGTTTATTTGCATATTGATATGCATAACATTTCTTACAAGTGTAAGTTATGATTTTTAAAGTATTTAAAGTATGTTTTGCATTATGACAATGCATAATGTTTTATAGTTTAAGTTATAAGTTTCATGATGCATTTGTTATGCAATAAATGTTAGAATATAAGTTATGATTAGCAAAATGAGTTTGCGTTTTATGATTTATTTATTAAGCAATATGTTGCATTTATTATGCAATAGATTTTATAGTACAAGCTATGAATTGCAAGTGTGTTTGCATATGATGTAATTGCATTTGAAATGCTCACTAAAGTTAATAAGAAGGTAACGTAAAGATAAAAAGAAAGTGACATATCAGTATCTTTGTTATGAGGTAATGAAAGTAAAATTAAAGTTTGACCTCCTAAAGGTGAGGAACAAGACCTCAATGTTTGATGGTCTCAAGTCTTCCACAAGGGAAGCATCATGTTTATGATCTCATGATTAATGAGTTGGTACGAACACTAATGTAAAGTAAGGAAAAGGAAGGTTATAAGATAAAGAAAGTTAAGGAACAAGAATAAAGGTTAAGAAAGAAAGGAATATTTAAGTTTATAGAATATTCATAAAATGCTCATAATTGAAGTTAATAATTGAGCATAAATGGAGTCATGCATTCTGATGTTACTTGAATGCTTGTTATGAAATATTTATATGTTATGTTATGGAAAACATTCTGAAAAATGTTTACGAATAAATGTTTATGAAGAACGTTTTCATGTTTTCAAGAAATGGTTTATGAACGACGTTTTAAGAAAACGTTTAAGAAATGTTTTACGAAAAACGTTTATGCAAAACGTTTCAGAAATGTTTTATGAAAAACGTTTATGAAAAATGTTTTCAGTAATGTTTATGGAAAACGTTTGTGTAAAATGTTTCAAGAGGAAGGTTGTTATAAGAAAAGTTTTAAAGCATGATTAAATAAATTGTGAGTTTATGTTTGAACTTACTGAGCGAAAGCTCATTAAAAGTTTTTCATGCTATAGGTAATTTATGGGTGACCAATAGGACCCGATAGAAGACACTACAAGAAAAACTACATTTAACGACATATTATTTACGACATGTAGTTTTTGAATATCGTTGAAAAGTACATACAACGACATCTTCAACAACGATGTCATTAACGACATTTGAAACAATAATTAATGACATCTATATAGATGTCGTATTAAAGGTCTTCTTTTAATGACAATAGTTTAATGTCGTTAAATTATTTAACGACAAGTAGGAGATGTCGTCAAAGCCTTGAAGATTCTACGACACCCCTTATAGACGACGTTGGTCAAGATGTCATCTATAAGGGGTGTCGTGGAATCTCCAAGGCTTTGACGACATCTCCTACTTATCGTTAAATAATTTAACGACATTAAACTATTGTCGTTAAAAGAAGACCTTTAATATGGCATCTATATAGATGTCGTTAATTATTGTTTCAAATGTTATTAACGACATGTTTGTTAAAGATGTCGTATGTGCTTTTCAACGACATTTAAAAACTACATGTAGTAAATAATATGTCGTTAAATGTAATTTTTCTTGTAGTGAGAGCTGGGTGCTGCGGAGGACAGATGCGAAGATTTGGGTATGGATACCATCACTGTTTGCTTCCGCTATGCAAAGAAAAGGTTTTCCACTATTTAATATAGTGTTTTCAAAGTTTTAAAGAAAATCAAAGTTCTAAGAATTGTATTCAAAGTTTTAAGATACAGTTTACAAACTGTTTTATGTAATTATAAAGTAAAGTTTTAAGCTATGATTTAATAAGTGTTTCTTATTAAGTTTTAAGAAACGATTTGAAATGATTTTAAGGGCAAGTGTTGAGCGAGGTCTCAACTTGAAATGCGACAGAGGTCGCATCAGTTTTAAAGAACGTTCAGAGAAAAAAAAATTATTTCAGTATTTTTCTTACTATATAAGTAAGATTACTAGTTTATAAAACTGATGTTTAAGAAAGTAAAGTGACTATCCCGAAAAGGCGGGTCGTCTCAAATAACCTCTCTATAAATAATCACACAACAACCATGAGACGTTTGTTAAAAAAATGTCTAGTTGTAAGAGTATTGCTCCAATAATCACTAGAATTGTTAAAATTTGTATCTTTTCTATTAGGTTCTTTTTTTATAATTACATAATTATATCTTTTAGTTTTAATTAATTCTCAATCCGTCTTCCTATTTAAAAAACTTTAAAAATATCATTTGAATTTAAGAACCTTATTTCAATTTCATCTTTATGAATATAAAAAGAAAATGATGAAAAAACAAAATTACCCTTAAACAGTTTATGAAAAATATTTTATAGATTTAAAAATGTAAAAGTCCCTAGAACAAAACATCAAACTTTATAAAAGATCTTGAGTTTGATTTTATTTTTTTAAAATCCTAAAATATTTTTTAAAATTTTCTCTCTAGAAAGACTATATTTTAAGAGGCAATTCGATTTAATTAAAGGCATTTTTGTCTTTTTTCTTGTTCTTTTCGTCAACAAAGTCTATGAGAGATAAAATATTAGAACAAGTTTTTCAAATTTAAATGATGTCTTTATGCTTTCCTAAAACAGAAGAATATATTAAGAAATAACTAAAACTAAAAAGTATAATTATGTAATTAGTATCGTCTCATGCATGCATACATGCATATATATAGATATATATATATGTATATAATAGTTCTCTAAACATTAATGTAATTAATATCCATATTAATATACATACATAGTTTCTTGTTATAATTATTTAATTTTGGTACTGTGTCTCTGTCAACGAGATTATATTCCTTAACTTTTGAATTTTATTAAATTATTTCAAATTAGTTCTCAAAATTTACTTCTCTATTATTCATTTACAATTTGCTCTTTTCATTTCTCTCCAACATCCTACTAGCTGTTGGCTTGTTGCACTTTAAGTCAGGTTAAGGAAAATAAAATAAATCTCCTTTCATAAAATGAACAATAGCTTATACACATCAAAAATATTTTCTCAATTAACCATATCTTTATGATAATGATTGGTTGCCCAATACGCAATCAACATAAAATCACAACTTATGATTGATAGTCGAGGAATGAAAAACCCAAATCCGCAACCAAGAATACAAACAAAGCGTTTGATAACGTAGTTGGAACTCGTAGTTGCAATTATAAATAGTGTAAAACTCTTATATATTGCAAGATAATGTAAAAATATACTCTAATATAAAGCTATCAAATTCTATAATAATGCTTATATAAGATAGCATTGGAGATAAGAGGTGCGGAAGAAAATAAGAATGAAAGGTCTTATTTGTGAATACCATTTGGACACTCCTATTGAACAGATGCTTTTAAGATAATATTTTACAGTTCTTGACATTATCAAAAAGGCTACAGCCTTATAATCTGAATCATAAGATTCTGCAAAAGGGTTAACAGTAAATTTTACAAACATCTAGATATGCAAAACAAAACAAAACAAAAATCAAGACAAAACAAAAAACGTACATTGGTGGGCAGGGTAGATAAAGTAGAAGATGCCGACATAAGAAGAGAACATTATTCTTTAGACATGAAAAAAAAAAAGTCTCTTTTTTTTTATTGACATTGCAGTGTTCAATTGGACCAATTTTCTTGTTAATCTCCTAGGGAGTGAGGGTCACTTTCAACTCCTTTAATTTAAGGTATCTTATCTTTATAATCTCAAAGAAGATCCACCGCCACTATAAGTTGGCCTCATTTGAAATGCAAATAAGAAATGCTAATCCCAAGATGTCACCAAACCATGGCATTGTCGGTGTTTCACAAATAAAATAAAAGGTCGTAGTGCTCACATAAACAATTATAAGCTCACAACAAAAGACATGCTCTTAACTTTACAATCCGTTCAGTAGAAAGGAGGGAGTAAGTTAGAAGATAAATGCGGACAAAGAAAATTATGAGAGGACATGCAATCTAATTTTAAATTTGATATATGATAAATCTAGTATTTAAGTGTAAAAAACGTTTTCTAATATAATTTTAGTTTTGATGTTAAATTTGTTATATGTTGAACTTTTTGACAAATCTACCACAAAGTTTAGCACATAGTAAATTTGGCATTTGATTCCTATTGGTTGGTGGATTAACTTTTCTCTTTAATAATTATGATATTCTTATTTTTAATCAAGATAAATTACACTAACATCTTATGTGTTTTATCCAAATTACAAAGACACATGGTAGATTAAAACTGATCACATTGACATCCTCTAACTATTCAAAAAATTACACAAAATCCCCTATATTAGTTGACAGTGAGTATAACATTAATTTTGACTGTTTATTTTGTTCAAAATACTAAAAATGCCTCTCCATTCATTAAAATACATTTTTAGTTATTTATGTAATGAGAAATGATGATTTTACCCTTCTTTGACATTAAAAATAAATTATAAACATTTGTACCCACTTGTAATTATAGATTTCACTCTAATAGAAAATAAAATTTTTTATTTTCTTTTTCTCTTTATCTAAAAATAACAATTATGTCCAAAATAAGATAAAATACTAAGATTAAAAAGATGTAGTCTAAAAAGAGTCCATAATTAGTTCTCCAAACATATAACATCTCAATCGACGTTTTTAATTCTAATCAAAATCACACGTCAATCTTAACAAAGCTAAAACAAATTAATTCTGACAAAACCAAAACTAATTAATTCCAAAAACCATAAATTACTTATAAAAAATAGTTTATTTTTCATAAGATTTTAAAATTATAAAAAATGTTTTAGGCTAAAAATAATTAATTTGTAAAAAATTTAAAAGATTATTGAGGAAAAAAAACTTTCTCCCACTCTCTTTGGGTGATGGGGGACTGGGGGTTGGGCGGTGATGTTGGAAACAAAGTGCGCAGTAGAATTTTAAAAATTTTTCACCAGAGTAATTTCTAAAATACAAGTTTGACATGTTATATGTATAAATTAGACAGATCTTACTAACCTCTGTGTGCCGAAGAACCTCCGCAACCTGTGTAGAGAAGTAACGTTCCAGAAGAGCCTCAACCAACTGGTCTTCTTTGCTATTCTCTATCCACAACCGAAGTGAGTGTGGGCTCACACGTACAGCTCTTCTACCGGTGACTCTCCTTCAAACCAATAGAGAGAACCCAAAGCTAGTGTTCGTGATTTGTGAACAAAAGCTCTCAGGGAGTTTTCAGATGCTCACTAGAAAAGTACCACTCTTAATCTCTCAAATTGATCTGAGTAAATTATGAGACTCACTCTCGTTATATAGCTATTGGTCCTGGGGTCAGTCCGTATCAGATTAGGTCTCCAAAACTCGAAACAGAATCAAGTTCGGATCAATATCTGATAAGATTCGCGTGAAAACGTGTAATCTTATCTCTCGTTGATCGGCAGGCCGAGCAGGCCGACCACGTCATTCGGCAGGCTGAACTCTCGAGAAAAAATCTCTACGAATCTTTTATTTTTCACCCGAGATTCTAAAGGATAAAGTCTCAGTTTTGATTCACATAACCCAATAGAGAAGTTATCTGATCAAAACAAACTTTATCAAGATAATCTCTAAGAAAATAAATCAATTCACAATAATTCTACAAGTTTATCTTGTTCTAATTTGTCCAAAATTAAAACAACCGATAAACAGACAAGAATTATCTGATCGTAATAATTCAACAAGTTTATCTTGAACTAATTTCTTACAAAATTAATTCAACCAATAAACAGACATGAATTATTTGATTCTTACAAATTTTAAACCAATCTGATAAATCCGACATAAGTCACCAATTATTGGAAAGGCACGCCGTGTCGTTACAGGATTTTGTGAGCTAGCAAAGGGGACTAAAATGGACCTATAAAGTTCAAGCTCATGATAATTATGAAACCCAATATCCCAGATATACATTTCACAATTATCAACTCCAACGCTACTCCACTAAAAGCTTGGAGCTGCACTCTCGAACTTTATAGAATTACGAAGCTCGTGTAGCTAAGTCTCCATGACATATCATAGTGTATTGCATCCCCATATGATCATCCATAATCAGCTTAAGGATAAGTTCTGTCTTACCTTCCCGATTATTTTTATCTTACGTTCCATTTTCTCACCATTATAAAACTTACCATCCAAAGATAGTAAACCATTCAGTTACACCTATGTATCCAAATGGTTGAGCGCTCCAATTTTTCAATTACAGGACAACGCATATAAGAGGATATCATTACTCCTAAAGAAGAGCTATGGATTCCATATCTATGAATAACAAGTCTACGCTATCAAGAGTTATGCCTCCAACGTACCGGCATGCATACCACTATAGAGATGTGGGAGTCACCCATTGGTACATCAAAAGACACAAGTCGAGACAACGGGCCCACTATTCATCTTAGGATTAAGATACAATACAAATGACTGTCTAAAGTGAATCGATTTGCCGAGACAGAATTATTAATCCAAATCAATTCACTTTATGTCCCGATCCAACACATCGTCATCTATGACAACGTGCCAATGTTTTTATTCACGGAGTCCAACTCCGATGGTCAAGACAAACCATCTCCCATAAGGGATATAGACAACATAACAATCTTTGCATGAATAAAGTGCCCAACTTTATTCCCTCGATTACGGATCATATGTTTTAGACCGTCACCTTAAGAATCGTGTCTTTCGCATAATCAGTCCATCATATGCCCAATTTTTAAGGTTTAGACTGACAGTCTCATACTACTGTTTGCTTATCATACATTCAACAAATATGAACGTAAAGAGGACAAGATTTGGTATATATAAATGAATAAACTTTTTATTGATAAAAATGTCTCCAAAAACGTATTATATTTTTACTCCTTAGGGCATACATGTCTAACAATCTCCCACTTGTACTAAGTGAGTAAATACAGCAAATTTTGCATCCCCATAGCTTCCACATGCCTCTCGAAGACTCTCCCAGTAAGTGTCTTCGTAAATGGATCAGCTAATTGTCCTCTGACGCGATCTTACACACCGTGACATGCCCGCCCTCAACGAAGTCCTTTATCACATAATACTTCCGATCAATATGCTTACTCTTCTTGTGAAATCTTGGTTCCTTAGCATTAGCTACCGCCGCACTGTTATCACAGTACAGTGATACCGCTTTATCCATACCAGGAACTACCTCAAGATCCCCAAGGAACTTGCGGAGCCACACTGCTTCTTTCGAAGCATCACTAGCAGCCACATACTCGGCCTCCATCGTTGAATCTGAAGTGCAATCTTGCTTCTCACTTCTCCAACTGATAGCACCGCCACCCAGAGTAAACACAAACCTCGAAGTCGATTTCCTAAAATCCAGACAGGATTGAAAATCCAAATCAGTGTATCCTAGAGAAGTTAAATCCTCACCCGAATACACAAGCATATACCCTCGAGTCCTTCTCAGGTACTTGAAAATATGCTTTACCGCAACCCAATGGTTTTGTCCTGGATCCACCTGAAATTGACTTACAATCCCGACCGCATAGCTAATATCTGGTCGTGTGCAAAGCATGGCATACATGAGACTACCCACTGCCGAAGCATAAGGCACCTTCTTCATGTATTCTCTTTCTTCATAAGACTTTGGAGAGTCTTTCTTAGAAAGAGTAATTCCAAACCTAGATGGTTGCCCACCTCTCTTAGAATCCTGCATTGCAAA
Organism: Artocarpus heterophyllus; assembly: GCA_025403435.1. Classification (NCBI taxonomy): domain Eukaryota; kingdom Viridiplantae; phylum Streptophyta; class Magnoliopsida; order Rosales; family Moraceae; genus Artocarpus; species Artocarpus heterophyllus. Next base: position 8,141,235 of record CM046345.1, read on the forward strand.
CCTCCTGAGAATTCTATCTATGTAGCCGGCCTGAGATAAAGCTATCATTTTGTTCTTCCTATCCCAAAAGATCTAGATACCGAGAACAAAATTAACCTCACCTAAGTCCTTCATGTCAAATTGCTTGGTCAACCATAATTTGACCGATGACAATGCCCCAACGTCATTGCCAATTAGCAGAATGTCATCTACATAGAGCAGTAGAAAAATCACCTTCCTATCCTTAATGTGTTTGTAAACACATGGTTCATCCACATTTTGTGAGAACCTATAAGTCTTGATCACTTGATCAAATCTTATGCTCCAAGAACGAGAAGCCTGCTTAAGTCCATAAATAGACTTTAGCAGCTTACAAACCTTACCCTCTTGACCCGCGACCTTGAACCTGTCTGGTTGTTCCATATAAATGGACTCATCAAGATAGCCATTCAAAAAAGCTGTCTTGACATCCATCTGCCAAATCTCGTAGTCGAGAGCGGCAGCTATGGACAAGAGAATCCGGATGGACTTAAGCATGGCTACAGGCGAAAAGGTTTCCTCATAGTCGATTCCTTCCTTTTGCGTATAACCCTTAGCTACCAGTCTAGCCTTAAAGGTTTCGACCTTTCCATCCACTCCTCTTTTCCTCTTGTAGATCCACTTACACCCTATGGGTTTTACCCCTTCAGGAAGATCCACAAGCTCCTAGACCCGATTAGTCTCCATAGACTTCATCTCTATGTTCATGGCCTCTGTCTAGAGTCTTGAATCAACATCCTCCATGGCTTCTGTGTAAGTATAAGGATCCCTGTCATGTTCATCCGGTTCAGCCAAGAAGACCTCCTCATTGAACATATACCTCTCAGGTTGACGCCCGATCCTCCCACTACGCCGAAGCCCCTGAGGTTGTTGTTTAGGTTTGTTTGGTTTTTCTACACCGATCGAAATGGTTTCGTTCGGAACCTCCGGAGTGAACGGATCACCCCTTAACTCCTCAAGCACCACTTTGCTTCAAGGTTTAAACTCGTCCATGTAACTCTCCTCAAGGAAAGTTGCATTAGTTGAAACCACGACTTTATTTTCCTTTGGGTTATAAAAATAACCCCCTTTAGTCCCTTTTGGATATCCTACAAACACGCAAACTTTCAAACGTGCTTCCAACTTATTCGGATCCTTAAACAGGACATGAGATGGACATCCCCATATGCGAATATGGTTTAAGGATGTCTTCTGTCTTGTCCACAACTCGTGAGGAGTTTTAGGGACTGATTTTGAAGGCACATTGTTCAAAAGATAACATGCAGTTTGTAGTGCATATCCCCAAAAGGATAAAGGCAATGATGAATAACTCATCATGGACCTAATCATGTCCAACAAAGTCCTATTCCTTCTCTCCGCTACGCCATTCTGCTGCGGAGTGCCCGGCGCAGTCAAATGGGATAAAATCTCATTCTCTAACAAGTGTCCCAAGAACTCATCAGAAAGGTATTCTCCACCTCAATCAGATTGAAGTGCCTTTATGGGTCTACCCCATTGCTTTTCCACTTCAGCCCGAAACTCCTTGAACTTATCATAAGTTTCACTTTTGTGGTGCATCAGGTACACATACCCATATCTTGAGTAATCGTCAATAAAAGTGACGAAGTACTCATGCCCTTCTCGTGCCTGGATGTTCATCGGCCCGCAAACATCACTATGCACAAGTTCTAGAACCCCTTCGGCCCTATTGCCTGTAGACCCGTATGGTCCTTTGGTCATTTTACCCTCTAAACAAGACTCACATTGAGGTATAGATTCCACCTTTAAGTGACTTAAAGGTCCATCCCTTACCAACCTTTGAATCCTATTCAGGTTAATATGGCCAAGACGCAAATGCCAAAGATAAGTCTTATTAGAGTGAGAAGTTTTAAGTCTTTTAGAGTCATTATCATTTATCTCAGCATTAAGCAATAAGTTCATCTTAGGTTTGATAAAATATAGATTATTTTGCATCTATCCAGAACAAATAAAAGATTTGTTTTTATGAATTACCACTTTTTCATTAAAAGATACCACGTAGGAGTCTTTAAATAAAGAAGATATAGAAATTAAATTCCTTTTAAATTTAGGAACATAAAAACAATCTCGCAAAATTAAATTCCTATAATTATCAAAGTAAAGATGGACATCTCCCACTGCTTCCGCTGAGACCAAGGATCCATTGTCCATCCGAAGCGTTAAGTCTTCACGTAGTAGACTTCTCGTTTCTTTGAATCCCTGCAGAGAAACACAAACATGATTAGTTGCACCGGAATCTATGACCCAGATGTCACTGGATTCCTCAACCAAATAAGTTTCTAAATATAGAAGATCACACCTACCTCCCTTGGAAAGGAAGTCCTTGCAATGCTTCTTTATATACCCGACCTTACCACAGAAGAAGCACTTAAGCTTCTTTGGGTTCTTCTTCTTCTTCTTCTTGCTCTTGGTAGTAGCAGGAATAGAAGACTTCCTATTGTTGGCCCGTTGCTTCTTTCCATTCCCAGAGTTAGGATTGGAACTAGAAGCAGCTACCATGTTGGCCTCACCACCAGCAGGAGACTCCCTGATCAGCAGTTCAAACTCCTGTAACTGTTTCATCAGTTCTGTCAAGGCCATATCCCGTCTATTGCTTCTTTATATACCCGACCTTACTACAGAAGAAGCACTTAAGCTTCTTTGGGTTCTTCTTCTTCTTCTTCTTGCTCTTGGTAGTAGCAGGAATAGAAGACTTCCCATTGTTGGCCCGTTGCTTCTTTCCATTCCCAGAGTTAGGATTGGAACTAGAAGCAGCTACCATGTTGGCCTCACCATCAGCAGGAGACTCCCTGATCAGCAATTCAAACTCCTGTAACTGTTTCATCAGTTCTGTCAAGGCCATATCCCGTCTATTGCTTAAATTAAAAGTAGCTCTAAACGAAATAAATTCCTTAGACAGAGTCTCAAAGACCATAGTCATCTGAGTTTCAGCATCGATGTCGGCTCCATTGGTTTGAGCCTCAGCGAGGTAACCCATGACCAACATCATGTGCTCTTTTACAGATGTCCCCGGTCTCTGTCTACAGTTTAAGAGTTTCCGAAGCGCCCCTTGCCACTTTATTATGGCCTAGCCTCCAAACATGTCCTCAAGATTATCCAAGATCTGCTTCGCAGTCTCATAATCCTGATGTTGAGCCTGCAGCACGTTGTTCATGCTAGCCATAACATAGCAGCGGGCCTGATCATTAGCATCTTTCCAGCGATCGTACGCTTGGAATTGCTCATGATTTGAGTCTCCCGTAGGCTCGAGAGGACAAGGAGTTGTCAGTACATATTTTAGTTTCTCAAAGGATAGGACGATGTCCAGGTTCCGTTTTCAATCGTTATAATTCTCACCGGTTAATTGGTTTTTGTCAAGTATCGATGATAAAGCGTTTTTAGACATTTTTAATCTACAATAAAGAATCATATACCAAACATAAGCAAACATATATAATAATTTAGTAAGATAACAATCATGTAAAATCATACAAATGTGTTTATGTGTCAAAACCTTAAAAATATCACAACCTTATAACGATAATTCCCAGCTCAGAATTCAACAAGCTCCTAAGGGAGTCATGTCAAATTTAATTAGGAACACGGATCCCCTCTTGATTAATATATGCCATCCAGGACCCGTATGATCCAGCATGTACTACTAATCATTTCTTTGGCCATTAATTTTATTAACAGAGCTCCTAGGGGAGGTTAATAATAAAATTAATGTGAGTGTATAACCACCCTTTCAATATTTTATCCATGATTTATAATCACCACCTAGGGGTGTGCAACCATAAATCATACTAAAATACCTTATCTTTTTAGAGATTCAATCTGGTACATGATAAAAATCCCTTCCTAGAAGTTGGGACCACCATGTTCTTCCTATGGACCAACGATGGAGGCCTTAGGTCCTCTCTTCGAAAACCTTCTCCCACTCAATCTTTTGAAGTCAAGGTTTTATTTTAAAATCATGCATGAACAATTTTAATATGAGCGGCACTCCCTATTCTATATGACATGTTATCAATATACATGGTAAATCATATTATAATGCAAACAAGCAAAGCAATCAAGCAAAGCTACAAGCAAAATAATAATAACCGTAATATTATGGTTCCACCCTAGAGAATAGAAAACTAAGATTACAAGAAAATAATCGAGACATTTATCGATTCTTCATCCTTGAATTCTCAAGCTGTATCTTACTTCATGTAATATCCATCTTCAAGTCTTCAATCTCGTATGAATCGAATACTCCATATTTCCGGTCATATCCAAATTCAATGTTTCTCAGAATCGTCCCAAAAATAAAATTAAAACTGCACCGAAAAAATTGCACCTTTTCTGGACACTTGGCAGCTCTCGGTCAGCAGGCCGATCTGGGTGATCGGCCTGCTGATCATGAAGGTTCGGCCTGCTGAACTGAAAGTTTGGCCTGCCGGCAGAGCACCCAAATTTCTGCCCCACTGTCGGTCTACCGGACCACACGTCCGGCCTGCCGAACTGTGACGTCTGGCATGCCGACCGAGAAGGAAAAATATTCCAAAAAATACAATTTTAATGCAATTTATCAATTTTATTTTCAACAATTCAAAAACATAAAATTAGAGACTCAGGAAATACCTGGAGGCACCATCATTAACCTTTAAGATCCGACTTCTCGTTCTGTCTTCTTCGAATAATCATTTAATTACAAAATTTTTACAAATTGAAAATTAAATAACAATTCCTAGACGGAGATGATAGTCCGTCATCTAATTACATGAAAAACATAGATACATATTCTAACCTCTAAGGAACCATAACCGGTATGAATCAATTAATTAATAAATAATTAAATAAAGATTTAATCAACCATAATTAATTAATAAAGATTCACCACATAATCCATGCCAACATATATATTATATAGAAACCTAGAGTGCCATCTCTCTATAAAATTCAATTCAAGCAAAGGAGAGATAGAGATCACAAAATTTATGCATATAACATGATCGCAAACTTGTAAATTTATATAAAAACCATAGCTCTGATACCAATTGTTGGAAACAAAGTGCGCAATGAAATTTTAAAAATTTTTCATTAGAGTAATTTCTAAAATACAAGTTTGACATGTTATATGTATAAATTAGACAGATCTTACTAACCTCTGTGTGCCGAAGAACCTCCGCAACCTGTGTAGAGAAGTAACGTTCCAGAAGAGCCTCAACCAACTGGTCTTCTTTGCTATTCTCTATCCACAACCGGAGTGAGTGTGGGCTCACACGTACAACTCTTCCACCGGTGACTCTCCTTCCAACCAATAGAGAGAACCCAAAGCTAGTGTTCGTGATTTGTGAACAAAAGCTCTTAGGGAGTTTTTAGATGCTCACTAGAAGAGTATCACTTTTAATCTCTCAAATTGATCTGAGTAAATCATGAGACTCACTCCCTTTATATAGCTATTGGTCCTAGGGTCTGTCCATATCAGATTAGGTCTCCAAAACTCGAAACAGAATCAAGTTCGGATCAATATCTGATAAGATTCGCGTGGAAACGCGTAATCTTATCTCTCGCTGATCGGTAGGCCGAACAAGCCAGTTCGGCAGGCCGACCACGTCATTCGACAGGCCAAACTCCCGAGAAAAAATCTCTGCGAATCTTTTATTTTCCACCCGAGATTCTAAAGGATAAAGTCTCAGTTTTGATTCAAATAACTCAATAGAGAAGTTATCTGATCAAAACAAACTTTATTAAGATAATCTCTAAGAAAATAAATCAATTCACAATAATTCTACAAGTTTATCTTGTTCTAATTTGTCCAAAATTAAAACAACCGATAAACAAACAAGAATTATTTGATCGCAATAATTTAACAAGTTTATCTTGAACTAATTTCTTACAAAATTAATTCAACCGATATACAAACATGAATTATTTGATTCTTACAAATTTTAAACCAATCTGATAAATCCGACATAAGTCACCAATTATTGGAAAGGCACGACGTATCGTTACAGGATTTTGTGAGCTAGCAAAGGGGACCAAAATGGACCTATAAAGTTAAAGCTCATGATAATTATGAAACCCAATATCCCAGATATACATTTCACAATTATCAACTCCAACGCTACTCCACTAAAAGCTTGGAGCTGCACTCTCGAACTTTATAGAATTACGAAGCTCGTGTAGCTAAGTCTCCATGACATATCATAGTGTATCGCATCCCCATATGATCATCCATAATCGGCTTAAGGATAAGTTCTGTCTTACCTTCCCGATTATTTTTATCTTACGTTCCATTGTCTCACCATTAGAAAACTTACCATCCAAAGATAGTAAACCATTCGGTTACACCTATGTATCCAAATGGTTGAGCGCTTCTGTTTTCCAATTATAGGACAACGCATATAAGAGGATATCATTACTCCTAAAGAGGAGCTATGGATTCCATATCTATGAATAACAAGTCTACGCTATCAAGAGTCATGCCTCCAACGTACCGGCATGCATACCACTATAGAGATGTGGGAGTCACCTATTGGTACATCAAAAGACACAAGTCGAGACAACGGGCCCACTATTCATCTCAGGATTAAGATACAATACAATGACTGTCTAAAGTGAATCGATTTGCCGAGATAGAATTATTAATCCAAATCAATTCACTTTATGTCTCGATCCAACACATCGTCATCTATGACAACGTGCCAATGTTTTTATTCACGGAGTCCAACTATGATGGTCAAGACAAACCATCTCCCATAAGGGATATAGACAACATAACAATCTTTGCATGAATAAAGCGCCCAACTTTATTCCCTCGATTACGGATCATATGTTTTAGACCGTCACCTTAAGAATCGTGTCTTTCGCATAATCAGTCCATCATATGCCCAATTCTTAAGGTTTAGACTGACAGTCTCATACTACTGTTTGCTTATCATACATTCAACAACTATGAACGTAAAGAGGACAAGATTAGGTATATGTAAATGAATAAACTCTTTATTGATAAAAATGTCTCCAAAAACGTATTACATTTTTACTCCTTAGGGCATACATGTCTAACAGGTGAGTGATAGGGCAGGTGGGGGTGGACGACAGGCTTTGCAGGAAAAGGCTGGCGATGGGTTGCGTGGCTGCACGAGTTGGCGACAGGCTTCAGGGGAACAGGCGAAGGAGGGAGGGGCGGCCAGACGGTGGGCTTCGTGGCGAGTTGAGGGTGGACTTCGAGCGAGTGGTGACTAGATGTGCAGGAGCCGACGGACAGTCGGAGGCAGGTGGGGTAGCGGGGCGGGTTGGTTGGGTAGCTTTTTTATGGTTTTATTTTTCAAATCATTGGCTATGATTTTATTTTAAAGATCAATGGCTGAGATTAAAAGGGCATTCTCATCATTTTAAACAAAAAAAATTAATAGAGTTAAACGCATGGGGTGTCAGTGTGATTAGTTTTGGTTCAAGGGGTGTCTTTGTAGTTTATGTAAAACATAAAGGGTATCAGTGTAATTTACCATTTAAATTATTTTAACACTAAAAATTTACTTTTATAAATTTTAAGGTTTAATAATTATAACAAGAGACAAATATGACATTTTAATAGGCTGTTTAGAATTTCTGCTGGAACTAAATTTTTAAGTTTAAGAACTATAGTATGTGAGAAATTTACATGACGACAATTTACCGTAGCTTGTGAGAGCTTTACATTATTCACTACAATTGCAACTTGTTTTCAAATGATGTATAAATAGCATTATGCATTAAAGCACAAAATAAATTAACACATTGAATATATTATTTTTACACTTTTTAATGGCAAATATAATATTGACATTAGCATTTGTATCGAAGATAGTCTAATAATATTACTTGGTACAAGGGAAAGAGTTAAGGGGATGAAAATTATTTATCTAATTATTATATTGTTTATTTATTATTTCTTATTAATATTTTTGGAGGTAAAACAATATTTTTAATTTAAATGTGATGAATTTGTTAAATACTTCCACTAAATGAAAGAATCTAAAGTGGTGAGCTTAAACGGAGACTCTTTCTCTTTCCATGTCTTCTCTCACCTCCTCCCTCTAACCAAACATTGAGTTTGTCCTCTCACTTCACCGCTCTCCCTCCACTCCTTTCCCTTCCCTCTTATTATATGTTGGTTTTGGATTTCCACACATTCAAAGCTTCAACTATTTAGGGGGTAAGAGCATCCAAATATAATGCTAAATTGATATCTCAACGACAAATTTAACATTTGAATATAAAAAATCATACTCTAATATAATGCTATTTTTAATGTTAAATTTGCTTACCACCAAATTTAACATTTGATTTTTATTAACTAATATATTGATTTTTTACTTTAATAATTACCACATTTTCACTTTTTTAATTGTTTTAATATCAAAAGTTTACTTTTGTAAATTTATAAGATTTAATAATTATGACAAATTGCAAATATAACATTTTAAATAATATTATACATTAAAACAAAAAAAAATAACATCAAATATATTATTTTTTCACTTTTGATGACAAACATGACATTAACATTAACATGCAACATGGACTAATAAATGTGGTTATAGACTCAAAACATGTACCAAAAAGACAAATTCCTTTTCTGGAGTGTTGAAACAGAGTAGACCAAACAAATACTATAGTATCAAAAAAAAAAAAAGGTGTCCTTTTCTCCAACCTAGATCTCCTCTGATAAATTGACTTTGTAACACCCCGCATTTCATTCAGCGCACTTCTATTTGTATCTATGGGGTTTTAACCCCACCCTAACGCGTCAACTTTTAATAGGCGAAAACACTACTATTTTCAAACTCTTCTCTAAAAAACTGGAGTCCAGACGCACATGTCAAATTAACATGGGTGGATTTTGAGTAGGAATGAGATTACATGTAGCATTTTCCATTCCAAAGGGATCTTTTATTTATTATTTTCTATTTTAAGTCTCCAATAATTGAAAAAAACCAAAACCAACAAGATACAACTCTTTTTTTTTTTTTTTTGGGACAGTTGGTAATCACCAAATTATGAGATTTATCCTACGAAGGTTGGTCCAACAGGTGTCACTGGGTTCTTAAGAGTCAGAACAGACACAGACATTTATATCGAGTTGGTACATCATGCACTGATTTACTAATACCATATTAAATCGCTGTCTGACTATTTCCATGTCGAAACAGTCGAAAACGCAACAACAAACTCGTCGGCGGTTTTTGAGAGAGACAACTTCCTGGTAGCCACCATAAAGTGCCAGACCTAACCCAAAAGAAAAAAAAAAGGTGAAACACGTGTTATGCATGATTATTTAATAATATTAATAAATATACGATTAAAAAGCAACGCAACAAAATCAGATAAAAAGAAAATGGAAATGTGCGCTTGAATGCAATAATGCTTGATAATAAATAATAGCAAAAGAGAATAATAGAAGGATGCCACTTCAGGAACTTTGATTTCAACGTGCTGAAAGAAAAAACTAAGAACCTTTCTGCTGGCAAGAAGCCATTAGTTGAGTTCTTTCATTCTGCAACAACAATGACGTGGTAATATGGAATTAAGCTATTATTTGGCAAATTAATTCGAACCAATAACAGCGTAAAGCTCTCAGCAGCTATAGTGTAATGCTCTCACATGCAACAATTTTGAACCAAAATTCTCAGTTCAAACTAATTTGTCAAACACCCTACAAGCATAGAGAAAAAGGGCTTACATTGTATGGGTTTCAAAAGCAACAAAACTTGTCCACAGTTTTAAAAGGCAATAAATACCACGGACAGGGTATACACTATTCTAACAACTTGTTTGGGAACGTAGGTTTGAACCGAAGTTTTTAGGTCAAATCAATTTTATTACTGTGTTTTCTTTTAAAAAATTTGAATTGTTGCAGTGTTTTCAGTTCAAAACTTTGGTTTGAACCTATTTTCCAAACAGGCGCTGGGATTGTTCTGGATCAACAAATGCTCGTATATCAAAATCCTAGACTTCTTATGACAGAAACTCAGTAGTCAGTACTAGTGGAAGCATACAGTGCCTATATCAATAGTCACTTGACAACACTAACTTGACAATACTGAAATATTTTTCGTTAAGCTATGGAATGTAAGCTGCATAAAAATACCTTGTGCTCTGATGTTTTCTCGCATCACGCATGCATTTCATCTTTAGCTTCTTGTATCTCGCTTGAGCTTAGCCCCAAGCTCCCACCATTCATTTCGACTGCACCTCCAGATTCAGCTACTTTTGTGACCCTCTGCAACTCATCGGTCACACCAGCTGAGCTTGCTTCCAACTGGCCATCATCTGAAGGCTCTTTTTGTGCTGAAGGTTTCGGCCTTCGTATGGCTTCAGCAGCTTCCGGCATTTGAACTGGGGGTGGCTGGGGAGGAACCCATGTACGCTTAACTGGGACCTCAGTGGTCACGGCACCGTAAGACCCTGTTTTGGATTCGTCTTCATTTTCAATCTCAGTGATTCTTGCACTTTTCCGTTGCCACCAAGGCACTGGATTATCCCCGTTTAAAGAGTAGTTAAGACCATTCTCTTGCACATTGGAATACACGCCTTCACTGCTCGTTTGAGACTGTGTTACCTGGCTTGAATAGTTCTGGGCCTGACCAACCTCCCAAGGCTACTCAAGAGGCCAAAAGAAGTACACAGCTTAATTCGGTGCAAATTTTAAACTTGGATTTCTTATCTTCATTTGATTAGAAGTTTTTCCCTTCGGAAAACAAATGAAATAAGATTTTTTTTTTTTTTTTTGGGTGGGCAAAAAAGAAAAATCTCAAAACTTAAAAGCCAACCTTAGCTCTAGGAGCTAACCGAGGATTGGATGGTTGCTGATTAGGGTTCGGAGGTAAATCATTAATCTCCTGCAAAGGAAACCAGAATGACAGAGTTGGCATGAACTCAAAATAACCTTATCTGCATAGAATCTATTCATAGTTTACCCTGATGTTGGGAGGTTTCTCCCCTCTTTGGACCATGGCCATAATCTGCCACGGAAGAAAAAAAATAAAATGAGAGAAAGCCACACAAAGCCATAACAGGAAAACCGAATTGCAAATCTGTAACAAAACATCTCTGGCTGTAAATTCCTATCCGTAAAAATATAAAACCAACATACCACTACTGCTATAGAACATTTGAACTCATTACCATCTGGAACAACAAAGATATTCTCCACTTATATGACACGTGATTTGTTGAGTCTAGCATAATAATTGAAGTTAACCAGGCTGGTCAAGATACTTTAGATCAAACATTTGCGAGCGGGCTTCAAATGTTATATTCCCTCGGTATAATATATAAACCAGCTCTTATGGAGAAACTACTGGAACAGGATAATAAATTACAGGCATGTGGCCAATTCTTAAAAGGCCGATAACAGTGTAGTTCTTTGTGACCGATATAAAGAACATAAAAAGGCAAAGCTCTCAGGACAGCGTAGCAAATACTAATATCTAACTCTTCAGGAAAGATTTCTAGGCAATAAAAAGATCAAGAAAAGTACGTACTTCCATATAAGACTTTGGGTGAGGTGCAACTGATGGTTCTGCAGCCGCAGGAGGTGAGGCAGATCTAACTGCACAGGAAATTGTAATTGCAATCGTCAACATATGATTATCATTTCCAACGTCAAATAGTAGAGAACTCAAGGTTCATTGAAGAATAACAACCTGAGCGTGAGTCGTAGTCTGCTTTGCCATTGGAATATGGTCTCTGTCAAATATTTTTTTAGTTAGTAAATACTAAAATCGAACAAGGAAGACAGGTCTTGACTACTTTGAATATCACAAAGCTTAAACCTATATTGAACTAACCTTTGAATTTATGACATTGAATTGATGATCTTCCTGATCAATAAGAGAGTTTCTCCTAAGGGCACTTGTTTCGCCTAATTATTACCCCCAAAAAAAAATCCGTACAACATATTAATAAAGAAGTTTCAAACATGAAGCGGTACAGCACTGATCAAGAACCAAAATATGTGGTGCATAATACATAAACCACGATTCTTCATGGGTCACAACACCTATCATATCCATTTGCTTGATCATATCATAAAGCAATTTCTATTGTACCTTCCAGTTTCCGTATGGAATTACTCATTGACTTCATTTCTTGCACTTGCACATCCAACATATTCATGAGCTCTCCAAAGTATCTCCTCTCTGAAACAAAGCACAAAGTAAGGTGCTTTACTCATTAAAGTGATGAGGAAAAGGAACTAATAAATAAACAAGTTATGAAGAATTGAAGACCAATTGCAGTGCACGATAAATTAGGCCAGAATATCTACTCCACCTTCATTCTTTGAATTCATCATTTCTTGGCTTGCTTTTGCCACATCAGCTGCTGCAGCTGCGGCCGCTTTTGCAGCAGCTGCTGCTTCCTCAGCTAAACTTGGTTTCAAATCTGTTTTCTTCACAGAGTCATTTTCTTCTTCTTCCGAGACAACCTTGCGAATCCAAGACTTCAATCTAGGAATAATAGCATTCTAAAACAGGGAAAAAAAGTGTAATCAGTTAACATCAGAATACCAAAAGTATTAGATAAAATGTCTGGTAGAATCAGCCAAAAGTGAAGTTAGGTACAGAAAGCATGCAGTGCAATACACCGCAAATTATGGCACTAGAGACGGATCAATTTTCAATACCTTAATTATTACAGTTGTCCCAGCCCCTGAAGCAGCCAAAAATCCTACAGCAAGAACAGCATGAGACCAGTGGAAGCGATGTCGTGTAACGGAAGCCACAGGGGCAACAGCATTAGTAGGAGCAGTTGCTGCGGATTGTGTCTGAATGCCTGGTGTTGTCTTCTGTCCATCTGATATGGTAAAGCAAAATATAATAAATATTCCTGTGATAGGCAAATAAAATTAGGTAGACTCCAAATTCCGGTTCAATAAATTACCTTGATTCCCTCCACCAGCCTGTACAGTTGGAGGTGGGTCCTGCAGTTTCACGAAAGTATGTCAAATAGTACATATGATTGCTTAAGAAGTGATAAATGATTAAAATCTCAGTTAACACGAAAATGTTAAATATTATAATAAAAAGAAAAAATTGCTTACGGGCACACGTCGAAAGGCTTCATCTATCTCCTCCTTCGTCAGGCCCTTCTTCTCAAGGAAAGATCGTCTGTATATAACTGGAGAGCCTCTGACTTTGGGGTGTAAAAGGAATTTCACTGCATTTTGTATTTGGTCCTCTCGCATCGGTTCTGAGTTCACAAACACCGATGTTGAAGAACTTTGTTTAGGAGCGTCCGTCTGGACATCCTGCTGATTCTCTGTTGCTGCTTCTGCAAGACCTGTTGCTGAAGTTAAAATTATCACCTTAGACATATAACTCCGGCATATAAACACCACATTAAACCATTATCTATATAACATTCTAGAACGAGAAATAAATCGCACTATGTACACCAATGACTCTATAGTAAGATGTATCAAACCCGCAAATCTATAAATTTAACATTGCTAAATCAGGCAAAGCATAGTGCAAATCAACAAGTACCTCCATATTCTGATAAGTGGGTTTTGATAACAGGTTCAAGTCAATAATGGGAAAACTTCCTCTCCTCGATATTGATTCAAATAAATTAGAGATTCGTCATTAGTTATCGGTATAGTTTACTCAACTCAACAGTAGCTCAATAGTCCGTTGATTCGAAATTCAGGATGGTTTAGACGTCACAAATGCTTAATTGATTTCTATCACTCGCTAATTCAATTTAGCCTATTTTCTAATTTCCTTTAATTATTGCTAAAAAAAAAAATAAAAGAAGAGCAGGCAAATGAATATATCTCATTTTCTTCACCCCTTCCAATTTTCCATCTCAGGCTTGTTTGAGAGAGCTTCTTAAAAGTTACTTTTGGCTTCCTAAGTCTAAAAACTGCTTTTAAAAATGTATAAATAATATGTTAGAAGTGTTTTTGCTTTTTAAAAATACCTCATTTCAAAGTTGTAGCTTCTCAAAAGTCACTTTTAAAATAAAATTTAAAACTTATATTATAATATTAATAATTTATTATAAACATAAATATAAGAATTTTGTAAAAGAAAATTAAAATTACTTTAACCCAATAATTTATTTTAAAAATATAATTCTAAACCCTTAAAAAAAAAGCTACTGCTTTTCTTCTCTTCATCTACAGACTAAAAATACAAAAAAAAAAAAAAAAAACTTCTGATATTCATCATGTTCAAAGAGAAAGAAATTGTTTTTTTTTTTTCTTTTCATTTAACATTTGAACTAAACGGAAATCAAAAACCATACATTTTCTCATCAAAGTCGCAAACTTTACGACCAGTTTATAATCAAGAACTACCAAGATTTCATTTTTCAAAATACCAGCTTCGTTAGCGCTAATCCGCAACAACAATCTCTTGCCTAACCAACTAATCAAGAAAAATTTTTATGCAGTATTAATTTTGCTAATCAATACGCCTAATTTCTCGAGAAAATTATAGGGGAAACACAAATCTGAAAGAAAAAAACAAAAAGAAAGAATCAAAATTGAGAAGAAAAAGGTGAAAGTAGAAAGAATGAAGAGAGAAAAAAGAGAAGAGACCTGGTTTGGGAGGATTTTCGTCGGAAGGAGGAGATTGGGATTGAGTCGCCATAGCGCCACTGACCCAAAAAGAGCCCAAAAAAAATGAATAAATAAATAATAAGGAAAGTGGTTGCGGAAGATGATGACGACGATGGGTTTTGTGTGTCAGACTTTGGTTTTGCGGATCTCAAAGCGGAACAAGGAAATTGGACGACGAACTGGATAATAATGATGCACTGCACCTGCTTCTGCGTGTATGTGATTTCTCTCTCTATGGGCCCATTTGAGGCCCAATGCTTTGGCTTTTCTCTCTCTATAGAGTCTCTTATGGGCCCATTTAAGACTACCCACGTAGGAGAATTCACACATATGTCATATTTTTAGACTAGATTAAAATAAGTCATATAAAAAAATTCTTTAAAAAATACCACAAGCTACCTGTTTCTTTGATAAATAAATAAACAAAATAAAAATAAAACTCCCCTTTGCTAGGCTTGAACAAGGACGACAAGGCTTGAATGGTGCAACAATAGGGAGGCTCGAATGCGATGGCGATGGCAAGGCTTGGACAATGACGATGATGGTGAGACTCGAATGTGACGAAAATGACAAGGCTCATAGACAATGGTGATGGCAAGGCTTGGATGAAGAGTAGAGTTCATACGAGATCTCGTTTGCGTGCCGTCCTGAGACCCTCAATTGCTTTTGCCACTTCTCACCATCAACGATTTCTGATCTCTATTCTCTGATAATGGGTTTGCTTAAATCCCTCCTCTCTGAATCCAACACTAAGCTTGAGTCTATGGGCCCATTTGTTTCAAAAACTCTTTAGGTTCTTTGGACTCAAATTTAGATTCGAGTATTAAGAATTTTTTGGATACGTATTTGTTTCCCCCAAAATTTGACTCATTTGAGTATCAAAAATTTAAGTTTTTAAAGTTCTGACTCCTCATAAACTTTTGAGACTCGGATATCTCTATTATAGTAAAAACTAAAATTCTCTTCATATTTAAGGGAGAAAAATCATAACTTATTCATTTGTTATTCAATTAAGATGATTCTTTTTTCATTGTGTTCCTAGTGAAGAAAAGAATAAATTAATATCAATATTGCATATTTTTTAGAATCATTAACATTAAGATTTTATTAGATTTGTTGACAAATCAAAAACGATTTTCACTACCTCTCTAAACACAAATTTTAATTTTATTTCATACTCAGATTAAAACTTAAATGCACATCTAAACGTCAATTTGGATAACAATTCAAATCACTAACTCAAACCATAATTCAAATCACACTAACTCAAATCAAATCATTAATTCGAATCTATTAACAAAACGGACCTCATATGTCATGACATCGAATGCGACAACAAGTGGTCGAAGAAGACGACATCAATGTGGCAATGGTCAAAGAATAAGAAGAAGAAGAGTAGGAGGAGTATTTTGCTAGATTTTGTTAAACAAAAACAAAATATTTTTTGGATTTAATGGAGGAAGAATAAATAAGGGGTTTTGGCGATTTCAATTCTTTTTGTTGTGATTGTGTTATTAATTTCAATCTACAACAAATTATGCTATTATTTTCCATTCTTAACGTAAAATTGTTATTCTCTACAATTTTTCTACATCTGTATGTGTTAGATTTTATAATTATTAATCACCTTAGGGATTAATTTTACTTTAGCCCCTAAACTATAATACTTGTCTCATTTTCGCCCATAAACTTTAAAACGTAATAAATCACACTTTCAAACTATACAATTTATCCCATTTTGGCTCTTTAGTTACTACATTCATTAAATATTGACAAATTTTGAGCCAATAATTTCACTTTTGACCCTTAAACTTTATAATTTATCGTATTTGACCCCTAAACTTTAAAATGTAATAAATTATACCCTAAAATTGTGAAATATGTCTTATTTTGGTCTTTTTGTTACTAATTTATTAATATTGATGGATTGAACCAAATGACTATTTTGACCTTTTGGCTTTATATATATTTTCAACATATACTTCGAAGGCAAAATTTCTATTGTTTATCCATTGTATGAGTTTTACTCATTTTTTTCTTCTTTTTTTTTTGTTTTTATAATTTCTTGAATAAAGGTTTTACTCTTTTTTTTTCTTTTTGCTTAAGAAGTTTTACTAAATTTTCTCCATCATATGATTTTATGTTGTGAATTAAAATGAAAAGAAATACACAAACAAATAAGGAAACAAATACAAAGATATATGAGTTCATTTACAAATTAATGAAAACGACACATAAAGACTACAATATAACCTACTTGTCATTTTTAAGACTAAATGTTAGGATTGAAAATTATACAAATTGTTAGACATATATGCCCTAAAGAGTAAAAATATAATATATTTTTGGAGACATTTTTATCAATAAAGAATTTATTTATTATTTATATGCCAAATCTTATCATCTTTACGTTCATATTTGTTAAATGTATGTTAAGCAAATAATAGTATGAGACTGTCGGTCTAAACCTTTAAGAATTAAGCATATGATAGACAGATTATGCAGAAGACATGATTCTTAAGATGACAGTCTAAATCTGAAGATCCGCAACCGAGGGAATAAAGTTGGACGCTTTATTTATGCAAAGATTATTACGTTGTCTATATCCCTAACAAGAGATGGTTTGTCTTGACCATTGGAGGTGGGCTCCGTGAATAGAAATATTGGCACATTGTCATAGGTGACGATGTATTGGATCAGGATATAAAGTGAATTGAATTGGATTAATAATTTTGTCTCGGCAAATCGATTTACTTTAGACAATCATCTGTATTGTATCTTAATCTTGAAATGAATAGTGGGCCCGTTATCTTGACTTATGTCTT
Source organism: Artocarpus heterophyllus (assembly GCA_025403435.1). Classification (NCBI taxonomy): domain Eukaryota; kingdom Viridiplantae; phylum Streptophyta; class Magnoliopsida; order Rosales; family Moraceae; genus Artocarpus; species Artocarpus heterophyllus. Next base: position 8,158,677 of record CM046345.1, read on the forward strand.
TTGATGTATCAAAGGGTGACATCCACATTTTAATAATGGTATGCATGCCAGTACGTTGGAGGCATGACTCATGATAGCGTAGACCTATTATTCATAGATATGGAATCCATAGCTCCTCTTTAGGAGTAGTGATATCTTTTTATATGCATTATCTTGTAATTGAAAAACTGAAGTGCTCAACTATTTGGATGCATAGGTGTAACCGAATGGTATACAGTCTTTGGATGGTAAGTTTTCTGATGGTGAGATAATAGAACATAAGATAAAAATAATTGGGAAGGTAAGACAGAACTTATCCTTAAGCCGATTATGGATAATCCTATAGGGATACGATACATTATGATATGTCATGGAGACTTAGCTATACGGGCTTCGTAATTCTATATAGTTCGAAAAAACAGCTCCAAGTTTTTAGTAGAATAGTGTTGGAGTTGATAATTATAAAATGTATATCAGGGATATCAGGTTTCATAATTATCGGGAGCTTGAACTATATAGGTCCATTTAGTCCCCTTTGTTAGCTCATAAAATTCGTATAATGAGACGACGTGTTTTTCTAATAACCGGTGACTTATCTCAGATTTATCAAATTAGCTGAAATTCGATAAAATCATATAATTCATGTTTGATTATCGGTTGAATTAATTTTTGTAATAAAATTAATTCAAGATAAACTTGTTGAATTATCGTGATCGAATAATTCATGTCTTGTTTATCGATTTGATTAATTTTGAATTAATTCAAGATAAACTTGTTGAATTATCAGGAATATATATTTTCCTAGAGATTATCTAGATATGATTGTTTTAATCAGATAACTTCTCTATTAGGTTATTTGAATCAAAACTGAGGCTCTATCCCAAGAATCTCGGGTGGGAAATAAAGATTTGTAGGAATCTTTTATCGGAGGTTCGACAGGCCTATCTTTAAGTTCGGCCTGCCGATTGAGGAGGATTGGTAGGCCGATTTGTCAGTTTGGCCTGTCGACCGGGGGATAAAAGGATCACGCTTTTCACACGGATTTTATCAGATGTTGATTCTGATTTGATTCTTATTTGAATTTTTGAGGCATTATTTGATAAGAACTAACTCCTGAGCCCAACCTTTATAAAAGCAGAGTGAGTCTCTTTATTATTTAGATCAATTGAGAAATCTAGAGTGAGACTCTGTCAGCAAGACTCTGAAACTCCCTAGAGAGCTATCATTCACAAATCACGAATTTTAGCTTTGGGTATTTTTCAATTGGTTGGAAGGGGAATCACCTGGTGGAAAAGCTGAACAACATGAGCCCACACTCACTCCGATCGAGGATAGAAAATAGCAAAGAATGCCAGTTGATTGAGGTCCTTCTAGAACGTTACTTCTCTACATTGATTGCGGTAGCTTTTTGGCATATATAAGGTTAGTAAGATCTAGTTAATTTATGCATATAGTGTGTCAAACATGTGTTTTAAAATACCCTGATATTAAAATTTTAAATTTCCGCTACGTACTATTTTGCTAACACAAATGACATAAAAATGAGTACTTCGCTTAATTAGACACAGTTATTATTAGAAAAATCTTAAATTCTTATTAATATTAAGTTAACAAAAATATACGTTTGTATATGAAACCCCCTAGTTGTATGTTTAAGATGTGTGAAATATAATCATATAAGATTTAATCTCAATTATTGACATAATTAATCGACAAGGTCCGTACATATGTGGCTTAATTCGTCAATATTTAACTTAACAAATATAGAAAGGGAATGGTTAAAATAGGACAAGTTTCATAGTTCAGGGGTATCATTTGTAACATTTAAAGTCCAATGGTCAAAATAGTACAAATTGCATAATTCAATGACCAAAAGTGAAATTATTGGCTCAAAATCCATCAAATTGATAGATGTAGTAATAGAATGGCTAAATAGTACAAAGCTCTACCAGTTACAATAAAACACAAAAAGTTGCTAATGTAAAACTCTCACATGCGATAATATTTTTTAATCAAAATTAGTTCTAACCATTAATTAAAAAAAAAGCCTAGTAATCTAGAAATCTAAAAAAAAAAAAAAAAGAAAAGAAAAAGGGGGGGAGGGGAGGGGGGGGGGGGGGGGGGGGGGGCGCTGTACTTTTTCTTAGCCGCCTGGCATTTCTTTAATGGAAATTTTTTAAGATGTTATTTTCGTCTACACAATTGCCATTTGCTTAGCTTGCCTCGGATAACTTTTTCCCCTCACGTTCTTTTTTTTCCTCAACTTTTTCCCAATATTTTTTCCTAAGATAACTTTTTTTCCTCAACTTAATTAAGCTTTAGTTGAATTGCTCACGAAAGTGTTATATGGCTTGTTTGAAAACACCATTTGGTCCAATTTATTTCATTTCAAACCAGCTTGTAACAACATTTTTTCTCACAAAATTAATATCATTGCAATATTTCTAATTCGAATGATTGATCTAAACATAATAAATAGCTGTTGACATGGTAGATATTCTTTTTACACTTCAAATTCACATGCCCATTTGGATTTGGTATATCTAGTTAATTATTAGTCTAATATACGCAGTCTTATTAAACCAAGGACTTCTACAGTATGACATCTCTCTCTCTCTCTCTCTCTCTCTCTCTCTCTTCCGTTTCAAATTGCAGAAAAATAAAAATAATATGAGATCTTGAAAAAAAAAAAAAAACTATAGACGACTACTCATATTTTCATTAATAATTATCAACTATGTCATCAAGAAAGCACTCTTTCACAAATAATATATAATTTAATCAATCACAAATTTATATAAATAAAATTGTAAATCCATAAAATAACATTACAATTTTTGACCTGTTAATTAAAAAGCTAACAACTCTTTCCTATTTTTATAGCACCACGTCATTATTTCCATAACAGTACATATGCCAAATTATTTACCAAGAAAAACATAATTCCAAATGATTTAAGTATCCTATTCACGCTTACGTGTATTGTATATTATGTCTGTTTATCTTCTTTTTCTTTCTTTTTTTCTTTTGTTTTGGTAAAGTGTACAACTGTTTATCTTTGTCCCTCTCTTATAGACACCTTTTCCGTCTTAGAATAAGAGACAGGGATTGTGTGTTTGAATCAAGACATGTGTAATAATAATAATAAATTATTATTATTATTATTGGTTTAATTTCAACGCTTTAACTCTTTGATGATTTCTTGTTTTTCATGCTTGATATATCATAGCTTAAATATATGCACCGGTGACTTTGTAAATATATATTGAACTCTTCAAAAGTCTAACAACGAGATATACTTTCTCGACCAACGAATTATATTGCTATCAAAAAATGTTAATATATATTACGTGATTCAAATAGCATAAAATCTCTGTCTTCTCTTCTTTCTTTTTAATTTTTCTCCTCAATATTTAATAATTTACGCTACTATAATTACTTTCTTGAAATTGATTATATAGATAAAAGTCTTATTACATATTATTTTAAATGTACTATCTGGCCATAGTTTTTCAAAAGTTCCACGCACACACACACAAAAAAAAAGAAGATATAATTTGTATGGAACATACGTTTCAAGAATTACATCTCACCTACCAAAGCAAGAAAAAAAAAAAAAAAACAAACACATTATTTAGGTGTTTCTTTCGTGAAAATAACGTCCACAAGTACGATCAAAGAAAGTTTTTCTTATAAATAGAGGAGCTTAGTTGCCTTTCCGTGCAAAGAGCATGTGCATTTGTTTGTGTCATTTATTAAGTGTTTCAGCAAATTATTTTCGTTGTTAGATTCATGTGAGAGATCACAATCTTTGAGAAGGTTATTGTTTTTCCATTATAAAGCATATTTTTCTTTATGTCATACATATATATATATTCAACAGAATATATGTATATATATATTTATGTAAGCTCTCTATATATATTATATATATAGATATAATTTACATATGATATATCTATATATATAGATAAAACATGTGCGTACATACACGTGTGTTGAATACATATTTTTCCTTATGACATACATATATTCTGTTCAATATATGTATATATTATATCTCTCTCTTTCTATATATTATATCTATATCTATATATATAGATGTAATATTTACGTACATATATGTGTCTTAAGGGCTTATTTGATACGCCGTATTATATTGTATTGTATTGTATTATATTGTATTTTCTGTATATAATACAATACAATACAATGTAATGCAATACAATACAATACAATAAGGTGTGTCAAATGTGACGACCCATCTTTTCGGACAGTCACTTTATTTACTTAAACATCATTACTTAAACAGTAATCTTACTTACTTGTAAGAAAAATACTGAAATAATTTTTTTCATTTAAATATTATTAAAAACTGTTGCGACTTCTGTCGCAATCTAAGTTAAGACCTCGCTCAACACTTGGCCTTAAAACCATTTCAAATCGTTTCTTAAAACTTATTAAGAAATATTTACTTAATCATTGATTAATACTAACTTTATAAGAAAATAAAACATTTCGTAAATATATCGTAAAACTTTAAAAACGTTTCTTAAAACTATGATTTTCTTAATACTTTGAAAACACTGTATTAAATAATGGAAAGCCTTTTCTTCATGTAGCAGAAGCAAACTGTGGTTATGTCCATACCCAAATCCTCACATCTGTCCTCCGTAGCACCCCACTCTTCTAACGGGTTCTACTGATCACCCATAAAACTACCTACAATATGAAGCAACTTTTAATGAGCTTTATATCATTTAAACATGCTTTAAAAACTTTTCTCATAAAGACCTTTCTATTATAACATTTTTCATAAATATTTCTAAAAACGTTTTTCGTAAACATTTTTCATAAAATATTTTTAAAACGTTTTTCATAAAACATTTAACATGCAGTAATCCTCAGAATGCTTTTCATAAAACATCATTTTTAAACCTTTTATTGTAAACATGAAAATATTTTCATAAACACTTAACATAAAACATTCCTCAGAATATTTTTCATAAGCATTTAACGTATAATACTTTATAATAAGGAATACAAGCAAATTCATAATGCATGATTCTAATCATGCTCAATTATGAACTTCAATTATGAGCATTTTATGAACATTCTTTTCTTACTTTATTCATTAACTTTCCTTATCTTACTTTAACTTTCCATCCTTTGTTCCTTAACTTTCTTTATCTTACTTTGGTGTTCGTACCAACATCATTAATCATGAGATCATAAACATGATGCTTCCCTTGCGGAAGACTGGAGACCTGTCATAACCTGCCTTTTCGGGCTGTGATAAAACTCTTTCTTACTTACTTTAGGGCAAATATTTAGGAAAATTTTTATTCTTTTTAATTAATACTTTACATATACTGGTTTAACAACTTTTGAAATTCAAACATATACTTGTATTTACATAACCACCTTTCCTTTGCAATATAGTTTATCAAACGTTACTTTCAAAATATCTTAAAATACAATACAGCGGAAACATACTGTGGCGAAAACCATACTCGGTCTGCACACATCATCTGTCCGTCAGCTCATCATAATGATTTATTCTGACCTTCTTATTGGAATACCTACAGCATGAAAAACTTAATGAGCTAACGCCCAGTAAGTCTCATAAATCCCACATGGACATTCAAATAAATGCATGAGTCAATTATGCTTTCTTATAAACTTTTCTTATCTTCATCATTTCTTATCTTTACTAAGGCCCAAGTGTTCGTACCATTGCGTAATTTCATTTAGGTTTACGTAACACCGTAACCATATCATAACCTTTAAACTCCTCTTGAGTCAGGAGTCGGTACGACACTTTTCTTAATTTCTGGTGACATATTTACCAGTTCATTTATTATGGTTGACATACCATGCATGATGTGATGTTCACATGTTATCCATAACACATAAATTCGTTGCATAGCATAGTACACATAAGTACTTACTTTATACACAGGTATTCATCATTGTACACACAGGTACATAACATTCTATACACATAGGTATTCATCATTGTACACACAGGTACGTAATATACTGTACATACCGATACATAACATGTTATACACTCGGGTATTTTAATCATATACTCACAGGTATCCAGACATGACTATACCCCTAGGTATTCATATCATGATAAACATATAAGTTTATACTTTATTATACGCACAGGTACACGTATACATACTTTTTTTTTCTATACCTACATTTCACACTGTAGGTAGGAATAGTACTTACTTGTTTTTGTGTACCACCAAATCGACTTCGATTCTCCTTTCTCCTAGACTCCTAGGAATCCTGTTGGCCAATTTCAAAACTATTATCCAATTTCCACTACATTTCGTTACAAAATGTTCGTTACTTAACTAGTCGAGTTGCATAACCGTTTACAACTCTGAAATTATTGATTCTCTTATTCTTATTTTACCTTATACCATTACCCTTTACGAAGAGCGAAATTCTTTCTAATCACTCTTTTTCCCTCTTGGGGTTGTGTTAAAACAATTAGGTGTACTTGAGAGAAAAATGACGATTTTGCCCCTAGTAGGCCAACTAACTTTTCGAGTTTGGTCTCGCTATTCTACTGAAAACGATCACGTATTTATTTCAAAATAACACCCTAATGGGTCGGGTCTCTTTATTACCTCTCTATACCCCTTTTTTCGTAAAAATTTACAATTCGGTCCTTTGACTAAAATTTTGACAATTTTACCCCTACTGCTAAAATTTATCTCTTTACATCAAAATGTCCTATTTTTCATAGGAAACATTTTTACTCAAAGTACCATACCATAAATCATTTTGAAAAATAATATTTTTACCATTTTAACAGTTTTTCACTTTTGATAAATTCTTGAAAAATCAAAAACTCACAAACGGTTGAGTTTTTCGACGAACCGTTTATATTGTTTAACAGTTTCATTGAGATCTACAACTTTTATGTTTTAACTTTTCTCAAAATCTCACTGTACATGGGTTTTTTGGGCTTTTTAAAATCTGTCGAGAAAGAACATTTTCTTTCAATTTAGCCCTTAGGATATTTTGGTAAAAATCTATTTCAAAATTACAAATCTACCCCTACAGAAACCATTCCATGCCTTATTCAAATCATTCTCATGCTCAAACATTATTTTTTCTAAGATTAACATCAAATTTACAAAAATAACACTTTTTGCAAAAATTAACATTTTGCACCATAAACCAAAACTTCACAACTTAAACATGCCATACATCACTTATACATGAAATTTCATCAAATACATGCTCAAGAACCCACATGGGTTTGAAAGAATAAAAATCAATACAAAATTCATAAAATTTCAAAACTTTAAAATCAAAACTTACCCCAAATAGTACCTTTTGATTTCTAGCTTTCCAAAGCTCTTTGAAACTCCTTCCTAGAGGTCATTTTCATGCAAAAATACCTTGGGTTAATTTTCTTTCTTAACCCATGAAAAATCCCTTGAAATCTTGAAAAAAAGTTAGATTTTACCTTAAAATTTGTTGAACTTTCTTGGATTTTTGCCTCTTAAACTTAAGTGGGGTTGTTTTTGCAAAGTTTTGGGCTTGAGAAATTTTTTTAGAAGTCTCAACAATGGCTGCCGAAACTTCGAGAAGAAGAAAAAGAAAAAAATTGTGATAACCATGCCATAAATGCATCTTTATCTCATTTGGTGACTCATGATAATCTATGAGTATACCCCCTAGGTGTCATGAGGTGATTGGGCCACTTTTCTAGACATGTGGCCCAATAGAAAACCATGGAGTGTCCACTTTGTGGAGTTAAAAATTTATATTGTGTAATTTTTTACCACATAGTAGTTTTCCTATACTGTCATGGTCAAATCAGTGCCATCTTATATCCTTAAACTGTGTAAATATTTGACTTACTTTTTGTTCACTTTTGGAGACCAATCATAACATTTTTTGTATATGCGTTTTCACTTAGCAGTATTCTTATACTGCATTGGCCTCTTTCTTACACTGGGTTAGATCACGGTAGACTCTATACCATATTTATATTCTTTGTACCCATGTGTTTATATTACAATTTTACAATTAATTGTGATATAAAATTTATCTTATGGATATTATTTATAAATTTCTGAGTAATTAAACTCATAAAATCTGTATTCAACAATATCCAATATTGCATCATATTTACCATAAAATTTACAATTAATGCCATTTATTCATACTTTATTGTAATTTTTACAAAAATAAAACTTTTACAAAAATTTACATTTTTTAAGAGTAAATTCATTAATTAAACCCAATTAAATATTAGGTTTTATTAATAAAATTTTTTCGGTCATTACAAGACCATCGAACACCAAGGTCATGTACCCACATCTAGGAGGTCAAACTTTAATTTTACTTTTAGTACCTCAAACAAGGAGGCTGGTACGACACTTTCTTTTATTGTCTATGCTTTACATTCTTTTTAACGTTAATGAGCATAACAAATACTAACACATTATATGCAAACACCTTTGCAAATCATATCTTATGCTCTCAAACCTATTGCATAACAAATGCAACTTATTGCATAACAAATGCAACATAAAACGCAAACATATTTTGCAAATCATAATTTGTACTCTGAAACTTATTACAATATAAAACTTATAACTTATACCGTAAAACATTATGTATTAATAAAATGCAAAACATACTTTAAACATAATTATTGCAATTACATTGTAAACTTTTATTTGATCTTCAAAAACTTTATGTATATTATATGCAATCATGCTTTAAAAATACGTTGCAAATCATGATTTAAACTTTAAAACCTTTTACGTAACAAATACAAACATTCTTTTAATTCAACTTGCGTACCATTTGCAAAAACATTTACAAACATATACATAAGTATTTGTAAAACATTTACTTCATGCTATAGGTAAGATTTGAAACTTACCTGAAAGAAGATCTAACGTTCCTTATTCCTTTCTTTTTCCTTTCATTAGTCTGCTTTTGTGTTCTAATCAAATGACAGCTAACTTATTAGTTAACTTTCTTATTATCAATCTACTAAATGGTATAACTTAAACATTAAACATTCATTCCTTTTTTTCATAACTTGGTATACTATCGGTTTACCATTTTCTTTACTTAATTTTGTAACCCACCGGGTTACCTTTCCCTTTGCTTAATTATATAACCACCGGGTTACCATTCTTTCTACTTAGCTCAGTAACCTATCGGGTTACCTCTTTCTTTATTTGACTTTGTAACCTACTGGGTTACCTTTATTCTTAAGCGTCTCTTAGTTAAACTTTTCGTCTCACTGGCGGTTTCATTACTTAATGTATTACGGAGCATTTTCCGTCTAAGGACGTTTTGCTAGTTCGGACAACTCAGTTTTAGCCGTTTCTTCAAAAATGACGATTTTACCCCTAACAGGTTTTTCGTTCACTTCGTAACTCTATAAAACCCATTGCTTAACTTTACCGTTCTATTACCTATATATTACAAAAAAAATCTCACTAAGAAACGTTTCCCGACATCAGGCGTTTCTGGTCCGTTTTGGCCATTTTCATAAAATGACCATTTTGCCCTTAATCTCTTTTTCTTTCATTCTTTCATTGCCTAAACTTTAAATTCTTTAAAACTTAGCATCTATAATTACTTACTGCCTACAGCAGTGTAGGAAATCAATGTTCTCAAGTGAAAACCTAGTTTTCACATAATTTTACAATTTTGACCAAAAATATAAAAATATTTACATTTTTGCCACCGGTACCAAAAACAATCATTTCATACCAAAATGTTCAATTTTTCACAGGGAATAAAACTTACAAAAGCACCATGGTTGAATTCAAAACATTTCATAACGTTTTTATTTCTTGAAATTTTGTGTCCAAAATTTTGTAAAATTCATAATTCCTAAACTGAGTAAAATTTTGAAAAACTGTCAATGTAGTCCTAATAGTTTCGACAGATTCTACAACTTTTGTGTTTTAACTTTCTTGAAATTCTATCGTTTAGGGGGACTTTTTGGCTGATTTTCAAATCTGACTGAAAATTCATTTTTATTTTTTTTTGCAATTTATCCCCTTTTGGAATTTCACCAAAATCCTTACTTTCTTCTTTCCATCATCATCACCATCAACATATAACATAAAATAACCATGCCATAATGTCTATATTGTATGCCATGGCTTAAACACTTCATCAAACACTTTGTATACATAAAAAACGTAAACTTTTCAAGTGTAAAGTTTAGAATTTACCTAAACTTTGTCAATCTTTTTTGATCCTCCACTTGTACAATTAAACTTGCTTATATTCCATTGTCATAAATCATGACAAAATTCTATCAAAAACCCATCCATAACTTTGAATAAAAATCACTAAAACCCTTAGAAAAAGTTTAGAAATTTACCTTCAAAGTTGTAAAACTTTGCACTAAAACATTAAGGCTTGCCTTAAGCATTGATTTGGAGGCCTGAATTTCACCAAAACTTGAGGGAGAAAGTGATTATGGAGGGGACGGTTTTTCTTGGATGAATATGGAGTATTTTCTTCTTCTTCTTCTTCTTCTTCTTTTCCTTTCTTTCTTTCTTTCCTTTTCTTTCCTTTCCTTTCTTTCTTTCTTCCTTTGCACGTTCTTATCTCTCTTCTTTTCTTTTTTTCTTGCATGTTGGAGACCAAATGGTCTCTTATACCATGAATATATTCACCTTTTTTTTTTCCTTTTTCTTTTCTTTTCTCTTTTTTTTTTTGAAAGATGGTGAGTCACCATCTAACTCATGGTAATCAAGTGGGTTCCCTTGGGTGGCTTTAGGTGATTGGGCCACATTTCATGATGTGGTGGCCCAATCAAAATCCATTGAGTGTCCACCAAACTTTTTACGCAGTCTAAGTTTATACTGACAGTATTTTTTCTATACTGCCGGTATTTTTTTCCATACAGTTCATGAGATCTATAACCTCCCATACTTATTTTCATCCATCACATAATATAATTTCAATATTATCTAACTTTGAACAGTCTAAATTTATACTGATAATATTTTTCTTATACTGTCGGTATATTTTCTATACTGCTGCAGTATTCTTTATTCATCCGTATTCTCCAAACAGTATTATTCCTATACTGTTTTAACTTAAATAGTCTAATTTATATACTGCTTAACCTTAAACAATCCAATTCTTATACTGCATTACTTTTACAATGTAATTTTCATACTACATAACTTATCAGTGTACTTTCTTACACTATATTATTCTAATACTGTATAATTTTCTTTATTATTATACAATATTTTTCTTTAAATTGTATTTTTACTTAATATAATCCTTAAATTACAGCATTTTTAATGTATTGAAAATGCTCGGGTGTTGCACCAAAGCCTAGAGTATACATTAAGCAATATGACATGGCCGGTTAATTGGGTTGTTTTGTTTTATTTTTTGTTTTCTTTTGTTTTCTTTTTTTTTTTTTTGTTTTCTTTTTGTTTTTTGTTTTACAGGATGAACTACTGCATGCATTATGGTGATGACAATTTTGAATTGCTACACACACACAGATATATTCATCTTATCTCTTCAACGAGCTAATTATAGCCAATTAACTTTAAAAAACCCAGAAATCAGCACGTGCATTCATTAACATGAATGTATTATACCATCTTAAAGACTCCGAAATTTTATTGTTTTGTGTTGTTTTTGTACTTATTAAAACTTAAGTTTCAGACAGAACTCTTTTTGAAATAGAATTCTATTGTTGACCGTATATATTTTTGCCTGCCCTCGGGTTTCACATGAAACAAAATTTTCCACCCCAAATCCTTTGTACTTTGTATGCATGTGAGTGTATATACTATATATATTATAGACGTTGCATATTATATAGCTAAGAGTGCATATTTTGTTAACTTTCATTACAAAGATAACTCATCATTCAAACACTCCAATATAATCAATAGTTTTTTTTTTTTTTTTTTCAATTGTCAGATAGAACTCTCAGAAATGGCGGAACAATATTCGACATCTGAGGTTGTAACTCAAGACCTGAAGGAACTAACAGTCAGGTACATACACTACTAATTTCATGCATGCTATATCTTTTAAATCAAACGATAATATCAAATATATGAATCTACTAATTGTTTGATATTCCTGCTATATATATGTGTATACTATATTCAGTGGCGGAGCTAAAAAGGTTTTTCAGGAAAGGTGTAATATAATAAAAATTTTAAATTAAAATTACAACGTAATTATGTGTATACATTTTAATTTATTTTCCCTATTTTTACCTTTCATTTTATTTGCTTTGTTCTTCTTTTAAATGAACTAAACAAGTAATATAATTTAATTTACCTTTGGAAATTACTTAAAGGCACAAAATTATAAGTTTTTATAGTATCATTGATGATTTTTGATTTATTTGGGGTTTTAAGTTTTAAATAAGAGTATATTTCAAAGTAAAAATTTAGAATATGATTAGAATATTTTTAAAAATTCTACCTCCATAATGAAATTCATAAGATTTTAGGGGGGACAAATAGTAAAAAAAATGATTGAAAATATCTTTTTAAAGTAGCAAAAGTAGAAGCAATCATTGGGCTCAGAGTCGGCCACCCCTCTTGGCATATTGTAGCTCTACCCTTTTATATATATCTTTTTGGCTAGTTATGGTTTTTTTTTTTACCTTCCTTCCTTTAGAATTTTCGGCCTTTTCTAGTTGTTTCTTAATTTTTATTTGGATACTTTTGTCTTAAATTTTTATTTGGGTACATATGATTTTTTTGTTTCTTTGATTAATAATATAAGAGGGAGACTTGATATAAAGTCAGATTACCAGGGATGTTAATCTAGTTGAGATAGAAAAATATGGTACTTTTTTTTGATACAGTAACCCTTTTTGTCAAGACATATCTGTTAGTTATATATAAGGCACTATAAGACATGTGCATAAAGTGCTCGGTTGCTTGCTTTCACTCAGCCAAAAATTATCATTTTTCACCTTGAAAAACATGCCTTTTCTTTTGCTTTTGTGTGTGCAACTTTTCTTCAGCTCCTGTGTGCTCTTGTTTTTTTTCTGCAAGTGCTCATTTGTGTGCTTTGGTTTGTCTTTTCCTTTCAGTTATTGTGTCGGGAATTTAGAACCTTGAGGCAAGGACTTTGGTCAAGTTGGTTGCTTGGACTTGGGCTAAATTCAATCATCGATTTATTGAGTGAGCAATCTTATTTTATCTTATAGGTTAAACTTTGTTACTAACAAAACTTATAAAAAATACATTATATTTAAATTAAAATCTATAATTTTATGAGTAGCAGATTACAACCCCATAGAAATGAAAATGTTTTTTTTTTATTCAGTTGTGTTTGCTTGTATTTTCTGCTGCTGTTTGCTTGCTTTTTCTTTTTGTTTTTTTTCCCCTTTCAAAGCTCCTCCTCATGCTTGACCAAAAAAACTCTCATTTTTGGGCCAAGTATATAGTTTAATGGACATGTGATAAGAAGTAGTTTTTGATATCCCTCATTAACTATTTTATTTAAGTATCACAATAATAACAATTATGTGATTTTACTTGTAATATTAACTTTTTTTTATTATTTCTTTCTCTTTGTTTTGCTTTAAAAATTTCATATTTTGATGAATTAAAGAAAAATAAGACAGAGAAATAAAAAGATAAACAATGAGGAGAAAGCAAGTGTGAAGAGAGAGAAAAGATACGAAAAAATAAATTGAAGAAAGAGTAATAAAAAATACAAAGAGATAAAAAAAAGATGGAGACTTAAAATTACATAAAAAATTGACATTTATCAATAGAAGAAATTATAGAGAGAGAATGATTAATCTTGAGTAATGGGCTTGAGGTAAGAAGTTGGGCCAAGTGAATTTAATTCAAGTTCTATGAGAAAATTATATGTTATGTTACATTTTTTAAACATGTGTTTATTTATACAATATATAAAAAGATTATGTTCTATTATCACTAATATTGTATACTCAAGTTGTGTCACTCTTAAATATATGTCATATTTATAAAAAGTAAGTTTTAAATACGGTATTTATGATTTTTTTTTATTTTTTATTGCTTGCATTTAATTTCATTTTTTCAATTTAATACAAATTAATCTTTCAATTTGTTAAGCTAATCATTAGAGAAAATTTATGAGAGCAAGAAAAAGCTTAATAATGAAGAGAGAGCAAATGTAGAGATGAAAATGATAAGAAATAAGGAGCAATGAGAGATATAGAGCTGAGAATAAGGGGAAAAACACAAAAGTTAACAAGGAGAGAGAATACGAAGAGAGAGAATACGAAGTGAGAAAAAGAAAAGAAATAATGAAAAAATAGTATAAAGAAAAAATAAGGGATAAAGATTGAGGAAAGAACATGTCAAGAGTAATTCGGGAGAATAAAAAAATTGCCATTGAGAAAAATAAGATAGCAAGAGAGAATGATGATAAAGAAAGTGTAAAAAGATGTAAAAAAATATTTAAGAATGAAATTGAATCTTATTTTTTAAAAACAAATTAATAAATACTTTTGTTGCTGTTTTTGTTTATGCTTGGTTTTTGTTGCATCGTTTGTAACGTATCACATTTTATTTATAGAAAAGTTTTGAAGACGATTAATTTTTCCACATAACTTTTTAAATTGGGCAAAATGTTCAAAAAGATTATTGTCTTATCAAAAATAAAAGATTTTTTTTACCAAACATTATAACAGTTTCAGTTTATCAGCATAGATTATCAATAATTCTGAGTTTCAATTAAACTAAAAAGTCATCATGAAATGCAAGGTCACAGTTCTCTCTTTCTGAATATGGTGGGGGGAAAGAGATAATTGGGAATTGTTTATATATGTATACATAAAAATTTTGACCGAAAATACATTAATAATTTTGGTGGTAAATTACAGTGAGAAGGAAGGTCAGAAAAGTGTGGCAGTTGAAGAGACTGAAGGGCTGCGAAATGAGATATTACTGCAACCTGGGCGTGATTATTGTGCGATGTGTGACCCAGTTCAAAAAATTATGACGGGGTTTAAGTATTTTCGGCACAACAAATTCCTGTAAGGTTACTGATATTATATATATATAGTCGCGGCTATGATCTTTATTATTACATAAACAAACATGAGTTTTGAGATTATTATGCTTCTAAACTTTGTACTTTTGTTTTCAATTTTAATCATCTTTCTTTTTCAACCACATTGCTTATTAGTTTATTTTCGTTCTTACGTACTTTTTGGTGGATGATTTTGCAGCAAATATCCAGATTGCTTTGACAAACTTGCCCAAGGCCAACAGCCAAAGGTACCATTTTTTAATCTAATTATATAAGATGTCATACACACATATTTCCATACATACATAAATATATGGACGGATTTTTAACAATTACTTGTATACACACACATTACATATGTACATGTTACGTTTCGTTATAGTAATCGGTCAAATTGTAGAAATAAGTGCATATCTTGATTAAAAATGATACATGACATTTTACATACTTTAATTATGCCACTTATTACAATTATTTTATTTATATACGATGTGACATTTTATATTAGAATAATCATTAAAATCACAACCATCGAGGCATTCCCAATTTCTAATCATGACTAGGAAAGTATTAAGAGATATAGTATTTAATATGTTAATTAATCTTCATTAATGATATAGTTTCTGGTATTTGCGTGCTCGGATTCCAGAGTGAGCCCTTCTCATGTTCTTAACTTCCAGGGAAAACTTCATGGTCCGCAATATTGCCAACTTGGTTCCTCCTTTTGACAAGGTTATTAATTAATTTGTAATCAAAATTTAATATCTTTATTATTATTATTATTATTTCCAATTTCCATTAATTTCTCTTATATTAGTAACATGTGTGATAGAAACTTATTAAGTTTGTCATTTGCTTTGTGATCAGCTGAGATACTCAGGAGTTGAAGCAATCGTTGAATATGCTGTAGGACTACTTAAGGTTATGCTTTTATTTATATATATATTTATATATATACGTGATTAACTCTCATTAATTTAAAGTTATAGATCTCTACAGTAGGACCTAAAAAAAAAAACAAGCACAACTGCCAGCAGTATGTTTTTCACCCATGAAATCTACATGTAGAAATGTACACTATTGATATAAGGTCCTGTCATAGAAAAAGTATCCTTAAAGTTTTTATAAATTAAAACAAAAGTATTCCGATCCTCTTTTCTATTTGAGCAATTCTATTTAACCTCGTAGGTTACAACCTTGCTACTAATAAAACAATAAGAGTCAATCTAAAAAGTACACTATATACTAAACTGAAGTTCATAATTTTATAAGTAACAAGGTTATAACCCTATAGAGATAAAATAATTTTTCTTTCTATTTTTATAAGAAAACGACATTAGTTCTTATCGCTGACATAACAAAGGTAAAACTACACAGGTAGAGAATATTTTGGTCATCGGACACAGTCGCTGTGGTGGTATAGAGAAGCTCGTGTCTCATCTTGAGGATGGTTCAGCTCCCTTGTAAGGATTTTTACAAAAAACAAAAAACAAAAAAAAAAAAACAATTCTCCTTGTAATTAACTAATTGGGCAACAATTATATTTTCGATATTTTTGTAATTAATTAATTGGGCAACAATTATATTTTCTATATTTTTGTTTAGAAATAGTGACAGAACAAGGCCAGAAAATTTTTATTTTTTCAGTTGAGTCAAAAAAAGACAAGGATAAATTTTTATTGGGTAGTACATTGCTTACTCTATATTTAATTATGCTGTAGAAACACAGTTATTAAAAAAGTTGAAGGAATTTTTAATTAAGTAAGGCACATATCCGATTTGACTTGTGTACTTTTTTTTACTCATGACCCCTTAACATTTTTTTAATAATATCATATCATATTAAATAAAATATCATATTAATTAAAATATAAATCATGCCACATAAATTAAAAAAATTATGTCATTTACAATATTTTAATTGACGTAGTATGATATTATTAAAAAAACACAAAAAGAGACAAGAATAAAGAGAGGTAGATTTTTGACACATGCTCCTACTCGCCGCCCCGTGTGCAATTAAAAAAAAAAAACTTACAAAAACAGAACATAATTTTTTTTGGATGAAATAATTTGCAGCGACTTCATAGATGATTGGGTCCAAATTGCTTTACCTGCCAAGGCGAAGGTCAAGGCTGAACATAGCAATTTGCCATTTGAGGAACAATGCGAGATCAGTGCCGAGGTAATAAGATAATATTTTTAACCCCTAAACTCAACTACACACTTTTATCACAAATTAAGTCTTTTAATTTCTAATTTTGTATATTTGCCTTACCATCTCACTTAAGCTCCCATTTTGCATACCATAACAAGTTTGCATTACGCCACATAGATTAGCAGTGAAACCACACAAAGCCGAGAGCAAGCAATCATCTGGCCTAATTTTTTTTCCCCTTTAATTTTATATGTATACTTGATTGAAATTTTTAGTTCGTTCTTCCGTCATTCTTCACTTATTTTTCTTGTGCCGTCTTTATGCTAGATAATACCACACATATATATATATATATGTATATATGTATATGCATGAGACAATTTATTAACTAAACATTTATATTGAATTTTTTGTAAACCTACAAACTTAGAGGGTGTTTGACAGTGGTGAGAATCACTCAGTTTTCACCACAATCTCAGTTATAAATAGTGTAAAGCTCTCACATACTACAATAATAATAAAAAAATATGCTACAGTGTAAAACTCTCACATAATACAATAAAAATGGTTCTCACTACTGATTCCCATTACCTTTTCAAACATCCTATTCTCTTTCTCTTCAAAGGGCAATAGCACCCAAAAAGCTGGCACTTAGGGGTGCACGGTATGATTTTGTTGTGGGATCTTTGAAACTCTGGGAATTGGAGACAATGATTGTAGATTCAATAATTACCACTCAAGCACAATTGTGAATTATATATGTACATATATATATATATATATATATATGAAACGCACTTTGTTGACACGTGCATATGAGCGTAAGGGGCACTAATAAAAAAGCAGAAAATAGAGGGCCCCTACTTGTCGTTTTGCACTTATACTACTTGTCGTTTGTAACTTTTTTATGGACAAGAAGAAAGTCGTGAGTAATAAAGTAGAGAAAAAAAAAAAAAAAAGAAACTTATTAAGATATGTCTTTTTTGCTTTTGGAGAACGTACCCAAGTTACTGGCATGGCAATGAAGGCAGATGCAACACCACCGAGACAAATCTGCATGGCCTGTAAGAAAAGAAAAATTAGAAAAAAGTAGAAGGAGAAAAAATAAAGAACTAAATATTTAGCAGTCAAACTATGATTTTCCGACAAATTATAAGAAAGTTGACTGGAAATAATTGGCCACCATATTTTGATTAATAATTATATTATATGAAAATGAGGCTATAATTATAGCTCTCATCCACCTGCCTAATATGACTTTGGTTAACATGATTTTGAACTGATCTCTAAATACAATTTGATAAAAGAATGAATAATGTTTTCTTTTCGTTCCACCTATAATACTAATAAATTGTCAAACAACCTATGAAACAGCGAGATGAGAACACTAACTACCTTTTTTATATAAAGTAAAAAAACAAAGATATATAATTGTGATATATAGATATATATATGGATCAACTCTCAGAAAATTAATTAACCAATAATTATTGACATTGCGGTCAAACCAGATCACAACCCTAGTGGTGATTATTGTTGGTTAAAGCCTTTTCATGCTTCCTTGAACATTTTGGTGGCTCACTATTACAAAAATCATCTTACAAAATAGGAAGCGGTCATTTTTAATATCGGTTCTAATGTAAGCTAACTAGCAAGCTAGGAAATGGTAAAATCAACAGCAAATAATAATAATAATAATAATAGAATTACAAGTATATATTTTTATTTCTACATTATTTTTGTCAATTCGTATCTTTTTTAGAAAGTGACAAAAACATAACCTAGGTGCAAAGGATATGAAAAGCACGTTTCTACGGAAAAAGTAAAGTCGCTCAGTCTGATGTGGACTATAGAGAATAGATGATAAGTGACAATTGCTAATGCTTGTTGGATCCTTTTCTAACATGAACTTTGTCTATTGGTGATCAGCCTTAATCAAATTATTCAAGAACTTGGTGGTGTCATGATACTTGCATTGCAATGTTCTCACTTTATAATATATATAGATGTTCCATTACTGATGTATCATTATATTGTGGTCTACAAGTACCAAATATAAAAACCCTTCTTTATATATCTAGTCTGCACATGGACAATATTACTTTATAATCTGTAAAAAATATACACATGAGTAAAGGTGCAGCCACATTAATGTATCTTCTTTTTATTTAGTGTTTACCTATTAAATCTGTTATGTCAAGGGTGGAGTTATACACGAACAAGAGTGAGCTACAGTCCCGCTTAAAGCTCTATATCTTTTGATTTAATTTTTCTTAGTAATGTTAATACATATTCCGCTCTTATTGATTAATTTTTCTGACTCCATCTCTAGTTACGTTACGTGACGATACAACAAGATGCACCAATATGAACCTTAATACATTACAGTACAAATATATATACACACACATTACTATGTAGTACTCACAGTTAATTAGCACATAAACCACTTCTCGATCGTTTGAAAATGAAAGAGTAGATACTATATCAAACTAGTTGCTCTACTTCTTCGTAATGTTCTTTGGAAATGAAAAACGACGTAATGATTTTAGGAGATGAGTCATTTAAGTCACGAGGACAAAGGCATGTCCAAATTTTCGCCAATGGCTTTCTTTGTTCAACATGAATTCCTCTCACTTTAGAGGCAAATACAATACCAAAAACTCTGTTGAATTCTCCATAAGTTTGTTGACTTAAGCAACGGAGTGTTTGACAGGATCGGCCCCTTTGTTTTAGGAAATTTTTCAAAAATACTATTGAACATTTTTTATAAATAACATACATATTTAAGTGTTATACAATTTAAACATGTATTATGAATGCTAGTATATGACACAATTTTTTTTTTATGTGACATGAATAAGCATATTTTATAAGTGTGGCATAGTAAGTCTTGCTTTGTTTTTTCCTTATTTTATGTTTTACAGAGTTTTTGGTGTTCAAGAAGGTATTATATTATTGACCAAGTGTTTATTTTAGGGTTCTTATCATTTTGGTATACAATATTTTAAGAAAATATCATATTAATATGCTATTATTTAGAAAATATTAAAATAGTACCCTAAGTCCATCAAACATGTGAAATTTTCAACTTACCTTTTTTTTATTAATGAACGCCAAATTATTTTCTGAAAACTAGAAAAAAATACAAATAATGTCAAAAAATAAATGTCCATGTATTTTTTTGATGAGTTTTGTTTAATTTTTGTTTTGATTTTTTGATTATATACTTTTACAAAGTTATTTTGGAATTCATTAATAACAAGGTAAAAAGGAAACTTCACGTAAAAAAAAAAATACAAACTCAAGATACTGTAGACGTTGGATCTACAATCAAATATAAAAAATGTTAATTCAGATTGTTTATGTTCTATTTAAGGAATTTGGACCCTCAAATCACCGTTAATTGGATCTGTTAATTCCAAAGAATTGATTAGACTGCACATAGTAAGGTTAGCAAATGGAAATCAAACTGAATAAAATAATGTTAGAAAAATAAATTATACCACACGTAGATTTTTATAGTGGTTCACTCTATAAATCAAAGCCACATCTACTGTTCTTCACTATTATAGAAATTGTGTACAAATTGCAAAGGTATAAGATGATGAATGATTTTGGCAGAGTTTCTGTATATCGTATTTTCTCTTTGTGCAATTGAAGATGACGTCCCTTTATATAGAGAATAGAAGGGAGTCGTAACTTCCAACTAACTGGTAGAGTGGAGTAGACACGTATGAGGTAATCGCAGTAGTGGGGCACGCGTCAGTCTCTGATAGGTGGAAAGACTCACGCTTTCCCTATGTTTTAGCTTATGGTCGGTCGTGCTAGTAACTGTTAGTTCGTAATGATCGATCCGATAGAACGAATACTTGGGAAACCGACTTGAATGTAATCCAAATACACTTATTATGGACAGGTTGGAATCAATCGACCCAATCGAAGCCTCAATTCAACTTCTACATCTCACGTCGATTAGCTAAGTCATTTCGCTCTACTTGACTCGTTTTATTTGTAATAGTGGGCTGTCATTCCAGGCCTTGCGAACAATTTGGGCCTAACCAAATTGTAACCTAATAGATACTAAAACGATATTTTTTAAAATTATATGTTACTGTTTTGATATTTTCTAAATAGTAAGGTATCAACTATGTGATATTTCATCTAAATACAAGGTACCAAAATGATAATATCCCTTTATTTTATTTGGATTACGAGTTTGAGGGTGTCTTTTGGTGTAAGATGAAATTGTACAGCAACAAACTTTAAACAAACGTTGACCAATCTACACTTGAAATATCTTGTTATATGCTTAATGAGATTTAAAACGCATGATATAATTTCCAAATAAACTTAACATATATGAAATAATATTTAAAAATTTCCCAATAAAAAATGTGTTAGCTTATGGCGTTTTCTTTCTTTTTTTTTTTTTTTAAAAAAAAAAGCTTTAATGTCTTCACTGATGGAATTAAAAATGCTCTCTCTGAACGTGAAAGCGACACATGGTTTCCGTTGGTTGTCGTTTTGTTCAAACAATAGAATTAAATTCTCTGTTCAAGTGTCGTTCACTATTTGTAACGACTTGGTACTTACGTGTAGAGTTTTTCTCAACATGAAAAACGAAATGTAGTTTATATCGAATGTCGTTCTTACATATATATATATATATGTGTGTGTGTGTGTAGTGAGAGATTTCCTCAGTGACCAAAACGACAACCTTGTCTCTAAGAAATGAAAATGTACACGTCATTTGATACAGGGTGTCGTTTTTTAATCTACAAACCCGCATGTCGGTTGATGGAGACTGATGAGTAGTGTGCATGCCTAGGAAATTCCACCCCTTCTTTTTTCTTTTGTTTGATAAAGAAGCATGATTTGCAAAGCTTTTGCTAACAAGGTTTTGCCTTCTTGTTCAGCCCTCCATCGAAATTTTGTTATCCTGACTTGTGCTTGTGTGGGAAACAAATTCATGACCATTTTCCGAGATTCCCATTGTAGATTACTAAATATCTCACAATTTCAATTGGCTAGCTAAAAGACTGCCTAATCTCAAAGCGTCCATTATTCTTTGCTTTCTATGGTCTCAAATTATTTTACAGAAGGACCACCACTAAGCCCATGACTTTATTTGACAACGTTATTGGAACTTATTAGTTTTAATGACTACAGTATAAAGCTTTCACATGTTATAAGTATAAAATAAAAGTATGCTACAGTGTAAAATTCTCATATGCTACAGTATTTTAGTTTCAACTATGTTTCCAAATACACTCATAATGAACTAACTTCAACAATCCAATGATTGTTAATTTGTGGGAGCGCAATACTTAAAAATGGACTTTAAGACATAACATCTCACTATGTGAACTGCAAGTCTATGTGTTAGTGTTAATAACTCTTTATCATCTAAGAAAGGACCCCAACAAAGGAACCTTTAAAGCTTTCTGTAATATGACCTTTTTCAGTATGCAAAATTTTTTTACTCTTATGTTGTATGAGAGTAAAAATTCTTTTTGGATAACGGTATTATGGAGCTCAATTTCGGTCATTGGATAATTAAAATTTTTTTTGAATCATAGCATTTTCAATGTTTAGCTGATAACTTTTCTTTTTATGGCATTTAATGGCTAAGATTTGAATCCTATGATGTATCCTAAATTTTAAAAATGTACATTGGCTTTTACTAAATTTTTTTATCAAACTACTATAGGTCATAATTTTTAAACATCAAATTACATCAAAATCAAATCAGCTAGAAAAGCATCATAATTTAACAAAACCTAATAAAAATTTAACATTTAAAAACTGCCTTGCTAAAGGGTATTTTTTAAGAATTATTCTACAAATTATATCCTATATATCTTTTTCCTCCACCCTCTTTCATTGCAATGATTCAGAATCTTACACAAAGAAAAAGGAATATTTCGATAAACAAGTTTTGATTCCAAAGTTCAATGATTGTTTGGTACAAATCCAATGCAGAGGGGCCCTAAAATGAAATGATAGAAGTGGACCCGGTAAAGACACAATTAGACACTGATAAAACCAAACCAAGTTGAAATCAAAATGGGGAATAAGTAAAGAAATGCTCGACAGAACTGGTGCATATTATAACTAGTTCACTTTTGCCTTTTCACTTTCTCTTACGTTGTTTGGTCAGTTCAGAATTAAAAGTATTCTCATCGGTATAAAAAGAATTATCTATAGCTTTTTTTAGCAAAAACAGTTTTAACCATTATTTACGTTCTAATTACTTTTGTTATAGTACTATTTTTAATCACAAAATTTAAACAATTTAAATCATAAAAAACTGTTCCAATCACTTTCCCAAACAAACGCTATGTTTTGAAATAAGTGTGGTTTTGAATTTTGCTACTAATTAAGATAGGGCACCTTGAACAAAGGCAATGTTCCCCTAATGATGCTTATAAACCCGATGAAAGGTCAACTTCTTTTGTATATCAAAACAAAAACAAAACAACTGGCCACAATATATCTGCAATAACCCTCTAAAAGCTTTGCAGGCTTTTGGTTCTAATTGGCACATGAACAATACCATTGAATACTTTTCTTTCATGTCAAATTTCCCGGATTGTAATTTTATTTCTTTCCGTGTCCACCATGTGTGATGACCTAATGATAATGAAACATTTTAGTAGGTCAAGTATTGAGTTATCTATTAAATGTGAACACTTTTTTGCTTCAAGAGTAATCATACCACGTGTATCTCTATTGTTAGGGCCTTCAACGAACATTCTGTCCATGTTTTGAGAGCTCTTTTAGTAACGCCTAAAAGGTAAAGAAAACCACCTCTTCGCTCAATATTATGTATTATTTTCTGTATCTTTTTACAGTTAAGTATCTCTATCGTTTATGTTTATGTAAACCACCAATTGTGGTGGCATGATGATAAGAAGATCTTATCTAGAGACTTCATCAACTAATAAGTGAAAAGTTTGAGTCTATCGTGTACAAGACTGTGCCGATGAAATCTACTGAATCCTACCTTGTTATTTGATACATAAAAGAATCATCCGAGTGAAATGGAGTGTAAATTGGTATAGGAAAATGGAAAATCAAAGTGATATTGAAAGAATGAGAAATGAATTTTCAAAGTAATAGTAGATAGAATTGGTGGAGTAACTTTTGGGAGTAACTTGAAGGACAAAAGGGGACATGATCTAACAGCTGAAGATGCACATCTTCAAGTGTGTCTAGGAAATTAGGAATTAAGCAAATAGAAATTGTAAGGAGCTAGAACAGAAATTCGCTCTAACAGTTTGGTTATAAATGTTAAATTTGATCAAAATCATGTTAAAATGAAAAAATATATATATAAAGCTGATAAAACCTAATAAAGATGTGATATCTATAACTGGTATTGTGTTTTTCTCATACCATATCAAGAAATTCTTTACTTTCTTTCTCCGTCTCCTTGAAAACATACCATGATAACAGACCATATAGAGTCTAATCAAGTTTCTGTTTGATTGATATAGCTGGCTTTTAAGCTGTAGAAAGTCGACCATTAATACTTTTTTTAAAAAAATTTTGCAAACGTCATCTTTTAAAACTTATTTTTTATAAATACGATAAATACACATGTTTATTTGTGACATAAGTTAACATGTAATATGAATGATAGTATGGCATAACTTTTTCTAAAAATAACATAAATAAACACAACATTTAAAAGTATGGCATAACATGCAATTTTCTTTCTTTCTTTTTTTTTCATTGTTATGAGTTATTGAGTGTGTGGAGCTTAATTATAATCCCCATATAGAGTGAATACACAGATAACCTTCATCTGATCTCTAATAATTTTCTTTTCGTTGTTATAATAAAAGTGCTAGGTGAACCATTCTCATGTATTCTGATTTGCTCTTTTTTATATTATTACTCTTGCTAATAAAAAAAATTAGGACGTATAATTCACAACATAGCATAACAAGCCACAATAAAGGAAAGCAGTTTATTACAGAGTCATGGAAACTAGAAAAATCCAAGTCTAGAAGAAGCCAAAATCCCTAGCGAAATCAAGAAAGGGATTTTCTAGAGTCTCCACTAGAAAAGGGTTATCTAGACAATAATCAGTACTAGAAAAAAACCAAAATGAACTCTCATCATAATAATAATTTTCACTTATCCTCACCTCCCCACGTGCACTTTGATCATTAGACCCACATTCTTTTGCACTCACTTTATCACCCACAGCTTCACCAATATTGTTAGTACATTTGTTTGAACACTCGGATAAGTTTAACCCCGAGGGAGTATCAAAATTCTTCACTAGCCCTCTTGATATTGATTGTGAATTATTATTATTATTATTATTATTATTATTATTCGTTTTTGTTACTTTGGTCTTTCCCTGCTTGATACCGAGCTTTTTGCTCAAATGAGAGTTCCAATGGTTCTTGACTTGATTGTCAGTCCTTCCCGGAACCCGGCCGGCGATTAGAGACCACCTAAAAAATACAATTAATTAAGTACGTGATTAATATGGTCATTCTTAGTAGTAACCAGTTGCTTAATTAGTACTATAACTTAAAATTTATTAATGCTTTCATAAATAGTAATCAAAATTTTGTCACTTGACACTATAAAAACATGGAGAAGAAATAGTAAAAGATGAGAGATGTGTCATTTCGAACATCAAAAGGACATATAGAAACAGAATGGTACAAAAAGTTATGGCCTCTATGTGCAACAAGAAAATAGTCTTCTATGATGGTTTTTGTGGGGGAGAAAAAAAGCAGCTCATGTTGACTCAATTTCAAGAAATATGATTTGAGTTTTTTTTTCATTTTTTTTCTATTTTGAATAAAATGAAAGAAATTAAGAAAGAAAGAAAGAAAGAAACCTGTTTCCAAGGAGTTTGTGTAGCCGGATTATGAGGTCCTCTTCTTCCTCAGAGAAGTCACCACGCTTCACATTGGGGCTAAGATAATTCATCCACCTTAATCTACAACTTCTCCCACACCTCTTCAAACCTATATCTCATTTTTAACACATTAAGAAAAAAATGCATAACATGGTCAATGTTCCTAGTAGAATGCTCCAAAACATTCATCTTTAAAAATAAAATAAAATAAAATAAAATAAACCTGTCTCTCTAGCAATGCGATTCCACTTCCCTTTTCCATGCACCCTTATGTATTCCATCAATATTCTGTCCTCCTCAGCTGTCCACAGCCCTTTTTTTTGCTCATTTTCAGCTTTCATTGTTGAAGATAAACACCACCTCGAGGGAGTGAAAAATGAGATATAAGCTTAGAATTTTATTTGGAAAGTGATAATCATTGCTGGAGAGATTAGGTGTGGTGGTAAAGTGAATGTAGGAGCTGTGGTTGTTGGTGGTTATGTGTTAATATCAAGTTCACCACCAACACTTATATATATATATATATATATATATATATATGTGCACATGGAGTTCATAAGGGAATGAAATGGTCCTCGTTATGTTTGGGATCGTTATAGCCTGTTTGACAAGTCGGTCCGAATTACGGTCTGGATCATTTTTTTGGTTATTAACAGTGTTAAGCTCTCATATACTACAATAATTATAAAAAATTTGTTACAGTATAAAGCTCTCATATATTACAGTAAAAACAGTTCTAACTAATGGTTTTAACCACCCTATCAAACACCCTATTAGTCTTTTATATCAAAATTACAAATTCATCTCATTTTTTTTTTCTAGAATCCTTTTGTAGATTATGGATAAACCTTTAAGTAAATGTAAATAGACAGTTTCTTTGTACAAAATTGCTATCATTCGGACTTGAACCAAGACACTCAATACATTGAAAACAACTGACGCACTAACTAGACATTAATTAATCTAAAAAAACAATACATTTAAACGTAGAATACAATTGTACTCCCAATTTTATTTCTTTTTCTTTTTTTTAACACAGTGATTAATTCATGTTTGGTTAGAGATTTATCTACAAGTTACAAAGGGCAAATTTAAAAATCTCAAATATGAACTAATTAGTTGTTGATCTCAAAAAGCACACATTTGACCTGAGTACGTCGAAAATTACATGGTATGTTTGTTTTGATAAACTTAAAATATAAAAGAGAAAATAGAAAATATCCCTTATAGTTATATAATAGGGTTAATTAACTAATTATATCTTCTAGTTTTAAGTATATCTCAATTTATCTTTTATTTTAAGAAACTACAAAGCTATTTTTTGAATTTGAAAATTTTGTTTCAATTTTATCCCTCAAGGCCTTTTTGGACCAAAAAATATGGATATCAAACAAACATAATGTAACACCTGAGAATTTTTAATGCATTAAAAATGCATTAAGTTAAGGATTATATTAAGACAAAGTACAGCTTAATGAAAAATACTGTATAATAACATGAAAAATTATACAATATTAGAGTAATGTAGTATAAGAATTGGATTGTGTTGACCACAATTTTTTTTATAAAAGTGCAAAAAGAAAAGAAAAGAAAAAAAAAAGGAAAATTAGAAAAATTCAGCTCTCTCTCTACTTTCTCTCTCTAGATTTTCTCTCTCTCTCTCTCTATCTCCTCAAATCTCGTTCGAGATTTTGGCCTTTTTTTTCGACACCTCCCGCACCAATGGAAAGCTCTCGTTGAGCTGAGTCCAACGAGGTGTCGTGCCACCCAAATAGCCGCCGGAGGAAGCCTCACGCGCCACCCAAAGTGGCAGAGAAACCCATTTCTTCCGGACGTGATTTCTCCGCCGTCCGACCACCAATCGACGTGATCTTGGTGTCTATGGACTCAGCATGAGGAGAGGAGCAAGATGGTACCAATTTCTCAGCTCGATTTTAACTGGAAAAGCTTCGACGAAGTAGCCCCGTCGTCTTCGTGGAGCCACCGCCGGACCTGTAGTCTCCGACGGCGGTGTGACACACCGCCGGTGCCAAAAGGATCAGAGGGCGACGACGACCAAGAGCCCTCAGTCAATTGCACCGTTCCGTCGCCCCTCGCTGGAGATCGAGGAAGCCCATCGTGAGCCACCGTGGGTGAACTTGGGTTCACCGTTTTAGGCCGTGTTTAGCCAAATTGAAGAGGCAGCCACCTTCAGAGGGTCGAGAGGAAGAAATTTGACTCCTCAATTGCATGAGATGACGACCGGTCACCGAAGAACCAGGACCCGCTGCCTAGCGCCGCCTTGAAGAGGTGGAGCCACCATTCCACGCGGTGTTGAGCTGCCCCACCATAGGGGAAATGCTCAGAGGATGTCGGGGAGCAAAACCCCTAGCTCAATTGCACAATAGCTTCGCCGGTGATAGGAGATCCGAGCCACCGATTTTGGCCGAGAATCTCATCTTCAAATTGAGCAGATGGAGGCTGAATTGGGTAAAATTAGCATCTCCATTGGACTCAGGAGGGTCAAATTAGGGGGGGTTAGGCTCGAGCTCAGCCCCCAACAGAGCCAATCGCTGCTGGTCAACGGCCAATTTGGGATTTTGTGATCTGGACCTCCGATCCAAGATCCGAGACTGCCTCCCGACTCATTTTGACGCTCTGAACGCAATGGTGACCTCCGTTCGAGCTAATTTCACTCCGGTGAAAATTTTTCGATACCGACTGTATGCAGATCGAGGCGATTCAAACAGTAGTAACGGAGTCCAGAATGATAGTTCTAGCAACGTATGATCTCCAAGAATCATTCTTAGCCATTCATGGTCACTCGATGAGCACTGTAGAGGATGCTTCACTTCCTGTAGATACAGTGAGATACAACTGGATCCGCTTAACGTGGAGTCCAAGTAAGTAGGAATCTTGCCTACAGTATAAACCGTTTTAAAATAAATTGTTTTAGATGCTTTCATAAAAATTTATGAAATGCATGATCAGTGATTGTTACACTGTTTTATGTGAGAATGGGTTTTATAAGGTTACGAGGATGACAAAAAACCCGTTAAGGGTAAAATCATCATTATCAAGGAAACGGCTAAAACGAAGTCGAACACTCCGATTTAGCATAACATTATTAGACGAAAAATGTTCCGTAATACGTTAAGTAACGTAACCGTCATGTGAGACCAGAGATTTAATAAGGGATGTTTAAGTAAACGAGAGGTAAACCGATGGGTTACAAAGTTAAAAGGAAAAGTAACCCCGGTGGGTTACAAAGCTAAGTGAAGGAAAGGTAAACCGATGGTTTATAAGGTTAAGTAAAGACAACGGCAAACGAAAGTATACTAGTCAAGTTAAAAGGAATGAATGGTTAATGTTTACGTTTTACTATCAATCAAATGGATTGACAATAAAGAAAGTTAACTAATAAGTCGGTTGTCGTTTGATCAGAACACAGAGGCCGACTAATAGAAGGAAAAGGAATGGAATAGAGAACGCTAGAGTATAGTTCGGGTAAGTTTCAAATCTCACCTACAGCATGAAATAAATGATTTTTAAATGCTTATTTATATAATTTGCAAATGAGTTTGCAATTATTATGCAAGTTTCTTTTAAAGTATGTTTGCATTTATTGTGCAAAAAGTTTTAAAGTTCAAGAAAAAGATTTGCAATTGCTATGTTTAAAGTCTATTGACATATTGATATGCATAACATTTTTAAAAGTTCAAGTTATGATTTTCAAAGTATTTAAAGTATGTTTTGCATTATGATAATGCATAATGTTTTATAGTACAAGTTATAAGTTTCATGATGCATTTGTTATGCAATAAGTTGCATTTGTTGTGTGCAATAAGTTTTAGAATAAGAGTTATAATTTGCAAAAATGTGATTTCGTTATATGTTGCATTTGTTATGCAATAAGTATTAGAATACAAGTTATGATATACAAAATGTGTTTGTATTTTATGATGTATTTATTAAGCAATATGTTGCATTTGTTATGCAATAGGTTTTATAGTACAAGCTATGAATTGCAAGTGTGTTGCATATGATGTGATTGCATTTGAAATGCTCACTAAAGTTAATAAGAAGGTAACGTAAAGATAAAAGGAAAGTGTCGTACTAGCCTCTTTGTTATGAGGTAATGAAAGTAAAATTAAAGTTTGACCTCCTAGATGTGAGGTACAAGACCTCAATATTTGATGGTCTCAAGTCTTCCACAAGGGAAGCATCATGTTTATGATCTCATGATTAATGAGTTGGTACGAACACTAAAGTAAAGTAAGGAAAATGAAGGAAAGATAAGGAATAAGGAGAAAAAGTTAAAGTAAGATAAGAAAAGTTAAGAACGAAGATAGAAAGTTAAGTAAAAAAAGAATGTTCATAAAATGCTCATAATTGAAGTTAATAATTGAGCATAAATGGAGTCATGCATTCTGATGTTATTTGAATGTCTTTTTATGAAATATTTATATGCTATGTTATAGAAAACATTCAGAGAAATGTTTTATGATAAATATTTATGAAAAATATTTTCATGTTTTCAAGAAAAGGGTTATGAATGACGTTTTAAGAAAAACATTCAAGAAATGTTTTATGAAAAATGTTTATGAAAAACGTTTTCAGAAATGTTTATGGAAAACATTTGTGTTGTGACGACCCGCCTTTTCGGGCAGTCACTTTACTTTCATAAACATAGTTTCATAAACAGTAATCTTACTTACTTAGTAAGAAAATACTGTAATAAAATTTTTTTTTTCTTTCCTTAAACGTTCTTTAATATTGATGCGACCTCTGTCGCATTCAAGTTGAGACATCGCTCAACACTTGCCCTTAAAATCATTTCAAAACGTTTCTTAAAACTTAATAAGAAACATTTATTAAATCATAGTTTAAAACTTTACTTTATCATTACATAAAACAGTTCATAAACTGTATCTTAAAACTTTGAATACAATTCTTAAAACTCTGATTTTCTTTAAACTTTGAAAACACAACATTAAACAATGGAAAACATTTTCTTTACGTAGCGGAAGCAAACAGTGATGGTATCCATACCCAAATCTTCGCATCTGTCCTCCGCAGCACCCAGCTCTTCTAACGGGTCCCATTGGTCACCGATAAATTACCTACAGCATGAAAAACTTTTAATGAGCTTTCGCTCAGCAAGTTCAAACATATTCTCACAGAGCATTTAAACATGTTTTAAAAACTTTTCTCATGAAAACCTTTCTCTTGAAACGTTCTTCATGAACGTTTTCCATAAACATTTATGAAAATATTTTCCATAAACGTTTTCCTTTAACATTTCTAAAAACGTTCTTCATAAACGTCTTTCATAGAACATTTCTGAAAACGTTTTTCATAAAACATTTCTGAAACGTTTTGCATAAACGTTTTTCGTAAAACATTTCTTCAACGTTTTTCTCAAAACGTCATTCGTAAACCTTTTCTTGCAAACATGAAATGTTTTTCATAAACATTTAATGTAAAACCTTTCTCTTAAAACATTTCTTGAACGTTTTTCTTAAAACGTTGTTCGTAAACCTTTTCTTGCAAACATGAAATGTTTTTCATAAACATTTATCGTAAAACCCTTCTCAAAATGTCTTTCATGACATGACATATAAATATTTCATAAAAAGGCATTCAAGCAACAACAAAGTGCATGACTCCATTTATGCTCAATTATTAACTTCAATTATGAGCATTTTATGAACATTCTATAAACTTAAATATTTATTTCTTTCTCAATCTTTATTCTTATTCCTTACTTTCTTTATCTTATAACATTTCTTTTCCTTACTTTACTTTAGTGTTCGTACCAACTCATTAATCATGAGATCATATACATGATGCTTCCCTTGCGGAAGACTTGAGACCATCAAACATTGAGGTCTTGTACCTCACCTTTAGGAGGTCAAACTTTAATTTTACTTTCATTACCTCATAACAAAGAGGCTGGTACGACACTTTCTTTTTATCCTTACGTTACCTTCTTATTAACTTTAGTGAGCATTTCAAATGCAATCACATCATATGCAATACACTTGCAATTCATAGCTTATACTATAAAACCAATTGCATAATAAATGCAACTCATTGCATAACAAATGCAACATAAAATGTAAACACATTTTACTAATCATAATTTGCATTCTAACACTCATTGCATAACAAATGCAACATATTGCTTAATAAATACATCATAAAATGCAAACACATTTTGCAAACTATAACTTTTATTCTTAAAACTTATTGCACATCAAATGTAACTTATTGCATAGCAAATGCATCATTAAACCTTTAACTTAAACTATAAAACATTATGCATTGTCATAATGCAAAACATACTTTCAATACTTTGAAAATCATAACTTAAACTTTTAAATAACATTATGCATATCAATATGCAAATAAACCTTTAACATAACGATTGCAAATTCATTGCAAATCTTTTTCTTGAACTTTAAAACTTCTTGCATAATAAATGCAAACATACTTTAAAAACAACTTACTTAACAATTGCAAACACATTTGCAAACATATAAATAAGCATTTAAAAATCATTTACTTCATGCTGTAGGTGAGGTTTGAAACTTACCCGAACTATGCTCTAGCGTTCTCTATTCCGTTCCTTTCTCGTTCCTTCCATTAGTCGGCCTCTGCGTCCTGATCAAACGACAGCCGACTCATTAATTAACTTTCTTTATTATCAATCCACTCGATTGATAATAAAACGTAAACATTAACCATTCATTCCTTATTCATAACTTGGTATACTATCGGTCTACCGTTCTCTTACTCAACCTTATAAACTGTCAGTTTACATTTCCTTTATTTAGCCTTGTAACCCACCGGGGTTACTTTTCCTTTTAACTTTGTAACCCATCGGTTACCACTCGTTTACTTAAAACATTCTTATGAAATCTCTGATCTCATATGACCGTTACGTTACTTAACGTATCACGGAACATTTTCCATCTAATAACATTATGCTAAATCGGAGTGTTCGACTCCGTTCTAGCCGTTTCCTTAAAAATGACGATTTTACCCTTAACGGGTTTTTTCGTCACCCTGTAACGTTATAAAACCTATTCTTACATAAAACAGTGTAACAATCACTGATCATGCATTTCATAAATTTCTATGAAAGCATCTAAAACAGTTCATACTGCATGCGAGATTCCTACTTACTTGAACTCCAAGCAAAGCAGATCCAGTTGTATCTCGCTGCATCCACAGTATGTGAAGCATCCTCTGCAGTGCTCATCGAGCGATCATAAATGGCTAGGAATGCTTCCTAGAGATCATTCATTCTTGAAACTGTCATTCTGAACTCCGATACTGCTGTTTGAATCGCCTCGATCCGCGTACAGTCGGTACCGGACGATTTTCATCGGAGTAGAATTTGCTCGAACGGAGGTCACCATTGCGTTCAGAGCGTCGAAACGAGTCGGGAGGCGGTCTCGGATCTTCGATCGGAGGTCCGGATCACAAAATCTCATTTTGCCCTTTGACCGGCCGTTGACCGCCGTTGACCGGCCGTTGACCGGCGGCGGTTGGCTCCGTTGAGGGCTGAGCTCGAGCCTACTCCCCCTAATTTGACCCTCCTGAGTCGATTGGTGGGGTCAATTTCACCCAATTCGGCCTCCATCTGCTCCAATCGAGGATGGATTTCTCGGCGGAAACCGGCGGCTCCGATTTAGGTCCTCCGGCGACGGTAGCCCAAAATTGACTTGGGCGTTTTCTTCCCCGTGTCCCTCTGAGTGTTTCCCCTACGATGGGGCAGCTCAACACCGCATGAAACGGCGGCCCCACCAGCTCCACGACGGTGCACGACGGAGATGCCGTTCTCCGTCCTCCGGCCATCATTTCGTGCAATTGAGAGTTGCTTCACGCTCTTCTCAACCATCTGAACATTTTCCCCCTTTCAATTTGGGGCGAGGCAGCCAGGAACGGTGGCTACGATGGCTTCCGCGGCGGCGCTCGACGGCGGAGGTGGAACTCCGACCAACCGCGGCTGTGGCGTAAAATTAGGCGAGGGGTTTCACTCCCCGTCGCCGTCTGAATCGAACGGTGGCGGCGGTGTACCTCACCGCCGCCATTATCGGCGGTTCTCGAGGGGCGGCGACACGGTGGAGACGGGCAGCTCCGGCGAAGCCTTTCCAGCCAAAATTGAGCTGGAAAATTGGTACCATCTTGTTCCTCTCCTCACACTGAGTCCATAGACACCAAAATCACGTTGATTGGTGGTCGGACGGCCGAGAAACGACGTCGGGAAAAAATGGGTTTCGCCGCCACTTTGGGCGGCGCGTGAGCCCTCCTCTGGTGGCTATTTGGGTGGCACGACACCTCGTTGGACTCAGTTCAACGAGAGCTTCCCACTGGTATGGGAGGTGTCGAAAAATAACGCCGGAATCTCAAACGAGATTTTGAGGAGAGAGAGAGAAAATCTAGAGAGAGAAAGTCGAGTTTGTGATATTTTCTGATTTTTTTTTTTCATTTCTTTTCTTTTATAAAAGTATAAGCTAAAATTGTGGTCCACACAATTCAATTCTTATACTGCATTGCTCTAATACTGTATAATTTTCCATCTTATTATACAGTATTTTCCTTTAATTGTACTTTGTCTTAACATAATCTTTAATTTAATGCATTTTTAATGCACTAAAAATCTCGGGTGTTACATGTGTAAAATGTTTCAAGAGGAAGGTTGTTATGAGAAAAGTTTTAAAGCATGATTAAATGATTTGTGAGAATATGTTTGAACTTACTGAGCGAAAGCTCATTAAAAGTTTCGTCATGCTGTAGGTAATTTATTGGTGACCAACAGGACCCGTTAGAAGAGCTGGGTGCTACAGAGGACAAATGCAAAGATTTGGGTATGGATACCATCACTGTTTGCTTCCGCTACGTAAAGAAAAGGTTTTCCATTGTTTAATGTTGTGTTTGCGAAGTTTTAAGGAAATCAGAGTTCTAAGAATTGTATTCAAAGTTTTAAGATACAGTTTACGATCTGTTTTATGTAATTATAAAGTAAAGTTTTAAGCTATGATTTGATAAATGTTTCTTATTAAGTTTTAAGAAACGATTTGAAATGATTTTAAGGGCATGTGTTGAGCGAGGTCTCAACTTGAAATGCGACAGAGGTCGCATCAATTTTTAAGTACGTTTAAAGAAAAAAATTATTTCAGTACTTTTCTTACTAAGTAAGTAAGATTACTATTTATAAAATGATGTTTAAGAAAGTAAAGTGACTGCCCGAAAAGGCGGGTCGTCACACATAACCTTAATTAGACTGAATTTTTTTCTAAAATATATTTTTTGTCTTGAGAAAATTTTTTAAAAAATATATTAATATTTTAAGATCATTTTTTTTAAATTTAATGTTTTCTTTTTAGGAGTTTTATGTTTTTAATTCCATAAGATACTTTTCGTAACTATTCAAAGGTAATTATGTCATTTTGTTCAATTCTTATATTTATACGAATGAAATTGAAATAAGTTTTTTAAATTTAAAGGACACATTTGTAGTTTCTAAAAGTATAAAGACAAATTAAAAATGGTTAAAATTAAGAGGTATAATTATGCATTAACCCTATATTAATAAATGGGAATTTTCATAAATATTATCTTTTGAGATCTATTTTTTATAAATATCACACAAGTTCATTTATAGAATAATTTAATATATAATATGAATGATAGTGTGGCATAAATAAACATAACTTTTAAAAATATGACATAACGTATAATTTTCTCTTAATAAATGGACTGTAAAGTTTGTGTCACAGAAAGCAAATTAGCTTTTGTTGGTTCTTAGCAAAAAAATTTAGCTTCCTTGGTAGCTTAATGAGAACATATTATTAAGAATGGGCCCCACCATTTTCTAGTAGCCATAGCCCATACAAAAGCCAACTTAGCAGAGGGCAACTGTTGCCAGAAATTCTATCTGTAAAAGTTGATGCATAAAGTGATCAAGATTCCAATATCAGTATGAGAACAGAAGATACACCAAACTTTTACTGGTACGGAAAGAATCTAGTGGTTTTATATTAAAGTCTCTTACATTATTAACATGTTTGAGCCAGGACCCTATTTTTTTGGGGGCTAAAATTTGGAAAGGCTTGAACAAAGCTCGTATAAAGTAGTGGAATATAGTGGAACCAGTTTAGCTTGATCTATAGAGTGACTAAAACCACTGGCAAAAGAAAGTGTTAATTTAGCAGGATGTTCTCGGGACAATAACGACGTAGTTTTTTTAACATGTGACCAATTGGTTTCATGGATTTTTAAGAAAGTACGTTCTGTTAAGAGATCTTTTTTAAAGGGTCGAATCACGTAACATGTATCCCTTTTGATATAGAGAGCATCCTTTCTGGGGGCTGGACCTCGATTCATTTACATTAATAAAATGTAGATCGAAGACGGAAGCTAGTCCTCAATCTTATATGAATATGTGTTGCAACGAGTCGAGCTCCATCCCCCAAAACAAGTCGATAGGAGGTTGAAGAAAGCCATTGAATGTGTCATGAACTGAGACTCAAGGGCCAAAACCTTGAAGTCCCAAGCTCCAATCCCAATCATAATGATGACGTATGTCACTGTTTCAGAAGGAATATAAAGAAATTTTCTTTGTATCAAGCCATGTCAAAACGTTATCGCTAACATCATTTGTAGTAATAGTACTCTTGCGGACGGCTTTAGGTGGTTTCAAAATACGGGATTTTCACCTATTATGAACTACCTATTTATGATAAGTCAGAGTTCAAGGAAATGGAAACATAAATCGTATTGTAGGTGAAATTCTTTTTCATATACCATAACAAAATGTTCACATACCATAACAAAGTGTTCGTATTACTGACAAACTTTCTAGTTTCTTGGTATCTTCTCCAAAAAAGAGGCTACCATTAGCATAAAGTACTGATGAACAGAAAAGTTCTACCAGACTCAACTGAATTTGGACGCCACAAAACATTACAAGCTGAAAAATGTCCCATGGGGTTAACTGCAAACACGCTTAATTGCGAAGTTCTAATGGGATCAGATGCATTAGTGTCGGTGTGATCGCACCTGAATTTTACACCAATAATTACAAGAACTCGCCTGCTTTCACCAAAGTTTCAGTTTCTCTGCCCACACCACCATGCATGCGCCACTAGACTCCATATTATCCTTGACATATTTCATGCTTGTTTGGAGTACTTGATTATGATTAATTGTGTATTCTCGACAGTAATCAAGGTTATTTCTCTGACCTAATTGAGTGTAGTCCGCAAAAACAATGACTAGTTGACAATTGACAATTGACAATCCAATGGTTAATATCGTTTTGGAGTGGACAAAGCACCCAAGTTCATACTCGTATTACTATCATCGCTCCTTTGGCATGATTTAATTGAGGCATAATCTTGCTTAATGATATGATTAAATGATTTGGCACAACGTGGTTGGTTAGACACCATTTAAAAGACCAAAAATTAAAGAGAAGATCTAAATCCTCGTACATGCCATATGCCTCCAAAGCTATGTTTCATATTGACTCTCAAGTTTTTAAAGAAATAAGAATAAATAACCCCAAAAAAAATGTTGTACTGTATGCAAGCATTTCCAGAGTCTAAGAATCAAACAGAACTAATCTAACAAAATTCTGAAGGTTGAACAGCTGAACTCATGCTTCAGATCATGTTAGCATGAATTTGCAGCTGCCAAACCCAAATGCCGAAGATCTTCAATCCGAATTCAGCGACTAAATTTGATTGCTGTATAGCCTGCATTTCTTGGCTTGTCACGCTACAGTTCAAAGAAGGAACAAAATTTTGCTTCAGCATCGGTAGCAGGAAAGTTACAAACTACAAACAGAAAATAGTTGGAATATAATTATATTTGACTTACTTGATATGTTCAAATTTTGAAGAAGTTTTTCCACCATAATTTTTTGCTGCACCACAGTGAGAGACTCCGACCACATAATTGCATTAGCAACAATAATAACTGTAGACGGGGATGCAGCATTTACCTGGAATTCGATGAGAAAAAGGCACCAGAGACAATTTATTAAGGCCGCGAAAAGAGGTAATGAAAAAAAGATGCTACTATAAGATAATTGAAATGGGAGTTGCTTAATCCTGGTAGTCAAACTAGATCTTACCCAAACACGGCCATTTAAGCCAACTGCCACTTCAAAGGAAACCTTCTTTCCAAGGACCTCAAGAATCGGACATGGTGGGCAGCGAAGTAGCCTGATAACAAAATGAAAGAGGACAAATCAACTTCAAAGAAAGAAAACCACAATTATAATTTAGAATACATCTCTGTATTCAAAATGAGTTTATAAAGATTCTATTTTGCCCCAAGAATTTATTGGCTAGTGACAGAAAGGGGAATTGCATCTCACATTCTAGAGAGGCCCGTTGAACATTCAAACATGTAACCATCTTTGTTGAGGTGTTGAGATCCCCGGCCAAAGCTTGGCGGGCACCTCGAACGTATTGCCGAGAGGGTCCCTGTTCGGGGAAAGACCCAGCTCAGATTTGCCTCCTGCGGGGAAGCGTGTCCCCCAAGGGGTGAACCCGTATCCTCTTGAATTGGTACCAGGGGACACCCTAAGACCATCTTATTCAAGAGGATACGCGTTCAACCCCTGGGGGACGCGCTCCCCCCGCAGGAGACAAATCTGAGCTGAGTCTCTCCTCGAGCAGGGACCCTCTCGGCAATATGTTCGAGGTGCCCGTCAGGCTCCGGCCGGAGATCTCAACACCTCAACAATCTTTGAGGGGTCCAAATTCTGATGCTTTTCCACTGGCTAAATCAGTGAGAAATATAGAGCAAAAGTCAAGAAACAATCCATACTAAGTAACGAAGAGACACAGACATGGCATAGGAAAACCAACCATCTATGCATGACAACTTTGGATTCATGCCAGGATTTGCCTTCACAACCCGGACGTAAAGCAAAGTGCCTACCTGAAATGGGACTCTTTAGTCTATTTTAACAACCATAATTAGCAATTAATTTACTTGTATAAATCATTCTAATACGTGCACACCTCAAATTTCGGTATGTTTCTCCTGGTTACTCCTTCAAATGCAAGCACAGGCAAAAATGCCAAGGCAGGTCCTTTAATGTCCACAATAAAATTCTGGAAGCAAAGAGGGGAACAAAAATTTGAGATTGCAAAAGTACATCAAAGTTGAATGTACCAATTATTAAATTGACCCATAAAGCATTTCACATAATTCAGAGAAGGTTATTGCCAAAGTTGTTCTTCCCCTTTAAAACCAAAAAACGTAAAGGTTACTAGCAGCAGGTGCTTTCAGAAAAAAGGTTACCAGCAGCAGGTACTTTCAGAAAACCATGAAGATTCTTCATATTTAATCAATTATTCTCTTGCACGGTTTATCATTGCGCACTCCATATATAGGCAAGATAGCATTATTAACAAGCCGATAATGCAGAGGTTAACACAAGAAACTCACAAAATCCATCTTAAAGCAACTAATGAAATCTTGAAAACAGCCAATTTGGGAATTTGTTTCGAACAAAAAAGTTTCGGTTCAAACCAATGTTGCTTTGGTGTTTTATCTTGCAAAATTCGAATGTGTTCGGTTCAAATCTTTGGCTCGAAGCTGCTTCCCAAATGCCCTCTAAGATTATTACTAGCAATAAAAGATCGATAATAAAACAAACTCAAATGGCTTATATAATATGTTATTCTTACATCAGATCTGGAGTCCACCACAATCCCAAGAACAGAATCCTCCACACAAGGTACATACTGCACAAAACAAACAAAAATGTTACCAGAAAAGAAGAAGAAAATAATCGACTAAATTAAAAAAAAAAAAGAAATTTAATTTTTCGGACTAATTTTCTCCAATACCAACTAAAACAAAAAAAAAAAAAAGACTCTATTATATATACCCCAAAATGCAAACGATTATCGAAGACCAGATGCCTAGTCAATTAACTAATCGGTTTTTAACATTTTGACAAAAAAATCAGTGATTTTGAAGGGCAAAACCAAAAAAAAAAAAAAAAAAAGAGAGAGAGAGAGAGAGAGAGAGAGAGCTCAGAATTCCAAAAGTTACACAAGAAATTCAGAGACACAGTATTACTAGTATCACTATAAACACACTGTATAAATACACACATATATATAAAAAAAAAAAAAAATCAAACAGAACAATGAAGCAAAATCTCTGAATAAATATGGCTTGCTCATACCCTCTTCTGGGAGCTCTCGACCCATTACTTATTAGGCTTAGACAACCTCAACTTCCCAGCTTTCGTCACAAATATAGCATCAGACTCCTGCAATCACCCAAAAAAAGGAATTTTTAGAGTGAAAATCATATATATATATATATATATATACGTATGTATGTTTGTGTACATACATACATATATATATATATAGAGAGAGAGAGAGACCTGGTGAAGACCGCCACCAAGCTTGATTGTCTGGTTAGTCATGCTCGAGAGGTCAAGAACAACATCTCCAGGCACCTAAACACCCAAAATTAGGGTTTTTTTTCATGTTTTCTTTGAAGAATAATGCAGATAAAACAGAAATAAATTGATATAATTTCTGTGAGAAATGAAGTGGCCAATGGAGAGAAGAAAGCTTACGACTAGTTGATCGACGAACTCGTTATCGGACATTGCAGGATTCTGGAACAAATCAACGAACTGTCTGTTTGGCTGGAAAGAAGTGGCGGAAAGTGTGCGAGAAAGGGAAAACATCGCGGGAAAAAGGAGACATGCAGAAGGTTAGTATCGTCTTTTCGCTTTGACACATTTTAACTCTAATTTTTCTTTTCTAATTTCTTTGGCTAATTGCATTATCTTTTTTTTTTTCTAGCCAAAATGCATGTTCAATTCAATATATATTTTTCCAGATACTAATTGGGTGTTTGAAAAGGTGTGAGAAATGTGGTTTTTATCATTTTTTCAGTTATAAATAGTATAAAAGTTTCATATGTTACAATAACTATAAAAAAAATCGCTGCAATGTAAAACTCTTACATGTTACTAATTATATGTTTGAAAGGGTGTAAGGACCGTGGTTTCAATAACTTTTTCAGTTATAAAAGGTATAAAGGTCTCACATGTTACAGTAATTATAAAAAAAATCGTTACAATATAAAGCTCTTATATGCTATAGTAAAAGTGGTTCTAACCAACAGTTTTCACCACCTTTTCAAGCACCTTATAAAACTATTAATGTCAATATTTCTTTTTAACTTTTCAACAATTGTATTCACACATTAGTTTTTCGAATAATAATATCTTCTAAATGTAGCTTTCTTGGGGCCATATTTTGTGTAATGTGTAGAGCAGATTGCAAGGATCCTTTAATGAAAAGCAGAGATAAATTCACTTATACTTGACCATATTTACACCCTGTAAAAGTAGTTTGGCCTCTGCTAAAACAAGCCTAGCAGATGAACTCACGCATAACTTTGGAGAATTTTGAGGTAATATATATATATATATATATATATATATATATATATAAATTCTAAATCGTCGTATTTTCATCAGATTGTATTAAATTGTGACACTTTTCCTAATATATGATATATTCTTCTATGTTCTAACGCTTTAAAACTGTAGTTTATCAATAACTTAAATGCTGTTTGATTTACCGATTCAAATAAAAGACTCTCAGCTCAAACCACTTATGTTATTGCGTTTTATCTCACAAAATTTAAATTGCTAGATGTTTCTCGTTCGAACCAGGCATCCAACGCCTTTTTTTTCATACCGTACTATAGAACTCCAGGCATGAGGCAACTATTTTCACTATCCTAGTTCGAAACAGCATAACATGGTCTCAACAACAAGCAGGGCATCACAGGGGGCATTGCAGGCTCGTTCTAAATTACAAATACTATTGGATATATATATATATATATATTTGTTTTTGTTTCTTTTCAATAAAAGTTCCCCTCTGATCCTTTCAGAAGAATCTAATAATGTTTTTGTTTTTGTTTCTTTTCAAGGACAAGCATGAATAAGAAACAGCTTCTCTGAATATTAATGTGGGCACAAGAATGATCTGGTGTTCTTGTCATTGTTCAGATTCTATAGATCCTCTCCAACATTGTTTCCCACCAGCATTAAGTCTTAGAAATTGACAAGACTTGGAAAAAAATAATAAAAATAACAAAAATCTTTTGGCTCTTGTAGTGCTTATGATTTCTCCCAGACATTTAAAATCAAAAAAAAAAAAAAAAAAGAACTAGTAAAGACAGCAACTTTTCACCCAAACCTACAATCTTCCAATTATAGATCATTGAATTATTGGCCCCAGCTGCGTCACCACTACTTTCAGTTTCATGGATCTTGATCTATGATACGCTTAGATGTACATGCTTCCGGTGTTTTATCCTCTAGATGCTGTGTAATAATATCTGTAGGACATTTGGATCGCTAATTCAAATTGTAGGGGGAAAAAATATTGTAACAACTCCGGTTTGAACCGCAATTTATTGTCTAACTAGTGAACCCACAATTCACTTACTTTTGAAACAATCCAAACTTGGTCCTAAATTGTAAGTTTGTTTCACTTTTGACCCTTTCATCAATTGGATGTTAAAAAGAGAACAAAATATTTATGTCACAATAATGTCGACATTGTGTTCTATAACAAGAATATACTATTTTCTACCAATATTACATGCATAATATGTCCTCTTTTTAAAAGAAAACTCATGAAAAGAACTAAAACTGAAACAAACACATAAACCAGGGGCGCTAAAATTCAGGAACCATTTATAAGATTAAACCTTAGAACTTTTATCTGAACGACAATTGACGATTGGTCCCAAACAAGGGTTCAGACCTTTTTCTTTTTTTTTTTTCTTTTAGCACCATCTGACAATGGCAAAACAACTCACTTTTGAGTTCTATAAGAGCAAAGAGACATTAGAGGTTTTTTTTTTTTTTTTTTTTTTGAATATGACATTAGAGAATTTTACTCAAATCCCATAACACAAATGCAACAAACTGATATGAAATAAAATACTGTCTAGGCAATCTTCCCGTTACTAACAGTATCAACAAACTACGATTTTTGAAAACAGTCAAATACACAGATAGTGGAAGTGCCACCAAAGTTTAGCACAATCAACTTGGTGACACAGAAAATAATATATATGCTAGTATAAATAAATAAATAAATGATACAATCAAAAACAGCCCTTGGGGTTATTCCATTCACCCTCCATGACAAGAATAATGAACATAAACTAAAATCTCTTCATTCTTTTGTTTTTCTGTTTCTTTTGTGTTTTGTTTTGTTTTTTCGTGTCTTCTTTCCCCACCTTTAAATATGTTACATAATACAAAGATTTGCTCCTGAAAAACTTATTTAACTGTCACACCTTGACGCCATTGTTGGGTAAAGCATGCGAGTTTGTGTCGAGAAGGGTTTCGAGAGATCGGGCTTTTCTGCTCCGAACTCTGCCCGCTTCTTTCAACAACTCGGCCAACCTTCTTTTCTCGTCGTCCACGTCAGGATCTGCAGGTCCCCAATTTCTCCTCCCTCATGCCAACAACATAATCCAAGAGTTCAATTGCATCATCCAACCTGAGTAAGAAAATCAAAAGGTGCGGTTGCGTGTACAAAAATAATCAATGACTTGGTCCAATCAGCATCCATATTTCTGAAATTCCATCTAAATCCAAACCAATGTTGCTTCATTTCCTAACTAAAACTACAAGGACTTCAAAGATTAATGCTTTGTCTAGCACAGAAGGTTAAAAAAATAAAATAAAAAATAAAGAAGCGCATGTCTCAAGGTGTATGGCTCACAAGAAGTTTTTATTTGCAGAAACGGAACATGAAAAGTAAGCATTAAACTACCAACATGTATGAGAAAGATTGAGCGTGCATACCTTCCAACTGCATCGTAGGTGCCGGCAAGATTGCTATACACACCTAGTGTATCGGGGTGATAAGGCCCACACTCTTGTTCCAAAATACTTTTGGCTTCTTCAAACAGTTCTGCAGCCTCGTCTATAGCATAACGCTGCACGCAAGCGA
This sequence comes from Artocarpus heterophyllus, assembly GCA_025403435.1. NCBI lineage: Eukaryota > Viridiplantae > Streptophyta > Magnoliopsida > Rosales > Moraceae > Artocarpus > Artocarpus heterophyllus. Next base: position 8,202,778 of record CM046345.1, read on the forward strand.
GCCCCATTTGGTTAAGAGCAATGCCAAAGAAGGCGGATTTCTTCTCCCCGCTTGCACGTAGTTTCGAAATAGCGTTCTTGAAAGAGTTGTAAGATTCAGAATAGTTTCCCAACATATAGTTCATGACCCCCATCTGGGCTTCAATTCCAGCTATTGTGCTTTGCTGACCAGGAGCATCATTGTATATCTTCAATGCCTTCTCCAACAACTTGAGAGCCTCCTCGATCTCATTCATCGACTCATAGATGGCAGAAACATCGGTCAGGCCACTTGCTATCTCCTCTGCAGGAACTCCAGGCACAGGCTTCTCGTAAATGCGAAGGGCATTCTCACAATACGATTTTGATTCCCTTATTTTCCCCGTCCTGTTGTATAATTCGGCCAGCCTGACAAAGACTAAGCCAACAGACTGGATGGTTCTCTCCCTTGGTGGTCTTGAACACGGTGAGCGCTTTCTGATAAGCGAAAATAGCCTCGTCATAGCGAGCCATAGACAAGTACGTGTCTCCAATGCTGCAATCAACAGCAGCCACCTCGACTTCCTGGCCATTCGCCACCATCGCCATGCTGGCTAAAACAAGGTGCTCAAGAGCAGCTTCGTGGTCCCCCTTTGTCTCGCAAATAAGACCCATGAGCCTCCTATCTGTTGCTTCCTCGAGAGAAGCAGGGGAGCCATTTTCTCTATGAATGTCAAGAGCCATCTGGCAGAGCTTCTCAGCATTATCGAATTGCAATGCTTGAACATGAGCTTCAGCCAAGTACCTACAGGTCTCACCAACTCTCGGGTCTGTTTCTCCCAAAACTTGCCTTTGTATTTCCAACCCCGTCGTGTAGCACATCAGCGAATTCTCAAGCATTCCCAGCATCGCATAAGTATCACCTAACTGCATATGACCAGCAAATTTAGCAAGGGCATGCTCGTGGCCTTCCTCAATTGATGGAATCTCAATCGAACGCTCAAGAACAGGAACCGCCTCGCTGTACTGGCCTAAGTTGCAGTATATTGCTGCTGTAACGTGTAAACACATGACTAGTTCCAAACTTGGCTTTCCTTTTGCACATATTTCAAACGATTTCGCAGCTCGAAGACCAAAGTCAAGGGCTTTGTGTAGATTATCTCCAGAAGAAACCAATTGCCTTGCTTGCTTAAGCAAAAAGGGGCCTAGATCTGGATTATCCAAGGCCAACTCATTCGGATCCTCGGTTCCATTCTGCAATTTTGACCCTCCAAAAGGTGAATTTCTTACTTTCTTCCCAAAACTGGCTCCTGAATTCTGTGTCCTTGCATTCTTGCTGCTTCGCCTATCAAGTGGAGGCTTCTCAGGAGTAGTTTTTCCCTTAGGACTAGATTGTGGTGATGTTTCGGTTTCCAACACCACATCAGAAGCCTTCTTCGAGTTCCCTTGAGAAACAGATTTTGTGCTCGCGGATTGAGCTCTCTCCTTCTTTCCTGATCTTTTACACGCAGATGACGAACTTCCCCTTCTAGAATCCAAATCAGTACGAGGAGAATCATCCGCGGACGGTGGCTTCCCCAGCACCTCTTCTTCCATTATCTCCACTTCCCTCATCTCTCCACCGACAAGATGGCGCAACTCCGAGTCGATCCTAGACTCCTCACCATCAGATCCATAGCTACGCCGTGAGGGTGATTGATCAGAACTCTGCATATCGCACACATTCTCGTAAAGCTGCTCAATTGAGGTGTCAATGACAACCTCATCACCATTCAGGGGACCAACACCAGTGCTCCGAGGGCTTTTCGGACTAGAATTACTTTTTGGGGACTTGTTTACACCTGAATTTTCCGTAGGAGGTGGAGAGTTTCCATTCATTGTATTCCCTACCTCATCTTCACTAATTTCATCCATAACTATTCCAGGCATCTCTATCTATCCAGATCAACAAAACTGCCGAAAAATCGAATAATTTAACTGCAACAATGTTTCAAATAGCAAGCATGCACATATCAAAATCTTGTCACAATACATCTATATGAGAGCAACATGGAAATCTCTGAAACTTCAATAGTACAAATCAAACTTTAACATGACAGATATAACAAAAGAAACATTAAACAGAAAGCTCAAGTAGTGACAACATCGATAAGTAAAACTAATCAATAATTGTAAAGAAGAAGAAGAAGAAGAAGAAGAAGAAAAAATCCAATAAACTAAAAGTTTTTCTCATGAGATCTTTACACTCAAGTTGAAAACTGGTAAGCTATGTTCATATGAAACAGTCAAAATCACCAACTGAAACTAACCCAGACATAAAACATCTAGAGGGTGAATTACAAAACACAAACCCATGATGAATATCATCAAATTATGACAAACCCATGAAAAATAAGAAGAAAAAAAGGAAAGAGAATGTGCATTTGACCTCTCAAAGTGATCCAAAAGCATAAGAAACCGACAAAAAAAAAAAAAAGAACATAGGAAGTGGGAAAACATACCTTAACGAGAAGCTGTGAAGAGAAAATTCCAAGGAAGGGGTTTTGTTCTATGGATGACATTCAAAGGCACATATTTATACCATACCATAAATATTTTGTAATAAAAGGGAACAAACAATCTGTGTTTTTTAATTGGTGGGTGTGTGGAATATTAGCCAGAAATGGAGGAGACAAACAGGGGGGAAGGAGATCAATCAGGGGTGGCAAAAAAAAACTATATATTCCCAGGGGTAAAATGGTAAAATCGGATTGGAAAATAGTATATAAAATTTGTACATCTGGGATGTCAGGTTGGAATGGAGAAGGAGACTTGTTCCCGACCGGCACTCGGCCTGCAACTGCCGATTTGACCCTTTTTTTTTTTTTTTTTGCTATCATTTTGTTTTCCTTTTTTTTAGTATTATTATTTCCGTCCAATGTGAGATTGCCACGTGGAGAAAGTCGTCATCTTACATCACACGTCAAGTATGCCCTTTGAAGGGTTATAATTGACTTGTGTGTTGTTTTCATTTTTTTTTTAATTTTATATTTATTTAGGGAAATTGTTAAAGTTTCATATTTTTTGGGTGGGATTGTAGGTTCATGTGGACGAAAGGTCACACTCTTGAAGGAAACTTTGCTTCTGCTGAGCTTAATTGTGAAGTTGGTCAATGTGTTTATAAAATAAGTTTGGTCAATTAAATGTGTACATGTGACAATCTAGAACCAAACCCAATGCAGAAATAGTGAAAATAATGTGAATTTGGTACGATGTAATGACAAAAAAAAAAAAATCCATCGTTTGGGATAACCCAAATGGTGGGTTGAGGTGAGTAGATTTTGGGTTTAAAACTGGCTATATCTATCAAAAAATGACAAAAAGAAAAACATTACTAGTAGGATATATATATATATATATATTACTCAACCATTGAATTTCTTTTTTATTTTGTATTAAATCATAATTTATAGTTTGAATTTATATTTGATAAGTTCATCAAATTGTTAGTTTCAATTGGTTTGAATCGAAAAAAAATTTAAACTATAATTTATAATTTAAACTGTAACCCCCTGTTTGACATTGTCGGTTCCCACCACAAACTCAGTTATAAACAGTGTAAAGTTCTCACATGCTACAGTAACAATTTAAAAAATTACTACAGTGTAAAGCTTTCACATGCTACAGTAAAAGTGGTTCCCACTACCTTCCAAACACCCCCTAAATAGATCAAACAATAATTTTAATTTCAGCTGAAAAAAAATGAAGAAAAAGGCAAGTGTTTAAAGATACATATGGTTGTATATTATCTATACACATCATGATAATTAAAAAAAAAAATGATCTCAATGTTGAAGTGCAGCTATGATGTTGTCACATGCAAAACTGAGTACGTGACAGGAACTCCACACCTACAAATTTTTAGTGGTTTAAAAGGAATTTTTTGACTGAATTGCAGAAATGACTGGACCAAAAAGCAAGTTGGCTTTGGGGAAGTTAAGTGGCCAATAACACCTTAAAGATGCGTAACTTTTTTGAATAATTATTATTGGGTTAAGTGAGTTTGCAATTCTCGAGGTTGGACTGGTGTAGTAATCAATGATATTGTGACTAAAAAAAATACCTGTGTTACACTAATTTAAGAAATTTTAGGTTGATAAATAGATTTAAATTAGTGATTTGATTTAAGTTAATGTGATTTGAATTAGAATTTAAGTTAGTAATTTGAATTATTATTCGAATTGATATTTGATGTATATTTAAGTTTTAATCTGAGTTTGAGATAAAATTAAAATTTATGTTTAGAGAGATAGTGAAAATAGTTTTTGATTTATTAATAAATCTAATAAAATCTTAATGTTAATGAACCTAAAAAATATGCAATATGGATCTTAATTTGGTCCTCTTTTCACTAAGAACACAATAAAAAAGAATCATTTCAATTGAATAATAAAGGAAGAAGTTATGATTTTTTTCTCAAATATAAAAGAGAGAATTTTAGTTTTTACTATAGCAGATATATTTGAGTATCAAAAGTTTAAGCGGAGTCAGAACTCTGAAAACTTAGGCTGTGTTTGTTTCGCGGTTTGAATCACGGTTCGAATCATTTTACTACAGTATTTTCTCTCACAAAAATCTAAATCTTCATTCAAATACTCTATTCAAATACTCGAACCAAACGGGCTCTTAGATTCTTGATACTCAAAAGATTTAGATTTTGAAAAAAACAAACACGTATCAAAAAGATTCTTAATACTTAAATCTAAATTTAAATATAAAAAATCTAAAGAGTTCTCGAAACAAATGAGGCCTTTAATGATCCCCTCAAATGAGACTTTTAACTATTAACTACATAAACTAGAACTCCCAAAAAGTGTTGGCTTTCACAAAAGGCTAACATACTAATAGGTAATGATAAGATATTTGGGTCCACTTCATGAATTTGCTCATCCTCTAAGATCATGACCATCTCCTAATTTTAGGATTGTTTTATTGAATGACCTCAAATTATATCAAAATAAAAAAAAATACATAAACATAGATTTATCAATAATTCATTTTTCTTTTTTCAAATCCTACCGTATAAATCTTTAAAAAAACTTGTGGAATACTATGTAACACTTTTACAAAATTAAAATTGCCAAAAAAAATTATAATAATAATGATAAAGAGGGAAAAGAAAAGGAAAAAAAAAAAGAAAAGGAAAGAAGTCTTGTGACTCTTTGCAGTTGATAATCTCTGTGTCTCTGCGACAACATTTATGAGGCATCAATATAACGTGGTACATCTTGCATGTATGATTGCTGTGCCTCATATGTATGGAGGAAGACTTCGTACAGACCTTTTTGTTTTGTTTTGTTTTTTTGTTTTTTGTTTTTTGTTTTTTTTTTTTTTTTTTTCCGATTGTAACTCAAATTTCAGCTATTAAATTATGAACCGTCGATATTTTTTTTATCATACAATAACCGACAATTTTTCTTTTTGGTTACTATTTAAAGTGGCTTTTTTTTTTTTTAAGGGAATGTCAAGTGACTTATCCTTATAAAATTATTATTGATTTTTCAATCTTTTTTCTCAAGTAATGTCAATTTACTAGTGATAAGCGTCTTCAAACTAATTTCCTAATTTCCAACTTTGTGTTGGGTTTAGTACTAATTCTGCAATTTTAAGCTGTTAGATCACTCCTAAGGTTGAGTTGAATATTGATTACGTGATAAGGGTAGTTGAGACAGTTTGTACTGTACAGCCACCCTAAGAAAGAACTACACTTAAACCACAATAATGAGAAAGGTTAAGACAACAACAAAAAGAGAAGAATTTAAAAATGGCTCCCTCATACAAGGACAGCATTCATCACATATCGGTTGTTAACAGTTTTTAATGAATTAAAATAAAAATAAAAAATAAGAGTACACTTTAAAAATAAAATTGTCCGAGGCTTAAATGAAAACTCTTAAATCAAAAATTAAAAAAATATAAACGATAATTGAACCACAGTTTAATGTAGCACCTTAAATTTAATAATATAAACTGTCGTCATTATTATTTTAACCATTAACGTATTTTAATATAGTCACAAAAAGTAACAATTGATGTTTACATTATCATGAAGAACATTCTTAGTAATTGAAGCAGTCCCAACGTACATAGCTACATAGCTTCCTCGACTATTTTTCTCGTAGCCACCTCACACTTAATGAGTCCTGAAAAGATAAAAATATAAGGGAATAAGCAACAATATGCTCAGTAAAGAAAACCATTACTCACCTTTAGGTTTTTATCATTACCACATTAAAACCTACATGGTTAGTTAATACTCATCATTATCTAGATTATGAGATTTATTATAATCATATTTCATGGATACTATAGTTAATCATTACCGAGTTTCATACATATACATATATACAAATGTTACATTTCATCATTATTCCTAAGTACTCACGTTCAATAGAGTATCACTCAACTCATCAAAACCCAAATGGGCGCGCTTGATCACCCTCTAAATATTCCAAGGGTGTTCCGGTGAGGGGACATCAAGCCCCGAGTCCTCACCAAGTCAATTCATGTACAGTGTTATAGGACTTTTGACCCAAGGAAGCATCATCATCTTCCCCCTATTTTACCTTTTAGGGTATTCGTGCCCAATGACGTAACCGTCGCCCTCTTCACGTCTCACCATTTATCTATATTCAATCATTATTAATAGAGTTAGTTTTCCTAACCATGCTTCTCAATTTATAACATGTGTCAATTCATTATGTTCCTTGCCGTACAATACAAGACGAGTCCATGTCATAGTTTCATATGTGATACTCATATAATAATAGTTCCACATAGATATATATATATATATATCTTGCGGTAAAACAATCAATTTTAATTCCATAAAAATCTCACAAAAGATGAGTAATAGAATCCCTACCTTTTAAGCTTATCACCAATCTTTTAATCCCGAAATCAATTAACGTTAGCTCCACACTCCCTTGATCCTAAAGTGTGCATAAGGACAATTTAAAACTAAAGCACAACATACAACCACATTCATAAATAAATAATGTGTAAATCCATCTTACTAGTATGTCATTAAAGCTTTTATGCAAATCTCTTTTGAATACCATAGTAGACAATCTTTGTCTTAATATGATATAAAATGTATACAAGTAATCTATATGTTTTAGTCCCTAATAAGATTTGTCAATCACTTAGGATAATATTGGAAAGGTTACAAGACATTAAGGAATTAGGTGATGAGCAAAGATGGGTTCTTGGTTCAAGTTAGCAGCTGGTATACCATGGCAAACTAGCAGTATACTTTTGCAAAAAGGATAGGTTCACTATCTACAATCATCACATGAGTTAACAGGTGGTTTACTTAACGTAAACGGGCGGTATATTGCCACTGACAGGTTTACTAGTTTTCAATCCAAAAATTGAAAAATTCATAGAAAATAAAATACAACACCGATTTAGGCTTATGATAGCTCGTTAGAAAGCTTAGGATGTCTACTTTTTAAATATACAAACTAATTTACAAAATTCATTTTTATTTAATCCTAGAATCTCAAGAAAGAGCCACTGCCCATAGAGGTATTACAAAATTTAACAATATAAATTTTCTGTCTACGGCATATACACTTAGGCTTTATACATATGTTCTAAAATAGCAAAAAAACATATACTCAGGTTTGAGAACGCAAATTTGAATAATCCTTGAGTATATAAAAAAATTATAAATGAAAGACTAAATTTGTTCATAAGATTCTAACTTCAGATTATGGCTAGTTGGAAGCTTGAAATGACTTCAAAATAGGTTCCTTGACTTCAGTATGGCTGAAATTCTTGCTCAAATGGAGGTAATGGTGGTTGATTTTTATGGCTGCCTTGAAGAAGTTCTCTAAGTATTTTGCTTCAGCAAGGAAATGAAAAGAGTGTGGGAACCGTGGAAGAAAAAAAGAAGAAAAGATGAAGTCTTTGAAGAGAAGTGATAAAAGCAATTATGGAGGAGACATGTTGAAGCATGTCATGGAGGAAATAAAGAAAAAGAGGGTAAAGAGTAGTTGGATAAAATATCCTCATGTCTCCTCTGGAGACTTTAACCCACATAATGTCAAAATGACATTTTCGAAATTTATTAGAAGTTTCAAGGCTTTGCAGTAAACAGGCTAAATAAGTATAGGAGAATTTTAAAAAAATTAAAAAAAGATAAAAATAAATATTGTGAAATGGATTTTAAATGAAGCAAATTTTTGGTTGGCACACTAAAAATTAATTTAATTACCTTAATACCCGTTAAGAGAATAATAGGTGTCACATATATTTATTTTTCTGAGTAAAAGTTTAAAAAATTTGGCATCGGATAAGCTAACAAGGAACCTACCTTTTGCTTGCAGAAAGGGAAAAATAATTAAAAACACTTTGTTTTTCTTTCATTTAGTGTGTTTAAGGTTGTGGCTCTAACTTCATAATTTCAACTGTAAATAGTGTAAAGCTCTTACATGCTACAAAGCTAAAGTTTATAAGAGTGTAAAACTCTCATATACCAGGTGCAATAAAGTTTCAACGCTTCTCTTAAACACGGTGAAGACTGCTCGTTTTCTTTTCTTTTCCTCTCATCTTATGGGCTAGGCGGGTGCATGGCTAGAGTTTTTGCAAAATTTGCACAAAAGAGCCATATTTGTGGAGGCAATTATTACCTTGTACATGTCTCAATTAGTTTACAGTAGATTGAGACTTTCCTTTTTCTTTTTTCTTTTTTTTCTTTTAAACGCCAGTTCAAGGCTTTCCTTTGCATGGTAAACCATAGCCTATAATCTGTTTAGGACGCGTTTATTTCCCCAAAACAAAGAACTCTTGTAAAAAGGAAAAGGATAAGTGATTCTCTTTCTCTAATAGTGCGATTAGAAGAGAGAGAAGGAAGGTGGGGAGGGTGGGAGAGCTTGAAGAGAGGAATAATAGTTTAGCGGCCTCGCACGAAATGAGGAAAAAGAACGTCGATCAACTTTAATATTGATTACCAGTCAAAAAAAATGAATGTCAAATTTACCAGAAATAGTTATCGAATTATGTCCATGGACAGTTTACTAAATATCATGGATATTTTACTAAATATCATTGCAATCACCCTAGAAAAAGGATTCAGTCCTAAATAAGTGTAAAATTAGCCGAATAAAATTAAATAAAATAAACATTAACGTTGAGCAAAATAAAATGACTAAAGAACTAACTACAAAAATTTGACATTGTTGTCCACACCACTCATTCATCATCAAAATGCTCAAATTACTTCCCTCAACAAAGCCCCGGCGCCGTTGATTGTCTGGTCTTCTGGAAGAAAAGAAAGCATGACAATTTTTCCGAGCAAAATTTTGCTTATAGTAGATAAATGCTTATCGTTTTTTCGACTTCTTTGAGAACTTCCGATCCTTGATGCCAAAATACTTCTCAACGTCTTCCTTCAAATAGTCTTCATCTCCCTTCTTCCTCTTCTTGCCGAAAACACCGTCTTTGATTTTCTAAAAATATCAAACATCTGAGACATCAACATTTTCTCGAGCAACACATGTCCACGACAATATTTGCACAATGCAAACTGAAAACGTATACCAATGTATTACCGATTGGGCTATTCTTTTGGCATCTGCTACGCGCTCCAATAGTAGCAAGACTTCCCCTTCTACAGCAGAATACTGCTCTAGCGTTTTCTCTGAAACATGTAAAAACTTAAATGAGTCGCTGGAATATTAACTTTGATGGCTCTCACGACACAAGTACAGAATTCATTTTCCTACCAATGAGCTTCTCAATCTGTAAATACCACTCCAATTCGTACTGATTCACAAGGGAGATTGCAATCCCAGATCGACCAGCCCGAGCAGTTCTCCCCACCCGATGTACATAATCCTGCGGCACACTAGTAGTTAGTATATCGAAGTACACGACAGAATGAATGACTATTAAAAACATCCAATCAGATTCTTAATTTTTATTATTCTTTTTCTAGAAAAAATTGATAAAAAGCGGTCAAAATCTCCAATTCTGTGTAGTATTAGTAGTAGTAATAATAATAATAATAATAATAACACCACACACACACTAAACACATGATATAGCATGTGCAAATGCATAATTCAAAATATCAGTTGTGACAAAATAGGAGGTTCAGAATATGATGAAGTGAACATCAAAAAGTGAGAAGTAACAATTCCCCAAGAATGCTTGGGAACAAGAATTTCACATACTATCAAAACTGAATTCTTTTTGGTGAACAACTCATTTGCTCTTAGTGTGTGTGTGTGTTCTATAAAAGTACCACAATAGGATAGCTTAGCAGTAACTTAATTTCACCCCTTCAATTCTCTCATCTTTAATTCAACGCAAAGATGACGAAGTAGATACATGAGAGAGAGACGAAAAGAGAGAGGGGGGAGTAACTCTGAACACCAGCAACTCCTCAACCATAGCAGAGAATCAATAAGTTGAAGACCAGATAAAATTTCGATTCTAAATAGACGGGCATGAATGCATGATGCATTTTATGGCACATTCCACTTCCAGAAACGCTCATAGATAGCAAACAGCAAGACTGACCTTGGAGTTTGACGGGATATCGTAATTAATGACCATATCTACAGATGGGATATCTAGTCCCCTACTTGCCACATCAGTGCACACAAGTATATTATACTGTCCAGACTTGAATAAATTCAAAGCTCCAAGTCTTTTGGCCTGTCAGAAAAATTCCAATCAAAACTTTGAGAATTTCCGAGGAAAAGTATTGAAAAGCAAAAGCTTACTTTAAATGAATAGAGCTACAGTATCACTATAGTGGTAAATATTATAGTGATAAATAAATATATACCTGGCTCATATGACCGCTAATTGGGATTGCCTTAAAGCCAAGATTTGAAAGAACCAAAGCCAGAAAGCGGGTTGCATTGCATGTACGGGTGAATACCATTGATGTAGAATCGGGACGAGCAGTAAGAATGTAAACTAAATAGCAATCCTGTAGCAGAGGAAATGTACACAACATTCAAATTAAGCTTCAGTTTCATATAACAACAGTTAGTCAGAGTCCAGTCATTTCTATAAATTTATGTGGGGTAACACTAGACCTTATGTTTAGCAGGCACAAAGCAATACTCCTGTTTTAGTGTGTCAACAGTTGAATACTTTGATGCTGCTTCAATCTGGAAGGGGAAAAAAAAAAAACAACACACACACACAAAAACAAGCAGTTACAACTCAGGTCAAACACGGTATATTTATATTTTTTTCAACCATGCTTGTTTTGGTTGAAACAAGCGTTTGTATTTGCAAGTGTGTGTGTGGAACCATTACAATAAATCAGAGCTGCACCTTAACAGGATTCCTTAGATTAGTTCTTTGGAGCTTCTTGACCTGAAATATAACAAACAAAACTTGGTCAATGCTATAAACATTTTAACAGCATTTAAGTTCAGAAAGTCAGAACTCCTTTTTCAGATCTAGAACTCAGGTATACACATCAGAAAGATATTACATGTTCTTAACCAGGTGACACATATTTTTAATAAATTACTGATGATAAACAGTTCGACAGACTTTTTAACAAGGAATCGATGTCACAACAACAACCATCCGGTAATGTGAAGCATAAGAGCTATACATATCTGCTTGGGAAGTGAGTAGGATAGAGGAGAGAAAATGTTCCAAGTAAAAAAATGACTAAAAGAAAGAGCTGAGTAATTATTTAAACGTGCCAAAAGTTCTCAAATGTTTCAGCATGCTGATAATAGAATCCACAACAGAGAACCAGGAAGTACGTACACACCGACACACACGTGTCTGATTTGTTAAAATTATGATAGGGGATAAAAAACCAGTAATGAAACACTTGAATCACTGCACTGAAAAGAAAAAGGAAAAAAATATTCAAAACCGGGCATGGGGAGTGCAACAACTATGGTACACATGTTTGCATTTTGCAACACTTCAATATGTAGTACCTTTTTGGTCATAGTAGCAGAAAATAAATATGTTCTTCGATCACGAGGGATAACCTCCATGATTTGATCAATTGATCTCTGAAATTCGTCGTTTAGCAACTTGTCTGCCTCATCCAGAACCTGCTCAAAATCGATCACAACCATAAACACTGTTGAAAAAACCAAATATATAAACACATAATGGAGCACCACGTTTTGATGCATAATAAGGCCAATTTTTTAAGACAGCAAGAGGATGATGGTAATATAGATGAAATACACAATAAAAATAAATCATACCAGATACTTCAATGTGCGAAGAGAAAAGCCCTTTGTGTTGTTTAAGTGATCCATTAGGCGTCCAGGTGTACAAACCTTAAAATAAAATAAAGTGAACACTGGTTAATAAAAAGAGTCTCAGAGACGACAAATTGTAACCAAATATCAAGTGTTTGGATGAACTGTCATGGGTGCTTTAGCTCTCAAGAAGAGCTTCCAGTTTGGAAAGATAAAATATTTAAACAGCAAACCTTGAAGACTAGATAGTCATTGTTATAGTCATTGTTCAGATGTTAAGGGAGGACAGAATACTACTGACTTTTTTTCTTCATCTACAATAAAGCTTAACCAAAACAAAAAGACAAAAAAACAAAACATTTATTAAGTTACAATGCAGACTATTATGATTTTTAGGAATTCATTGAGTTCATACAATCATTCTGAAGTCCAACATGAGCAATATGGGAAGAGAGAAATAGCCAAATGTTCAACAGAACCACAATTTTAAACCTAATTTAACAGGTAAGGACTTCTAAAGTCATGATTATAGTTAAACAGAACTGAAAACTTACAATGATGTGTGGCCGCTTTGCAAGGATAATAGCCTGTTGCACCATGTCCACCCCTCCAACAAGCTACATAAAAGATTGGGCAAAGATACTAAGAAACAAGCTCAAGAATAAATAAACAAGAACTTTCCACATAACTGCCCCAAATTGTAGCATCAGATGCCATAGCAACTAGATGAAAAAACAGTACATATTCATGCTTAAGCCTTTCAATAAAACAGTAGTCACTTCGGAACCTGACAGAAATCTAATCATCAATCTTGGATATGGTGAAGCCATTATAATGCCCGAGATGCGGTAGGTCATCTATCAAGCAAACTGCCTCGAACAAATTACTCACCACTGCACACTTAACACCAATTTCAGATCCCAAAGCTTCAAACTGCTCGCCAATCTGAATTGCAAGCTCCCTGATGCAAGAGGAAAAATAAATAAATGGTAGAAATATAGAAACATAATTGCAGATAAATCATCACCTTTCACAACAAGAAATCAAACCTCGCTGGAGACAGCACACAAGCAAAGAATGCTTGAGGAGAATCTAAAAGGGCTTGCAATATGGGAAGAGCAAAAGCTCCAGTCTTACCCGAGCCCGTTTGAGCAAGTCCGATCAAGTCCTTACCTATAATATGAACTTAACATTTAGAAACTCCCGATCAACTTGTTGTAATTATATCGTTATAGACTAAATTTGTTTCCGATATATTAGATGCCCCCATAAGATCAAAATTAGAAACAATTAACATAATGCAAGGTACAAGACACTGACAAAATATGTCCCAATAAGGTCAAAATCTTCAACCAATATAACTAGTTTTGCACAAAAAACTTGCCTTTCAGCCAAATAGAACAATGGGGATAGACAATAGCAAATACATAATAATAGATAGTAAAAGAGAAAATGGCTCATTTTGGTCTGGCAAACTTCCATCTGCCAAATTCACCTAACAAATGTAACAAGCACCTTTTTGAAGTCTGGTACTATTGTTCACACTCGTAAAGCGAGAACAACAGCAACATGGTTGGTTTCAAATGTAGATTACGGAAAACACCAAAATGTAGATTACGGAAAACACCAAAACTAAAAGACATAGTTGTGATAAAATCAAACTCAAATCTAAACAAAGTGGGAGAGAGCAAACCATCAAGCGCATGAGGGATGGCATCAGCTTGTATTTTGGATGGTTTTCTCCAACCCAATTTATCACAAGCGACCGCCAGTTCTTCGCGTATCCCCAAATCTCTAAACGTCTTCACCTCCTCATGTTCATCCATTCTCACCTTCCCAAACTGTAACATATTTATATAACCACCACTCATAAAACTTCAGAAATTTATACATCGCAATATGGTCATAGGTGACTTGTGTATATCTATGAACAAAAACAACACACCCAGCATCCAAATTTAGGATCTCTTTAACTAGTAAAATGAATTCCTTCACACTGGCCAATCTTAAACATGAAATTCCACCGTAAAAGAAAAAGAGTTCCTCTGCTTAATCCCCTACTAAAAAGAAATTAATTTTTTCTCCTAACAGTTCACAAACAGATTAGGGTTTTTCAGTAACTATGGTTTATTTACGTGAACAAAACTCCAAAGATTCCTAAATAATCAATCAACATCAACAAACTGGCCCCAAATCGTTCAAACAAAACTTCTAGTCCTGAAAAATTCATATTTAATTTGGCTGAAACAATCAATAACCACAAGTCTCACTGCTATGAAATAGAAGAAGAAAAAAAACGCATTTTGTATTCTTTTCCTCATTCAATTGAGCAATTCCAAACAATTAAATTCTTGAAAGAATAGTTTGAGCTCGTTCAAAGCAAGTCTCGCAGAAAATGGAATGCTACCAAGCAATCTTAGTAACCTAAAGTTTAATCTCAATAAACCAAAGATACATACATATACGTGTGTGTATATATGCACATATATATATCTATAGTTCAAAGTTTTAGACATACCAAAAGACAAGCCGACGACGGCGAGCGCAGAGGCGGAGTGGCGGGCGGCTGGGCAGACGGGAAGAAGCGGAAGAGAGTAGAACCGAAGAAAAATATACGAAGTTGAGGGCTATATATTATAACGTATACGATGTATTTATATACATATAACATATAATATGGATATAGACTAAACACATAGTGACTAGTGACTTATTCAGGAATTGAATCAAAAAAGCCCTTTTAACTCAGTGGTAGAGTAACGCCATGGTAAGGCGTAAGTCATCGGTTCAAATCCGATAAGGGGCTTTGGTTTTTTCATAAAACTAGCACGGTTGTAGGAGACTTTTAAAAATAACTTTTTAGAAAAAAAAATTTTGATGAATGATCTTTTTTTTTTTTTTTTGACAGTTTTTGACATAAAAAAAAAGTTTTTTAGACATTAAAACGGTTCCAGTTTTTTTTCATCCTGGTAAAGTTTCTTATCCTGCTATAATTATTTTCTTTATTTTTTTAAGAAAAATTGAGACAGCTTACCTGTACAGAAAAATGTGTTTTTTTTGTTTAAAAAAAAAGAAGACTTTTACTCAATTCTAATTTTTTTTTTGTCCCTTTCTTCAAAATCTTCCCTTATTATAGGGTTTTTTATTTTTATTTTTATTTTTTTATTTTTTTTGAATGTTTAAGTGTGCATGAGCTAAATCGGGGGAATGAAACGCTGTCCTTTTGACTCCCCGATTTTTTTTTCCCTCCCAAAAATGATATTTTTATTTAAGAGATTTATAACCCTGATATTTTTAAGAAGTTGGATCTATACTAGAAATTGCAAACTTTTTTTTTTTTGTAACTTTGATTGGATTTTGAGTTTATCCAATGCTTAAAAAGTACACTATCGGCATAAGATCTTACTTTAGGAAGGGCATTTATTTCTATTTTAAAACAATTTAGGAACCAAGGTAAAGCATTCATTCCAACAACTAAACTTTGGCTTCGTTTAGTAATCTAGTTGGATTCATTAGTTCCTACTGTTACATTGCAAAACTCTCATATGCTATAATATAAAACAAAAGTTACATTGTAAAGCTCTCACATGCTATAGTGTTTCGATTCCAACCATGTTCTTAAACACTCTATTCATCTATTTGGCATAGTTGTTTTAGTGACATGGAACCCAATTTGTAATTTGCCAGTATCCGATTTTAGTTTGGCGACAATTGGTCAATTCTTCGATTCTTCAAAACAGTGGAAAAGAGAGGAAAGGAGGGGGAGAGTTAGAAAGGTGCCCAAGCTAAGTGAGTCAGATTTTGTCCCATTAAAATTTTTTAATTGTATTATTTTCATAGAATTTTTCTTCATAAAAATCGAATGATGTTCCGACCTTTAATATAGTCATAATTTAAATTAAAATACACAAAAAATCTTGATAAGTCGATTTTATATACATATTTGGAAGGCATTGAACTTGATATTTTGATGGTTTTTGAAAGTTTTTGTTATTTTTTATGTGGTTTTCTAGTTTTTATTTTTATTTTTATTTGTGTAAAAACATATTTATTAGTGTATTTTTAGTATATTAATATGTTTTGATGTAATTTTAGTAATTTTTAAAAACGTTTTTAGTTGTTAAAAATTGTATCTTGTATAGAACCATTAAGGTCGGCAAGTGCTTGAGCAGTATTTGTGTTTTTGTGATTTTATTAGTTTTTATTTGGTTTTGTGTTAAACAAATATGTAAATATATTTTCTTGATTTTAGTAATTTTTTTTGTAAAATAATTAGTTTCTCTGTGTCTTTTTTGCAAGGAATTTTAAAAAACAGGTCAAAAACGAAGGAGAAAAGTGTATAGAAACTTCAACTATGGGGTCAAATTCAGAAATTGCAGCAAAAAAGAAATCAACTACTCTATGCATTAAATAAAAAAAGAAGAAAGAGCTATTAAGTTTGACAAATGGTGGACAGGTTCTTTTTTTCATGCACGATATTTGGGCCGAAATCTTTGCTTGTTTTGATGCCTTCCACGCCACAGTGCATGATGTAATGCCATATTGCATAAACAACACTCAGGAAGTTGTATTTGAGTGAGATTGTATTTAGCTTCAATTCTTTATTGAAGAAATTAGTCCCATAGAAGCTATAAAAACCATGCTTTGTAGAAGGAAGACTTTCACACATCCAAGGCTCTCAAGCTCAATAATAAGAGAGCTTCTTTGCTCTCAGGAGCTATGCTCCGAAAACCAAAAAAAGAGAGAGAAAAAGGAAAAGAAAAAGAAAAAAAGAGAATATTTTCCTTTGAGTGTTTTTATTAGTTTAGAGATTATGTCATTTGGAAGGTGGCCTACCAAACGTGTAATATGAGGGTGCCTTATAAACTTTATTTTTGTAATATATTAATGTTTATATTGATATGTTTCCGGTGTGCTTCTATTATGTTTTATTTTATTTTTATTTTTTGTTGGGATTGTGATGTAGTTAGATTTATGAACATTTTATTTAGTTAAATAATATTATTGTAATTCCCACTGAACTTAAAGCTTTTAATTAGCTGGTCACTAGTTATATGATTACATAAATCATAATAAAATTGAGAGGAGATTTGTGGTTTAGGAACATGTTTAGAATACCATAAATTGTATATAAGATAGAGATATAATTATGTGGTTTGTGTGGTCACAATAAAATTATCCACAGAACGTAGTGAACTTAGACATAAATATATTGTGTTATTATGCTTAGGTATTTTTGGTGTAACTTGAGAGAGAGAGCACTAAATAAGATAGAGAATTCGACCATCAACATAGTATGAAGAAATCACAATAATGTGTTTAATTAGATAGGATCGGATTAATTTTAGTGAGATTATAATTCTCAATGTTTTTAGGATTTTATTATTCTTAACTTTTTAGTAATTTTAATTTAGCTTTTGTAAATTGTTTATTTTTATATTTGTTTTCTTTTAATCAGTTATTCAAATAATCTTAGAGTTAAAACAATTTCAGTAGTTTATAAAAATTATCGCAATCATCATAAGAATGATACTTTACTTATCACTTTATTACTTGTTACAATTACGTGCATTTGTGTATTCAAAAAATCGACAACCAGTCTAAATTTTTAAAAGTGATTGAAACAAAATATATTTTCTTAGATTAATAATACGAAACCCTATCGTTTTGATTCCCCAAGTTTTTTCCCAAAAAAATAAATTTTTATTTAGAAAAAATTACATATTATGCTACACTTTTAAAAGTCATGTTTATTTATATTATATTTAGAAAATTTTATGGCACACTATCATTTATATTATATGTTAAGTTATGCAAAAAAATAAGCACGTCTTAAAAGATGACATTTATAAAAATTTCAATTTTATTTAAGAGATTCATATAGTATGGACTGTTAAAATACTTTACCAGTAGGGTTATATTTTTAAGAAGTTGGATCTATATTAGAAATTGTGAACTTTTTTTTAACTTTGATGTGATTTTGAGTGTATCCTATACAAAAGTAGGTCATGGTATAAGATCCTACTATAGAAAACTCTTATATTTATTTTAAAATACTACCTCAATCAATTGGAACCAAGGTAAACTTTTATTCCAACCATCAAACCTTTGGCTTTATTTGGCAACTCAATTGAAACTTATTAGTTCCAATTACAATGTTGTAAAGTTCTCATATACTACACTATAATGTAAAAATTTTTATATTATAAAGCTCTTATATGTCACAGTATTTTGATAGTTGTTCCTAAACACTCTATTCATCTATTTAGCATAGTTGGTTTAGTGACATGGAACCGAATTTATGATTTGCCAGTATTCGTTTCTAGTTTGGTGAGAGTCGGTTAGTTCTTTGATTTTTGAAAACAGTACAAAAGAGAAGAAAGGAGAGGGTCCAACGTAGAATATAATAAACAAAAAATCTAAAAATTTTTAAAAGTGGTTGAAACAAAATAGAGAATTTATGAAAACAAAATATAGAATTTATGATTTGTCAGTAGGAGAGGAAAGGTGAGGGTCCAACATAGAATGTAACAAACGACAAATTAAAATTTATGATTTGTGGTAAGAGAGGAAAGGTAAGGTTCCAACATTACAAATGAAAAATTGACAGCTGTGGGATTTGAACCCACGCCCTTTCGGACCAGAGCCTAAATCTGGCGCCTTAGACCACTCGGCCAAACTGTCCTTCGTGTGACAAATGCCCTATAACATTTTATATAAATTATTATTATTTTTTAAAAAAACTAGATTATCGCTTCTGCATCAGAAGGGACTTTTGAGCCCCCTTAATCAGTTATCTTTAAAAAAGCTATTCTAAAAGCATAAGATGGACATGACAATACGGTTAAAACCAAAAGTTGATACCAATTCATTGTAATATAAGAGAAATTTATATTGTAACTTATTTTTATTTTATGCTATAGTGGTTTAAACTATAGTTAAGATGAGGTTACGAAATTTACCCATAATTGTCACCATCAGTAGGGATAACAAAAAGATTACTTCTTTCCTAATCGTTCGTTAAAAAAGGGTTGCTTTATTTTTTTATTTATTTATTGTTTCTATTTTTTATTATTTTTTTTGGGTGAGGATAAGAAAAGACACTAGCGAACCCGTTAACTTCACCAGTGGATATTAATCATGCAAGTTGTTAATTGACTTTATCCTCACAACGCATTGAAATTACATTTTTCACAGGTCTCTGCTTGGACAAAAAAATGTTTCAAAGTTTGATATCAAATTTGGCCATAAACAAATAAAAAGAGCATGAAGATCCAATAAGCAATCAAAACACACCCAAAAGGAACTCCTTTTGTTCCACTATATTCCAAAGAAGAGACATAAAGTGAAAAGATCAAAAGAAAAGTTCATGGTAATCATCATAATTGAGCAAATTATAGAGGACCAAGACAAAGATTAAGACAAGATTTTATATGATACAATTGACATTAAACTTAAATTCCTAGGCTAAAGAGGAAGATCTATAGCATGAAAACTTTGGCAAGCATCGGAGAAAATTAAAATCCGCCGACGGATTATAGGATGAGAAAAAATCCGGATCCTGCTCTAGAGCATCTGCATAGCCTTCCAGAATTGAAACTATCTCATCAAAATGTGGTCTCTTATCTGGATTGCTTGCCCAGCATCGGTTAATTAGATGACTAAATGCCAGGGGACAAGCAGATGGCAAGGGAGGTCTTGCATTCTGCAAAAGTTTGTTTCGTGCAAAGAGTGAAAACCGTTCAAGAAGTAATTTTAACAGATTAAAAAATAAGTTGGTGAAGAAATGAATGAATCTTGAGACAATTTAATAAACTTGCAGGCTTGTCAATTTGAAATTGAAAATAATTTTTGGGAACATAAATTGATTTTAGAATAATCTATGATCTTGTAAAGAACATATCCTCACCTGAGTAGAAAGTTCAAAAGCAGCAATTTCCCACAAATGCATAAAAATGGTATAGATGATTGTAGCTCACCTCAGCTTCAGTGAAATTTTCCATTTCTTTTGAAATTCAGCTCTAACTTTTATTCCCTTTTCTTTATTATTAATAAGTCATTTGTCAGCGAAAAACTTGATTAGTCAACTCAAACCTTAAAGTCAACTTGATTGGTAAGAAAAAAAAAATCTGATCTTAACTAAGTATTCAACTCATTGCTCATCTAAAAACTAAAACTGATAGAAGCAATGTTACTAAAACCTCTTGTGCCTTGCCAAAATTGGAGAATGCAATAAATCAAGAACGAAACAGAAAACTATTTGGAGAATGCAATAAATCAGGAACGAAACGGAAAACTACCTTCTGGGACACTGCAAATGCAGCCTGTTCGGGGGTCATGCTCTCAAACGGCGTCAACGCTGTTAAAAGCTCCCAAAGAACGATTCCAAAACTGTAAACATCGACTTTCTTCGTGTGTTGTTTCTCCTTGATCATCTCAGGGGCCATCCAACGATATGTACCGGTGAAGCCTTTGGCACTACCACACTGAGACTCCCAGCACGAGATGCCAAAATCTGCTACTTTGACACACAAGTCTTCGTCAAGAAGTAAATTTTCCGATTTGAGATCTCTGTGAAGCACCCCCTGTGAATGAAGATACTGCATCCCGCGAGCAATGCCGAGGGCTAATTTCAAAACTAGGTTGAGTGGAACAGAATGTGGCTCCTGATGATGGAGGTATTTCCTCAGCGATCCCCCTGACAAATACTCAGTGATGATGCAGAACACAGGAGGCTTCTTACAAGCTCCAACAAACTAGAGTAACCAAATTCGAAAGTACTCAAGGTTGGTCAGAAATGTTTAATTCTCAATTTACCAATCTCAAAATAATACCCAAATACTAAAAAAAATCAAAAAAAAAAAAAGAAAAAAGGAAAAGCCCCAAGAAAGCACTTTATGAGTTAAGAACTTGTTCTTCTTGTCCATTTCACTTAAACTAACTCTATAAGCATAACCTCAATCAGAACTCAACCTGATGGTAATCTTCTGTACTTGAAAGACCATTTAACAATACTCAAATTTCCACCTCTTCTCTCTTACCCATTTAGCTGACATTGACCAAAAATTTAAACAAAAACAAAAACAAATAAAGAACTAATAACTATAAAAGAATATATCAATGGTTAATACAATACCATAACTAAGACTAACCATAACTTAAAAGAGAAGTAATTTTTTAGTCTTGACAAAACTATGTCCCATGATTAGCATAACACAACCAAAAAAATGCGAAACCAACCACCTATATGTTGGTGCAGCAGTAGAAATTCGCTTTTTCGAAGCAGGATGCCCCAAGATCGATAATCCGCCCTACTTTTAAGATCCCACTGGATTCATTCGTCGAGTAGAATTAAGTTAGTACAGGTCCAAAAACCGATGGTTTTAAGGCCCGTTTGGTTTACAAGTTTGAACAGAAAGTAACGAAGAAAAAGGAAAAAAAAAAAAGCAAAAAAAAAAGAAGCAAAATCCCCTACATCCTGTAATTCACTGGAATGGCGAAAAAGGAAAACTTACAGTGATGATATTGGGGTGGCGCAAGCGGAACAAGAGAGCGACTTCCGAAATGAAATGGGTCTCAACCTCAGCAGCCAAGGCCTCATCCTCCTCAGGCTGGCTAATGAGTTTGATCGCCACATCTCTCTGCTTATAAATCCCTCTGTAAATCCTGCTATGTCTTCCGGAGGCAAATTTACATCCAATGTAGAGCTGGGACAGATCGGCGCTCCACTCTTCTTCTCCGTCTCCTTTGATCTTTGCACCGGAAGACACCAAGTACTTGGACCATGACTCCGCTCTCTTGTACTCCCCCAACGACAATCTCCCCCTGCCGTCTCCGCCGCCGATTCCACCATTGCTCGAAATCTGCTTCAACCAGTACAAGCTCTTCATGGGCCAGCCGGTCGACCGGTCTGAATGATCGATCAATATATGTACGGCTCAATCACGACAGTCTATGTCGGAACTTGCTTATATTAGTACTGCTCATCTACCTTCAATATCCAATGCTAAAACCCAGAATAAGAACCCCTTTTATTGAATGAGAAAGAAAGTAAAAACTTCATGAAGAAAAAGGGACGGGATTGAGAGAATGAAAAAGGTTTTTTGTTTGTGTGTAAGAAAGAAGAGAGAGAGAGAGGAAGAGATAGAGAGAGTCGGTTGGGGTGAGTTATGGTGTTGTTGGTGCTTTTGTATTTTTCTGGTGGTGCAGTGCAAGCATATGCATATGCAAAGAGAGCCGGCGGTTTCCCTCTTTCTCTCTCTTAACTTTTTTTTTTTCTCTCTCTAAAAGCTCGTAGTATTCTTCTTCTTCTTCTCTCCACAGCAAATACATTTTCATAACGTGCGAAGATCCACTTCCGAGGAGACAAGCTGGCTCTTTCCGTGATTATGACTCCTACCCTTTTAGTTTTCCTATTTTGTCCCCTTATCAACTCGTTTTTTACCCACTAATGATGCTTTGGTTCTTTTGGATTGACCAAAATGACCTCCACAATCAAACTATATGCAAATGTTTGCTCGAGTTGGTTGGAGTACATTATACATGTGATCGTGATGTGATGCCCCTTAAAGAAAGGATCAATTTTCGTGTTTTGTCCCTAGAGATGAAAACAATTGTTGTACTTAGAAATTGAAAAAAAAAAAAGAGATAAAATCATGAGGGCATTATTGGAATTAATTTACTTTGTCGTTTTATACTTATCATTCATGCATCGAGTGAGTTAAGATTCAATTGATGATACGAAATATCTTGAGTGAAAAGAATATCATGATACAAACAACTAAAATATCATTTGTGGTGATAGTGACTTGAGTAAACTAAGGACCTAAATATGTACCTTTTCGAGTCCATGTATTTCAATTAAATCCAAAGTGTCATAAACTGGATTGAGATGTCATTTGTAAAATGATCTATATTCAAAAACAAATTTTCTTATAAAAAGAAATATTTTCAATCTAAATACATGCCTAAATAAAAAAAGATGGAGTATCCTAAATACAAATCGGTGAACTTTATTTTTAAATATGAGGTATTATCTATCACCCTCTTTTATACCTTTGTGTTTATTTTTATGCATTTGTTGTTTTTTTTTTATTATTTTCTTTGTGCTACTTACTTGAGCATCCAAATGCTAAAATGTTTCATGCATGTTCCACCACATCCTCGTGCGTTATCGGTAAATAGAATTCTAGTTGTTTACCAATTGAAGATTATTTTCCTCACGACGTAATTCAACTATAAATAGATATCTTAGCTTTAAATTTATACATTATTTGATTATGGTACATCATATATACGAAATATGATATGTAGCCAGAAGAAATAAAATATTATTTATGATATTGTACCTTATAATTTTAGATAACTAGTAATAGCTAGTATAGTCAGATTTAATAATTAAACAAATATATGTAGCTTTTGGTGGGTAGAAAAAGAATGCCATAATCATGTTTATAGCTGTAAATTAATAAATTTTAATTCGATTGATCTTAAAAAAATTCATAACATTTCGTTGTATTAAGTATTGATTTGTTTTGATGTAATTTGATGTAATATTATAGTATGAACCACGTGTCTTATCATATATAAACTCATTAATTATTTAAAAAATAGGTTGCTTAAATACAGTGACAGAGCTAGGATTTTTTGTTGTGGCTAATACTTTATAATGTATAAGATTATATATGTTCAAATTTTTTAGAGGGCTTTATATAGGAGGAAGAAAAAAGTTGAGCGGGGACTATCTATGTTTATCTCTGTGATTGCTTAAATATATTAGTTACAAAAAATCCTTGAAAATGTAAATTTAACCTCATTTCTTACACCCAAAAACTATAAATCACCTCCATTCAAAAAAAAAAAACCTATAGATCACCAAAAAATTCTTTTATTTATCCATTATATTATTCAATTTGAAGATTAAAATAATTAAGAGAGTGTTTGACAACTTGTTGTAACTGTTATAGTGTAAAACTTTTTGACAATTTATTGTAACTGTTATAGTGTAAAACTTTTATATGTTATAATATAAAATAAAAATAAACTATAATGTAAAATTTTACATTATATAATAAAATATTGTCATTTAAGTTTTTAGGTCAAAGTTTTAAGAAAATTATTTGTTAATAACTATAAATAAACTAGTCCACTCCGTACAAAAAAAGAACAGAAGTACAGTACTCATTGTGCGTGTTCTTCTTCTTTTTTTTTTTTTTTTTTTTTTTAACCGGTTACAGATTCTCATGTCAATACCCAAAAGCTTTGCCATTTCCTCTTTTGTTATTTTTTAGTCACAAGGGTGTTTTGGTCATGCAACTTTTAGGCAAGACCTGAGAGGGGCAAAAGAGTAAATTGAGAAGGGGAGCATCTGAAGGAGAAGTGGGAAAGTTGTGGTGTGTATGGGGACGTTACAACAGGAAACAGAAAATGAAACAGAAGCAGGAAGGAGAAAGAGAGAAAGATGGGGCCCACCTCAGCTGAAGAGCTATCCGTGGGTGTGTCGGACAAGCCGTATGGTCCTCTTCCGTATACGGTCTCTTATCTCTCTTACTTTTCCTTCTTTACTAATCAATGCGCCTGTTGTTATGTTTATACCCGTCAATCAAGAAGTTTAAATTCTGACAAACTGAGAAATTATAAAAAGGTGGTTTATTGAAAAAGTAATTTACTTATATGAATAAGTCATTTTATAAGGTGCCCAATTGAAAATCTCGTTTTAATTATATAGGTTTAATTATTATAGTATAATCTTTTCATATATATTATAAGAGTAAAACAAAAATAAGTTATAATGTAAAACTTTTATACTTGTATAGTAAATTTTTTGTAACTTTTTATTTTACCTACTTTGCTAAACGTACTCTCAATCATTGATTTGAACTATTTTGTGTTTTGAATATTGTAGTTTGTGAGAGCTTGTATATTATAGTTGTTTTTTGTTTTCTAATATAACTGTTGAGATATTTATACTATGAATGGTTTGAATTGATGGGTTCAAATTGTTGTGCCAAATGTCTATCACTCGATAGATTTGTAGCAAAAAGTAGTTTTGATCAAATTCAATGTTTTATAATAACATTCACTGTGAGTAGGGGTTTCACCAAAAAAAGATCGAAAGACTGAAAAGAAAAGGTAAAACAAAGATTGAAAGACTGAAAAGAAAAGGTAAAACTTGTGATAGATGTTCATTTTTGTTGTATCTATAGATATTGTTATTTTGATCGTTAAATTAACTTTTCATTAATTCGATATATAATAAAAATAGTTATGAGTCATATGTTGTCAAATTTTACTGAGTATTTACATATTAGACCGTTGAATAGTTAGATCTAATTGTCAAAATAGTATAGCACTTATCGATAAAGATAAAAATATATATATCGTACCATAAAAGTTTTTCAAATGCAAAATAAAGAAACAAAACAAATGAAAAACATAAAGGTCCTTTTACAGTAAGACCTCATATCTATAGTACATATTTTTTAGCATTAAATCTGATCAAAATCATGTAAAAAAATATATACATAATAAACAATTTTGATATATATGGACAAAAAATAGAAACTTATTAATGGTTTACTTTATCAAGTCTTATAATGAAAATCTCCAAGGAATAAAACTTTTTTCCTCAAATAGGAAAAAAATAGAAAAAAAGAATAAAACTTACCATATATGTGCATGTTTTCTATTTTTCAATCCTTTAGCAACCTCCAAAATAATCTCATCCTTCTGCCTTATTAAAGGGTCAATCACTTACATAACCACACATTCTAGTTCTAATTATTTATCAATTGATTTTTTTTTATTATTTTAAGAAACTATAGAAGTATCTTTTAAATTTTTTAAAAAGTTATTTTAAATTTATTCCTTGTAAACTTTTTAGACAAAAAAATAAAGATAAGACAAAAATACCTTAGACGGAATTTGTTTCTATAATATATTTTTCTTCTTGCTAAATTCTTAAAAAAAATGTGTTGACATTTAAAAAGTCATAAAACTTAAGATGAGTTTTTAAGATTTGATGCTCTATTTTAGGAATTTATATGTTTTTAAATTGATAAAATATTTTTCATAACTATTTAAAGATAATTATATCGCTTTGTCCAATTCTTTCTATTTATAGGAATGAAACTTAAACAAGTTTTTTAAATTCAAATGATTCTTTTGTAGTTTCTAAAACTAAAGAGATAAATTAAGAAATAGTTAAAACTGTATCTGTAGGAAAAAAAAATGTACCCTACTTAAGAATTTTACATGTTATTACTACTACCATCGTCATTACTATTATTTTAAAAAATTAAGATGTCCCAAAGGGTTGTTTTTAAGCATAGGAAAGTATACGTTAATAATACTATTTTGAGAGACAAGGATAATGACTTTTTTAATGTTTACTTCAACAAATTTTAGTAGTTTTATAAACCAAAAAATAAGAAAAATTAATTTTTGCAAATTATTGATTATTTTTAATAAATTAATTAATCTTTGGCAAGTTATTGATGAACTAATTATGAATCTATAAACATATGACTAATTCATTGATGTTAAATTATCTAATTTGCTATTTCTTGAATCCTATAGAAATAACATCTTATGATTTAACAAAATTAAAGATATTTACACAGAGCATGCTTTGAAAAGGATAATTTTATACTAATTTTTAATATTTTAAAATGTATTGCAGCTAAAAACATATAATCACGTAAAAAAAAATGTAATTCTATTTAATCTATGAGATTATAATTTTAATCTAATTTAAAAAATACATTATATATTGACTAAGACTAACATTTTATAAGTAATGATGGGTTGATTTTATGAGGATCAAAATGCTTTTTTAAAAAAATAGAAAAGAAAAAAAAATACAAATACCCGTGTTGTATATCGATCAAGGATTTTTTTTTTTTTTTTGAATTAACATCAATCAAGGAAGTCAAATCTGACAGATTGAAAAAATAACTTTTTTTTAAATGAAAATTTTCAGTACAGATTGAAAAAGAAAGAAATTACAGGAGATAAGGAGAGAAAAAAAAAGGAAGCAAAATACTTAAAAAAAAAAAAAAAAAAAAAAAGGCAGTGAAAGCAAAATACCGGCAGGAACAGAACACATGTTTGCCCGTGGGCTGCACACGCTGACCGTAACCGCTGGAGTCGAACTGGCTGGGCCTGGGTCCTCCGGCACGATGCGACTCCAAAGACAGCTCCGCTGGATTTGTTCTCTTTTTGGACCCAGCAACCAAAAAAAAAAAAAAAAAACCAAAAATTTGAGAAGAAAATAAATAAATAAATAAACAGGTGAAAGTTATGAGTACCATGAGTAATGACAAACATTAACGCGTTCCAAGGGTGTGGAAATATTTTTGTAATAGACGATGAGGATGAGGTACGAGCCAACACCTATATATATATATACACACATATATATACTAGTATTTTATTAGTTTTAATTTTTATATGTAAACTCTTACATGTTATAGTATAAAGTAAAATTTGTTACAATATAAAATTACCACATATTTTTACATTTTTTGTTTTTAACCTGTAATTTCAACTATAGTCCTCAAATATTTTGTATATTTTTTTTCGTAACGTTCAAGTGATGTTGAAAATGCGTAACACTAATGGTGTGTATGGTGTTTAATATTGTTAGTTTCAATCAAAACTTTTAGTCATTATAATATAAAGCTCTTTCATACTACAATGTCAAGAAAAAAATTACAGTGTAAAGCTGTTAGATGCTACAATATTTTTAATCAATTGGTTTAAACCAATGTTTCTCAAACACCTTATAAATTTGTTTTGAATAGGAAGTTTGATAGGAACTTTAAATTTATTCAAATTTTTGTCACGTGAAATACTGTAGTTATTCCAAGCTGCTTTTACTCCTTTCTAACGTTGATGTTGCAGGTGTTTGTTTAAACGATGCAATTGAAACTATATATTGTAGTATATAAGAGCTTTATATAACATGTAAGGGTTTATTTTGTTTTTAATTGGTACTGTTCTCACCACAGTTGCAAGTATTAGTGTTACAGTTTCAGTTCTATATTTTATGGTTGTATCCTCTTTTTGAGAGAAAAATATAACAAAACCTCTATGTATATATAGAAAAACATATGGTGTCCTTTTAAACATATTTTTAGCACCCATTTATTTTGTTAATTTAAATCTTTTTGTCACAATGTTTCTTTCATATAAATTTCATTTTATATACAAACCTATGTTTGTAATCTAATTTTTAGTTTTAGTTTTAAATAATATTAGGCATTTATCAATATTGTCTTTAGAGGGTAATTTTATTCAGGGAAAAATGTGGAATCTGATTAATTATACTGTTTACTAATTAATTAATTGTCTAAAAGATGTTCTCTACATTATGATGAGAGTTAGCACTAAACATTCAGATGAATCAGATATTTGCCTCATATATTTACATAAATACGTGCACATGATTATATTTATACAGCAACTTAAATCCATGATCAATGCATATATATCGTGGAAGATCTGCATTTAAAAGAATATTAAATGATTAGATGGCTTGCTGTCTTAATGATTTTAACTATCAATTATGATATCGTTGGGCTGGTATTACCAAGTTATGATCACAAAACAAAAAAAAGAGCTCATCTACTTTTATATTTCCTTCCGCATTTTAATTTCTTTGACAAAAAATACTTAAATTTTGGACCGTCGCATTAAAATTATAACTAGACAAAAACAAAGATGAAAATTCCAGTAAGACTTGTTGGAGGTTGAATTAATGGTTTATGATCACTACACACAAGAGCGGAGCTACATATAGCCAAAGGTAAATAGTTGTCCCATCTTAATTTTTTTCCTTCAATATTATATTTGAAATCTTGTAATATTTGTGAAATTCTCCCTTGATCTAGATGTGAAATCCGATAGAGTTTTTAGAATACACCCTTGCTCTCTCTGACTTATTTTTCTGGTTTTGCTCCTGACTAAACACTACACTATGTACGAAAAATATATAAATATAGGTATATATGTATGTGTGTATTAATATTTTTCTTCCCATAAATTCTGTTAACTAATTATGTTGTGTTGCTCTTTTTCTTGGTGAAATTTCTTTATCGAGGGTGGTCCAACTACAAAGCAAAACCATCCGACTCTTGTTTTCCAATTTTGGATGTTAGTGGATGCATATACTAAATGAACAGCTCTAAATTATTTTATCTATCAAATCTTAATACCAATATTTTATTACCATATGCTATTTTTGCTATATAATATATCACAGCTATATATATTATATAGTATATATGATTTTGGGGCATTCATGCACATGCATCGATACGATATGGTTGGATGAAGTACCACGTGTTTGTTTCCAAAAAGCCAAGGCTCAATAATTTAGCCAAAAACTTTATGTAGTACAGAATACAATGCATTACCGTACTTAACTTGTCATGGTTGGTGACAACTTAAAACGTAATTAGAAGAATATTTATGACATGGTTTAGGTGTTAAGATACGCATTAACCAATTAAAAATAAAAATACAGATATAATAACGAAAATAATAGAAAATGTATGATTGATAGGGTGTTTGACAAACTCAGTTCAAACATCAATTTCAACTTAAACAGTGCCATGTAAAGCAAAAGTATGATACAGCGTAAAGCAAAAGTATGATACAGCGTAAAGCTTTCGTATGGTACAATAGTTTTAGTTTTAACTCTCAGTTCTAACTGAATTGACATCCAATGGTTGAGATCTTCCGAGTGTGGTGATCTGGTAAATATTTTGTAGGATGGAGAACTTAGATGGAAAAAGGAAGAAAATTAAATTAAAAGATTGACAATAGTTGACTGGGGTTTAGTTAAGGAAAACGACGGGACATGGAGAGAATATTTGTCATGTAGTTCATTTTGTACATTTCATGTACATGGCTGATGAAGGAACCACGTGAACTTTTTTTTTTTTTTTCAGTTTCAATTCAATTCTACATGGGTTTATGTGGTCTGCATTATCTTGTTTCTCTTTCTCCTCTTTTTTTTTTTTTTTTTAAAAAAGAATGACAAGAAATAGTTATCTTGTTTGAACGAGAATATAGTAACCCGCAAAAGAAAAAAAAAAAATAGAGTAATGTCCCATAGATATTATTGCTTTTTTTTTTCCTCGAGGGTGTGATTGCATGACATGTTTCTATAAAATAATAGGAAATTAAGATTTGAACTAGATTGAATTGTAGGAGGCCTTTGTAGGCAAAAAAAAAAAAGAAATGCAAAAACTTTTCTAAAAAAAACAAAAACAGTTCCAAACGAGCCTTCGAGTCAAAATCATCATGAGCGAGGTACCCATTAGTATTACGCTATGATGCACGTTGAGGGTTGTGTAGCCAGCACCTCGAGGATTAAGGCTCGAGCTTGAATTTAAAAAAATTCATAAAGTATTTAAAATATATGTATATATTTATAATGAAAAAATTCACATTATTTATTTATTTATAAATACACTCTTTATACAAATGTCACATGCTTTAAGGTATTTATCCTAACAATATCTTCATCAAATATTATCAAGTAGAATTTCATAAAATTTCTAATCATAACTAATTGCCAGGGAGGGCTAATTAAAGTGAGCCCTGGATTCTCCTCTAATTAGTGAATTTCGCAATAAATATGATATTTTAGCATTTCTATTTCATCTATTATTGAACAGCAAATAAATAAATAAATAAATGCATCATTCTCACACACTTTAAGTTCACCATTTTTAGCTATCTGCCTTACATAACCGTTAAGAGTTTCTTTTTACAAGTCCCATCTGACGCCCTCCTGGTGATTCACATTGAAGAACATCACATTTACGATGGTGACTTGAAGGGTGTTTGTCCTTATCACTCTCTCAGTTAGTTATAAACAGTGTAAAGCTCTCACATGCTACAGTAACAATAAAAAAAATTACTACAGTATAAAGCTTTCACATGCTACAATAAAAACAGTTCTAACGACCCTTCCAAACACTATTAGTATTTAAAGAATCCACTCCAGCATCTATGCTGACCATACGCAACAATATGTTTTATCTTTATTTTTATTATTATTATTATTATTTGTACTTTTTAGGGTTTGAATGTATCGTAAAAAAAAAAAAAAAAGAGATTGATCAGCACCAAATAATTGGGATGTGCATTGGGTTTGAACAAGACTCTATGTGAAAGATATGAGCTTGTGGATTGGCGGGTGTTGGAAGATGTTAGCCCCACAAAGCACCTCCCTTAGGAACCCCTAAATGGTGTGTCGTCATAATGGTCGTTGGTTTGGACAAATCAACATCTAATAAAAAAGACGTTTTAAAGTTCCATAAATATTTGATGTTGAGAGTTTACCATGAACATGCAGTATTAAACAATATATAGGATAAGAACGCCAAAACTAGCTAGCATGAATAGTATGCCATAATTAGAATGGTAGAAAACTTCCATGATTCACTAATGGAGCATTACTTTCCTCAACAACTTTTTGTGCTTTATTTATCATTTAAAATTTTCCAACTTCATATTAAAGGGTGCAAAAACAATAGAAAATTTTTCTGGTGAGAACCAAAAAATATATCATCAATGAGTATTTGTCTTTCAGCCATTAGATATGCAAAAAAAAAAAAAATCATTTTGATCAGATCTAACAGTTTTAAAACATGCACCACCGGTAGAGATTGCTATCAGATAAGTCACTAAAACAATATAGCTTGAAAGCAAAAGTTTTTTCCCCCACCAACCTAACTTTGAAAAATAATGTACCAAACTTCGTAGTGATATAGCATGGGAAATCTTTTTGGTTTTCCTTATCTTTCAACTGTTGCTGACCTTTCAGATAAATTTATGGAGCCTTTACGCTCATTATTGAGAGGAAGATGCCCAAAAAAATAAAAATAAAAATAAAAGTCAATAAAACTTTACGGTAATGATCCCTGAATTGTAGAGCCTTTCAATATTTCCAAATCAACAGAAAAGGCCAACTTAGCGCTTTTGAGTAAACAACGACTCACAATGCAATGTTATTCTGTATATTAAATTTGTTAAATATTGTACTTCAAATAAATTTTGACATAAGATTGTTATTGGTTACTTTAATACTAATGTTTTTTTACTTAAAGTGGGGGAATCCAACTCTTCACTTTGCTGTGAAGTCGGGTGTAAATTTATTGTTAGACCATGCCTGCAACAATCATTAACATTTTCATTTGATCATTACAATATTGTTCTTTTAAATTACTTGATATTTAAAGTTTATTTTTATAAGTAGACATGACATCTAAATAATATTATATATTAGAGTGAAAAATAAAATAATATTTATGTCAATTTCACACTTCTGGATATATATAACATTAGCGTTTTATATTTTTAGATATATATAAAATTAGTGTCGACATTTACATTTGAGATGATCTAACATTTAGTTTAAAGGGAAAAAAGAATTTACATTCTTTGTTTGCTCTTTTATTTTTTGGTGATAATTGTAATAACTTTATATTCAACAATTGATACACCTTTTTTTTCCCCTTAAATAACCGGTATTTGTAAACAATATTCTGAAAAAAAAAAAAAAGATATATGCAAACAATATTTTTTGTCATCAATATTCTAGCCCAAAGTAGCTATAGAAAAAATCCATGAAAGGCCTTCCTTTTGCTTTCACAGCCAGAAATAGTCTTTAACATCTCACCAATATATTTCTTATCTTCTATACAGAGATTTTCATACTCATAAACATGGACTTAACCCCCATAGAAAGTATGTCTAGCTCATCTTCACCCTCAAATCTTCATGTCTTTACAACACCAATATCATTAATAGCCCCACCCTCTATTTAGAAATTTACCTCTAATAAGCTAGATTATTTGTATGAGATATCCTATACTCCAGATGAAAACAGAAAACAAAATTACCTCAGAAGATCTTTCCCTCATCAACCCATACCATGCTTTTACTAAACCCATAAATTCATTCACTTGATCTATTAAGTACCTCATAAAGTAGTCCTAATAAACGCAAAAGAATATGTGCAATCCACTAAGTTTGACCAATGTCAACTTCTGTCTTCCTAACATAAACAATTTGTTACTCTCCAAATTCCTTATGAGTTCCCACAACAATGGTTATCTCAAAGTTTACACATTCACTTCGGAGCAATACGTCTTGCTTAACGTACCGTAGACAAAAAGGCCTTCCAATCAGTGTTAGAATCGCCCTTCTGGACGTTAAATTGAGAAAACACTAACATGCTTGTACAGTTATTGTAGAAACTACACCAAATGCTGGAACTTGTCTAACCACTCTTTATCCAAATCTCAACATGTCACAAGGGATAATGGCCTGCTAGATGTCTTAAAAGTCCAGCTCCAAATAGTTGAGGTCAATCAAGATCCTAAATCTATCGAAGCAACTCTTCATCACTAGATGATATATAAAATCCAAGACCATGCTTTAGATAGACAAAAGCTTATAGTCTCTTGGTCATAGCTATAACACAGGGTGAGGAAGAGGACTTTATAACATTTCATTGAGTGGGAAATGTTGTCCTCATGGTACTTTAGATAAACAAAAGCTCATGATCTGGTACCCTATAACTTATGCCACTCATTTGTTCAGATGTCATTCCAATTGGATAAAGACTCAATCTAAGTTAAAAAGTCTATTTGTGTCACATAAGCAGGACAAAATTCTCCTTTGGCAAGGAAGTTGCAAATAGTCGTTTTGAGAGCAATCGTCTGGACTTTTATATGGCAATGATGTAGACGCTTGCCAAGAACTAGAAAAAATGGGTTACCTTGGCATGAACTATAGATTGATAACTTTTGATAAAATAGAAGGTTATAACTTTAATACCCATGGTAAGCCCTAAATGACCCTCTTGGCCTTGATGGACATTTTATGGTTTTAGAGATTAATGTATGCTATTTTCTATGGCATTACTAACCTTCAAGATCTTTCTTGTGTTGTTGATTCTTCTTTAGAATCTTACTTAACTACTTGAGATTCTCATAAGGGCGTTTTAGAAAGAGAGCATTTTTCTTGAAACTGCAAGGATTTTTTTTTTTTTTTAAGGATTTCTTCAATGATTTTTATAATAGAGTCAAGACCTTTTACATAGGCCTTATGGGTATAAACTAGAGAAGAGAGAATCTCCTTTTACAAAGTAAATAGACAGAGACTGATTAAAGCAAAAAAACTAAATGAGAGAGAACCTCCTTTTACAAAGTAAATAGTAAACAAACACGGACTAAAGTAAACAAACTTAAAGAGAGGGAATCTTTTTTTACAAAGTAAGCTAACAATTATTAAACAAATTAGGACTAAAACAAACTAAAGGAGGTAGGATAGGAATCTACTTTACTTTCAGATGGACTCATGACTTGAACTTACGTTCATGGATTTAGCTCGTATTCATCCAAAAGCTTTAGCTGTTTATCCCAATGGCTTTCTTTATGGTTTTTGATGTGGTTGGTGTGTTGGTGCTAGGCCCTTCGTTTCGCGTAGCCTGACTCTCTTCCTCTATCTAAGAGATGGATAAGACTGAGAATTCATACAGGTCTTGAGAATCTTGGAATAATGAACTATTCATGTTGATGTTGCTTTCTTAGGTGAATGATGAGTCGGTCAGTCCTTTAGTGGAATCCAAGTGCAGATGGAATTGGTGTAACTAATCGTGAGAGAAATGTTCCTATGGTGTGTCATCTCTTGTTATTGGCAAGATTTCCTAAAGGATTATTATGTTTTTGAGGAAGAACCATAGGATGACATCTAATTGGGATGACATCTTAACAAATGAGTAACACAAGGTTCAGGGAGCCAGGCCACGCGTTTTTGTCTATCTAAAACACCCTGAAGACAATATTGTTGACCCGATAAAATGTTATACAGTCCTCCTCACTTTGTCTTGCAACTATGATCAAGAGACCGCCTCTGTCATCAACACCCCAGACATTGAGGTATATGGCTTCAGTGAATATCCTTCCCATCCAGTAGGAAACCTGAACAATAGAGAACTACAGAAAGTGATCTTCCTCAAAAACAGAATAATCCCTCAGGAAATATAGTCCACTACAAGAGATGACGCACCATAAGAACAGTTCCCTCCATATTACTTGCACTAACTCTGACCTAGAATATTATCATCTACACCAAGATTTCACTAAAGAACTGGTTGACTCATCATCCATCCAAGAAAACAACATCAATATGAATAGTTCACTATTCTAGGATTCCCAAGACTCAAATTCTCATCCTTATCCATCTCCCAAATAGAGGAACAGAGTAATGGCAAGATCGAATGCCATAGCACCAGCACATCAACTACATCAAGACCCATAAAGAAAAGTCATTAGGATAAACAACTTGAGCTTTTAGACGAATACGAGCTTAATGTCATGAACCTAAGTCCAAATCACAAGTCCATCTGCAAATAAAGGAGATTGGATTCTCATCTCCTTTGATCTCTTTTAGTCCTTGTCCGTTTAATAATTGTTGGCTTACTTTGTAAAAGAAGATTCCCTCCCATTTAGTTTGCTTGCTTGCTTTACTCCGTCTATGTCTACTATTCACTTTGTAAAACAAGATTCCATCTCATCTAGTTTGTTTGCTATAGTCTGTTTTTGTCTACCATTTACTTTGTAAAAGGAGATTTTCTCTCCTTTAGTTTGTACCCAAAACCTATATAAAAAGTCTTGACTCCACTATAAAAATCATTGAAGAAATTTTAAATAAAAAAAATCTTTCAAATTTCAAGAAAAATGCTTTCTTCCTTAAATCTTTCTATGAGAATCTCAAGTAGTTAGGTAGGAATAAAAAAAAGGATCAACAACAAAAGAAAGATCTTGAAAGACCCTCTTACTAATGTAGGTTGGTAATGCAATGGAAAATAGCAGACATTAATCTCGGAAACCATAAAGTGCCAATAACGCCAAAAGGTTCATCTAGCGCTTACCATGATCATTTCAACCTTCTATTTTATCAGATGTTATCAATCTATAGTTTATGCCAAGGCACCAAGTCCATTTTTTTTAATACTTAACAAGTGTCTATACCATTGTCATAGAAGTCTAGACGGTTGCTCTCAGAACAACTATTCGCAGCTTCTTTGTCAAAGAAGCATTTTGTGTTGCTTATCAGACACAAATAGACCTGTTGACGTAGTTTAGGTCTTTGTCCAATTGGGATGACATCTTAAGAAACAAGTGCCTTAATGTTCGTGGAACCAAACCATGAGTTTTTGTCTATCCAAAGCACCCTGAGGACAATATTGCTCACCAAATGAAATGTTATACATTCTTCATCCTCACTCTAGCTTACAACCATGACCACGAGATCATGAGTTTTTGTCTATCTAAAGTATGGTCTTAGATTCTGTATGTCATCTCGTGATGAAGATTTGCTCTGATTGAGCTAGGATCTTGATCAATCCCAACTAGTTGGAGCTAGACCTTTAAGGCATCTAGCAAGCAATTGTCCCTTAGTAACATGTTGAAATTTAGATAGAAAGTGGCAAGAAAAGTCTCAGCGTTAAGTATAGCTTCTACAATAGCTATACAAGCATGTTGGTATTTTTCAATTCAACGTCCAAAAAGGCAATTTTGGCACTGATGGGAAGGCTTTTTTGTCCATGGTACTTTAAAATAAGACATATTGCTTTGAAATGAATGTGTAAACCATTGAGATAACTATTATTGTGGAAACTCAGGAAGGATTTAGAGAGTAAGAAACTGTTCATGCTGGAAAGTTAGAAGTTGGCATTGGTCAAACTTAGTGAATATTCTTTCAGGTTTTTTGGGATTGCTTTATAAGGGATTTAATGGATCGAGTGAATGAATTTGTGGGTTTAGCAAAAGCATGATAGGGCTAATAAAGGGAAGATCTTCTTAGGTAATTTTGTTTTCATTTGGAATGTAGGAAGTCTCATATGGACAATCTAGCTTATTAGAAGTGGATCTCAAAATAGAGAGAGACGGTTTTAATGACATTGATACTGTAGAGACATGAAGATTTGAGGATAAAGACTAGTTAAAGGTAACTTTTTGCGAGGGTTGAAGCCATGTTTATAAGTATGAAAATCATTATTTGGAGGGTCGAAAATATATCGATGGGATATTAAGGACTATTTTTGGCTCTAAAACCAAAAGAGGGTCCTAATACAGATTGATAACTTCTAATAAATTAGAAGGTTATAACCTCAATAACCCTGGCAGGCCTTAAATGGCCCTTTTGGCCTTGGTGGGCAATCTATAGTTTTAGAGATTAACGCCAGCTATTTTCTATTGTTATAGTATTTTTTTCTCGTAAATTTTAAATTTTGGGTAAATTATACTACCTTATGTGTTTTACCTAAATTACAATGACACCTCCTGCACCAAAACTAACCACATTGTCATCTCCTTACTTTTTTAAAAAAAATAGAGAAACCTTCTACGTTAGTTGACAGTTTACTATGATTTGAACGTTAGTTTTGCTTAAAATACCCAAAATGCCCTTATATATGACCAAGATGTTTTTTAATTGATTATAGACTTAAAATGATGTTTTTACTCTTATTGAACATAAAAAAATGAGTTTAATTAGTTTTATACAATTGCAAGTCTAAATTTCAATCTAATTATAGATAAAAATATTTTTTCTTTTATTTTTCTTCGAAAACCTCTTTTTGACCGTAATATTATTGAACAATTTACATTTATAATGTGTAAAAATGTTATAAATATTTGTCATCGATGAAAATAGCACAAAATATAAAAAATATCTAATACAAAGTAGCATCATCAAATCTTGCTAAATTAGTTATTATCATCTAAATGCTTTATTAATAAAAAATATCTTCTTTTTTTTTTATAAAAAATACATCAAACCTAAAAATATATCTGCAACAAGTAGCATTTTATCACCTAACTAGGCCTTTTTTAAATTAGTTATTATCACCTAAATGCCTTATTATTTTCGAACAAAAATTAAAATTATAACAAAATAAAAAATAATAATAAGAAAGATACTTTTAAAAAAAATGAAAACCAAATATAAATTTTTAATCTCTTAAGATGAAAACAACAAAACAAAAAACCAAAAAAAGGGTAAATTGCCCAAATTGTCCCCAACCTTTCACGAAAATGAGCATTTAGTCTCCAACTTTTGTTTTATTTCACCTACTCAAACTTTTGATTTAGTTGCTGATGGACTAATTTAACTGATCTTCGTTAACTTTATATCACGTCAGCCGCATATGATGTCTTTAGTAAGGGCATTTTAGTAAAACAATATTTTTAAGAAACTAAAATTAAAATGTAAAAGGAATAAAAATAAATAATGTTGAAACAAATCAGAAAACAAAGATAAAAAAAAGAAGAGGGGAAGCCTCATTAGCCCCTCCCTTGGAATCGCCCTTAACGACGTTGGATTTGTGATAAGTCCCACTTGCAACAAGGCCGCCTGGGTTTGCGATGAGAAGGTGGCACTTGGGTGGGTCGCAACGAGACAGTGATGCCTGAGTAGGTCACAATATAGGGGGAGTTTGGTTGCCTGGGTCGACAAGAAGATCGCCTGGGTCGCGACTCCTTGATATCATCCTAGTGTTTGGTCTTCATTGTCAAAGGATTCCTTGGAGCGATGGGTCTCAACGGGATTCGACTACAGGTCTTCCGATCTTTCACGGTGATTTGCGGTCTTTTATGTGTTATGAATTAGAAGCCCTAATTCTATTAAGAACAAAAAATATACGAACGAAAAGCAAATAAGAGCAAATGAAATTTATAGTGGTTCACCCTCGATGTAAGAACTACGTCCACTTTCAGCCGCTGTAGAATAATTTACTATGATGATGATGAAGTTTGCAAGAGAAAAATTACACTCTCTCTTAAGAATTTTTCTCTAGCCTCTCTTTCGCTCTAATTTTCTGAGTTTCGCTCTACAAGAAAATGAACCTAACCTATATATTTATAGGTTTGTAAAGAATAAGTAACAAACCCCAGAAAAAGACAAAACACAAGCAGTCGCACAAAACTTGGTTGTTTCACTTCACTCCGCATGTGGCTGAGGCGCTTTTTTGCACCCCCGTGCATGGGTTCTATTCCACCGTGCGGCCATGCACTTAATCTTACGCTGGGGCGCACCCGACACGGCTCCAACCACATTTTTTTCTTCAATTTTTGTCCTTCTCTTGCTCTTACTTAGTAAAATTTTGGTCTGAGGGCTCCACCCCCAAGAGGGTGGCAGCACCCCCACAACGACTTTATCGAAAAGGTCGATCCCTGAAATTCTCTGCGTAGGGTGATATTCTAAAAGAAGTTGAATTTGGCTTCACACTTCTTAACATTGCGATGGGTTAACAATTTTTTGTGGTGGGTCGCAACAGAGCTGGGCTCGCGATGGAGGTTGCAACGATAGCAGTGACTAGTCAATTGTGAGTTCTTCTCCTCCTCAGATCTAAGAAAGATTTATTTAGGCTTTTTTTAATAAATATTGTATTAGAGATGCCTCTATTGACGACCTATAAAGAGCTTTTTTTTGCTGATGTTGTTTGGAAAGGAAAAAGATTAGGTTTTGTTCGGGTTGTTCCTTTAGGATGATCTAATTAGCTTTTTTTTAAGAAAGGAAAAGATCAGGGTGTAAGATTTGGGTTGTTTGTTTTTCATTTTTTTAATAAATTTTGTTTTAATTTTTATTAATTTTTTAATGTATCAATTATTTTGAAGGGTAGTTTAATAATTTTAATTAAAAAATAATATCTAATTATTTCCGTCCAAAATTAACAGTTTCACCATTATCTTGGTCCCTTAGCATTTTAAATTAAAGGTTAGGAGCATTTAAATAAAAAAAAGTGTTGGAGACCAAAATAACACTTTCGTGAAAGGTTGGGAACTATTATACCAATTTACCTAAAAAAAACTCAATCTCACCTTCTCTGTCTCTCTTTCTAGGGGGCCATAGGAGTCGGGGGGCCGCAATAGGGTGGGGAAGGCCACTGGGCATCGAAGGTCGGGTGGGGTGGGGGGAGGGACTGCGACCCAGACGTGGTCAATGAGGTGGGTGAGGTGGGAGGAGTAGGTGGGTAACAGCGTGGGCAACAGGGGGGTTAGGATGGGGGCCATAGGAGTCGGGGGGCCGCAATAGGGTGGGGAAGGCGACTGGGCATCGAAGGTCGGGTGGGTTGGGGGGAGGGACTGCGACCCAGACGTGGTCAATGAGGTGGGTGAGGTGGGAGGAGTAGGTGGGTAACAACGTGGGCGACAGGGGGGTTGGGATGGGGCCTAGGGGGATGGGCGACAGGGTGGGAGAGGTAGGAGGGGGTGGGTGACAGGTTGGGTTGGATAAGGGGCAGATGGGTAGGCTATGACGTGGGAGGGTCGAGAGGAGGGAGGGGCAGGCAGGATGTGCAAGGTCAAGGGCAAACGTCAGGCGAGT
Organism: Artocarpus heterophyllus; assembly: GCA_025403435.1. Lineage (NCBI taxonomy): Eukaryota > Viridiplantae > Streptophyta > Magnoliopsida > Rosales > Moraceae > Artocarpus > Artocarpus heterophyllus. The sequence continues at coordinate 8,243,393 of CM046345.1, forward strand.
GGCGGTCGGAATGTGCAAGGGCAGGCGAACAGAAGGCAGGCAAATGGAGGGAGGTCAGGGGTGGGGTAGTGGGGGAGGGCCTGTTTGACTCGTTAGAAAGTTGGGTTTTGTTTTCTCAAATCAATAGCTGGAATTTTTATTTTTTAGATCAATGACTGTCATATCAAACAAAAAATTAATAAAGTTATGTCCAAGAGGTGTCTCTATAATTTAATTAAAATACAAGGGGGTCAGCATTATTTACCCATAAATTTTTGTTCAGACTTTATATTCCAATAACCAAACGGACCATATATTTGAGTTTGGCCTCCAAAGTTTACCAGCACAATTCTTGTTCATGGTCTGATTTAACCAAATTCAAATTAGTCAGTCCAGTGTGGTAAATGTCTTTCTGCCTGGAACGGATGATTAAGTTTTTGCTAGAAACTGATGGGGAATTATTATCAAGAAGGTTTTAGTTAATGTTCTCATCTATATAACTCAACCTGAAGTTAGCAGAACTTAAGTATATCAGAATCCAGTTAAAAACAGCGGGTTAGAGAGAATTAAAACATAATTTCTAAATTATATTCCCTTCCAATTGTAAAAAAAAAACATGGCTATTGAACCTTATCTGTACAAGAAGTAAAAGGAAGATATATATATTTTCTTTCACATTCTATTGAATTATTTTCCAATAAAATCTAGACTGAGAAAAACTACAAACAGGTTACAAGATCAGAGTTCACACCGTGTTCTCAGTCCAAAGGTTGTAACTGGAGATAAGGGAGCTGATCGCAAATGCAGCAAATGCAAGGAAGGCCATCCCTACCGAAGCACTAGCCATCTCGGTGAACTCATCTTTCCCCCAGTTTGATTGCCAGTCATCGACCGTGGTGGCTGCCGATGATGACGCTGATATGAGAAGATATGCCAGTACCTGCCAAATGAATTAACCATTCAGTGCTCAATCAGAGGTCTCAATAGACTTTTACATAAATCCATGCAACCCTTGTCCCTGAACATATTCAGTAAATCAGAATCGTATTCCCATGAATGTGAAACTCATATAGTGCAAGAAATTGCTAGAAATTTTCTTTTTTGGAAGACCCTTCATGGCACTTGAAAGTTCACGCGGTCCCAAAAAAAAATTAAAATTGAGAAGACCACCACCAAAGTAGACAGTTGTAAAAAAAGAGGTTACTACTAATTTAAGCTATTCCCTAACACTGCCAATCAACCAACAGTTCAACCTGCTAGTATCAAATATGCACAAAGCTACGGTCCCCAAAAAAACTGCACACTAAATTAAGTTATGTTCAACGCTTCAACCAAATAGTTGTCGTCCCTTCTCGAACCCAAAATCAGAAAAAATGAATAAAAATTTGGCGTTTCTGCCTCTGATCAACCGCAACGACCCCTTCTAGTGCAGCCTATTGTTGTCAATGGAGGAGCAGGATCCATTGCAACTCTTGTTATTAGAGATTCTACTAAACAGGAAAATATCTCATGCAACTACCCTTGTCAGAAGTCTCAATTCTACAATCTGTCCAGTAGTATTTCAAACAACTATAGCTCATATGTTGCGGAGAGGGTGAAACAGGCATGCTAACAAGTACCTACACATCCTCCAGTGACCAAAGCCTAAACATTGTGGCAATTAACGGAAATAGCATACAAGTTTTAATGTAAATTACTTGCCTGATCCATGAAAAACTCAAAGTGGCGACGAAGGTGGTGGCGGATTACATGTTTCCCGGTAACACGATGGTATGCGAGATCATAAGCTTGAAATAACGAATATACAAACCCGATAACATTCACAGACAAACAATACCTGCAGACAAAACGAGTTTCATATTCAAATTACCAGGACAATGACAGGATAGAGTGTGACAACGGACAAAACAAAAGTAAATACGCTAAAAACACAAATCCACAAGGGGAAAAAACGAAATAATAATAAAAAAAATCATCTACATGATTGCTAATGAGTCAAAGGGTATTTTGTTTCAAAGTCAACGGCTATGTATAACTATCTCAAAACTAAAATCTCCAAAGAGGAAAAAATGGAAAGTAATCCTTCAGCTGGTCCGATTCAGAGAAAGTATAACCGTAAGCATTAACTCTCTCTCTGATAGTCGCAGTACCAACCAAGGAAAACGACTACAAAAAGGTCATATAATATAGCTCAATGACGCACAAACCTATCAATCAACGAAATACAAAGTAGTAACATCTAAAGGTACTTCCTTTTTCTTTTTTTTTTGTGGGAAAATAAAAACCTAGAATTTGAATTTCTGAAACCTCAACAAAAGAAACACAGACGATAATGGCAAAGACTAAACCAAATTTACAGAGAGAGACCTGTATTCCTTGTATCGATCAAAGGAATCGCCGCTCCAACCCTGAGTCTTATCCGCGGCCATGACAGAGAAGGAAATCAAGCAGAGCACGAACTCACTAACACGAAACCCTAGCGCCGCGCTCTTCAACACAACCTCCTTCCTCGGCCTCCTCCCCGTCGGAGGCGCCAGATTCGAACTCCGGCCAACGCCGCCGTCTTCGGGCCCGCTGCCTCTGGCAACGGGGCCGACCTTCGCGACCGACGGAGGCGCCTCCTCCTTCGTCGCTCTGTTGAAGATCATCGTATTCGTCGAAGGCGGCTTAGCCGCATTCTGGTGAGGTTTCTTGTTGTGATCGGGCGAGTAGCGGTTGAGGTTGTCCTTCTCGACCGCGACCATAGCTCTGGAGTTGTCCGGCGGCTTTTCCGGCGAGTTGACCGGTGACTCGTAGGGTGGCGTCTCGGGCGGGTCGCCGGCCTCGGATCGGAGAGGAGAGTGGAACCGGAGAGGGGAGTGAGGAGACTCCATTTGACCGGAGGATTCAGAGTTCCTCGAAGAGGATTTCTTCATGGCTCGTCTGCTCTGCTGTTGTTGAGCTCGTTCCGTTTGAGCTTTGGCTTGCGGTTCCATTACTGATTTGATTTTCTCGAACTTTAATGGGCGGGTAACCAAAAAGGGCTGTTTGGGAAGTGAGAAAAAGGAAAAGACAGTTTGGAGAGCGATGGGACAAAAAGATAAAGTTCCGAAGAGTCTTTTACTTCATGCTTTGGTTGTGGGCTCACTGCGCACGTGGCACTGACAGTTTGCAAGAGGAAGTTATTCTTAACTGTTGTAGCCACCAAGATTGTCTCTATCTTTGGGTAATCAAGGGTTGCCAACTTATCCATTGGAGAAAAATTGATGTCGTGGCGCGATGCTATTTCGTAAAAGTATGATGGAGCAAGGGTGCTTCCGTATCGTATGGCCTCCGAGTGAAGAATAAAATAACGAGATTAGGGTCTACTTGCAAATTGAGATATTGTTGAGGGTCAAACAGAAAAGACAGAGATTCGGCATTTTTAGTAAATTGATAAACTGTTGAGGATCATAGTGAAAATGTTGAAATGGCTTTGATCAGCCAAAATAAATAAATAAAACAAGATTAATGATTTTGCAATTTACACTAGAATGAGAATTCTTTTGGTGGAGAAGCTAATTTTACCTCACTACCATTATATTAGAATTTTAACAGTTTAATTTGCAGCCGTTCTAGTTAAACATTTGGAGCACGTAATACAAAACTGTTTCTAGTCTTGTGTTAGACCTTTAAAAAATTAATCCGACGGCTAAAACACTCATGCTTCATCAGTAAAATAAAATTGTCTTTTTCACTATAAAAATTGCCCCACTGTAAAAGTTTGAGAATGATTTTTTTTTGTCTGTTTTGGATATAAAGGTTTTGAATCAAATTAATGACATCAATGTTCTATACTATAATCCTTACTTTTATGAGGCAAAAATATAGATTGCTATTAACCAACATTGTGATTAATTTATCTCCAAAGAAAACAAAAATTTAAAATTCCACATACACATAAATAACACATTAGATTTTTATTTTTTTTTTTTTTTTTGTACTATGTATTCAAACATTTTTCCCATTTTATTGTATACAATGTGAGATCAAACTCAAACCTCATCCCATCCAAACTCTCGGTGCCACTAAACGGATAGTGTTAGGTCCTTTCTTCCTAGGATCGTCATCTTTAAGCAAAAACAATAATAAAGAAATAAACCATAATCATAAAACTTTCAGATTCTCGTGCAATAATTTTATTATCAATGTTAGAAAACTAAGGTTACCAAAATAAATGGATTCCTAAATTTTTGGTGCCAATGTCTTAGTCGCTAAGAGTAACAATAAGACCAAAGCTTCATAGCAATTAAAAAAAAAAGTTGGTGAGTGAAGAAAAACATCAAAACCAAAGCTTTGAGTGGAAACTTTATGAGGTAGCATAAAGTAGAGTTCTTTTGGATTTCTTTAAGAGTGCGCTATACTTTTGTGAGCTAAAGATAAATATTCCACTTCAACTTTATCATTCTCCTCTGCTTAATTGATTCCTCCTAATGTCTAAAGTAAGCATTCCATGGACAAAACAAGAGTATAGGGCAACAATGTTTTGCATAGTGGAGATTGGACCAATCCATGCAAGACACGTGTCCTTTCCCAATATTCCTACCCTATATTACTCAGTTATCAAATAGTATATACCTAAAGAAGCAAGAAAGGCATCAAATCAAACACATTACTCTCTCTTTTCTGTGCAAAAGTGAACATAGATTAACCAGAATGCCTTCAGTCTTGAGTCCCAGAAGGAAGCCACCATCAAATCTGCCTTTTTCACTTTGAGTAATAAAAGATAAGAAAGTTGTTTATAATCTACTTTTCTTAGCAGAGGTTATCTCTTAAACTTGGCAATGAATGACTGAACAATAACTAAATTTCTCTGCAACAACAACAACAAAAAAAAAAAGAAGTAAAATATCTTAATTCTAATGCTGTAAGTTGTGTAGCCATATATAAACAAAAAGAGAAAACTTAACGTAGGTTTTGTGTGCATACCTACTGTTTATTGGTACTACGTACCTTTGGACCATCAGATTTGATCAAGTTAGTCGCGTGTGTGTACACGCATGCCTACTGCTTGTGGTACTACGCACATTTGAACCATCAGATTTCATCAAGATTAGTTATGTGTCAACCTACTGCTTACTGGTGCTACACATTTTTAGACCATCGATTTTCATCGAGATTAGTCTAGTTGCACGCGTCCAAGTGCTTATTGGTACGACGCACCCTCAGACCGTCACATTTCATTTAAGATTGGTTATGTGCATACCCACTACTTAGTTGTAATACACCTTAATACTATCAGATTTCATCAAGATTAGTTATATATATGCACTGCTTACGAGTACCATGCACCTTCGTACTGTCAGATTTTCATCAAGATTAGCCAAGTGTGTGTGCACGTGTGCCTACTGCTTTGGTTCTACGCACCTATGGACCATAAGATTTTCATTATGATTAGTTAAATTGGCATTTCTTTTACTTGCCAGGTGTTTAGAAGAGTGATTTCTACCATTTTTTTGGTTATAAATAGTATAAATCTCTCACATGTTACAATAACAATAAAAAAATCACTACAGTGTAAAACCATTATATGTTATAGTAAAAATAGTTATAACTAACGATTTCTACCATCCTTTCAAACACCCACGGTGCATATAAGGCAAATATGGTCCCTACCACAAAATGTCCATCAAACTAAATGGGCCGGTCATACCAATCACATTTTCTTTTTCATGGGGAAGGCTTGGAAAAAATAGCAAAGAGCTTATGGAATGAGAAAGCATACTAATACTATATACTAAAGAAGAGTCATTTAACAATGTATAATGTGAAACAAAACATCACACATAGTGCAGTGTTTTACCATTTTTGTCCTAAATGTTTTTCCACTTTTACCCTTAGTGGTTTCTTTTGATTTTGCTTATGCCAGTGTGACACCTATTGTTTTCTTAACAGGTAATATGGTAATTAAATTAATTATTAGTGTGCTAACTAAAATTTATTTCATCTAAAATCTATTTCATCCTATTTATTTATACCTATTTCAAAATTTTCTACAATTTTTCTATATCTATTTAGTAAATTTACCGAAACGCTCTTAAAACATCAAATTAATTACTAAAATACCATTTGACATTATATGAACTAAAGTCTCCAAAGGAGACATAATGCACTTAATGCTTCACCTACTTGTCTCCCACTTCCCATTATTTTCCTTCTTCAATCGGGCCCTCTAATAAAGAAAACCATGCATTCATTTTCTTTTCTCCGTGCAACATTTAATCTCTTCCTTCCTCCTTGAAATATCTTCTTCTCATTCTCTTCTTCTTCATCTTCTTCTTCTTTCTTCTGCTCTCTAAGCTTGAGAAACCCAACTCCATGTTGTTCAAAAGTCTCCATGCTAAAGTTGAATTTGAGCTTTAATCCCTTGAATTGATGACTTAAAGTTTTCAATGAGATTTTAAGGTAAGATTTTAGAAAATTAATTTGGTTTTATCTACTATCTTTACTTTGAATTTGCTCATTTATTTTGCTGCACAAATTAGATTTCATGGTTTTGAATGAGAAAGTTTGATATAAGCATGTTTTCATCCTTATTTGCAAGAAAGGCTAGAGATATGGTTTGATGATAATTTTGGTATAAAACTCATGAGAATATGTTTATTATGATTATATAATGCATGCTGTATATTTGGAATGGTTTTGAGATTTTGAACAAAGAATAATATGTTTTGGGTTGAAGAAAAACTTGACATTCCATAAACTTTGTAGTACCTTTATGGACAGTGGCTATTTCTTGAAATTCTGGGATTAAATTAAAATGAATTTTGTAAATTTGTTTGCATAATTAAAAAGTAGACATTCTAAACTTTCTAACGAGCCATCATAAGCCTAAATCAGAGTTGTATTTTATTTTCTATGAATTTTTCAATTTTGGATAGTAAACTTGCCAGTAGCAATATACAGCCCGTTTACGTTAAGTAAACAACCTGTTAACCCATGTGATGATTGAAGATAGTAAACCTATCACTTTTGCAAAAGTATACTGCCAGTTTACCATAGTATACAGCTGTTAACCTGAACCAAGAACCCATCTTTGCTCACCACCTAATTCCTTAATGTCTTGCAACCTTTTCAATATTATCCTAAGTGATTAACGAATCTTATTAGGGACTAAAACATATAGATTACTTGTATACATTTTATATCGTGTTAAGACAAAAATTGTCTACTGTGGTATTCAAAAGAGATTTGCATAAAAGCTTTAATGGCACACTAGTAAGATGGATTTACACATAATTTATTTATGAACGTGGTTGTATGTTGTGCTTTAGTTTTAATTGTCTTTATGCACGCTTTAGGATCAAGAAAGTATGGAGCTAACGTTAATTGATTTCGGGATTAAAAGATTGTTGATAAACTTGAAGGGTAGGGATTCTATCACTCATCTTTTGTGAGGTTTTGGTAAATTAAAATTTTGGTTGTTTTATGATGCAAGATATGTATATAGTATTTTGAATGTATATGATTATATCCATATTATGATGATGTAGAACTCGTCTTGTATTGACGACGAGGAACATAATGATTTGACACATGTTGTAAATTAACTCTATAAATAACGATTTAATATAAAGGAATGGTAAGACGTGAAGAGGGCGATGGTTACATCCTTGGGCACGAATACCCTAAAAGGTAAAATAGGGGAAGGTGATGACGCTTCCTTGGATCGAAAGTCCCAGAACACACTGTATAGGAATCAACTTGGTGAGGACTCGGGGTGTAATGTCCCCTCACCGGAACACCCTTGGAATGTTTACAGGGTGATCAAGCACGCCCATTTGGGTTTCGATGAGTTGAGTGATACTCTATTGAACGTGGGTACCTAGGAATAATGATGGACTGTAATATTTGTATATATGTATATGTATGAAACTCGATAATGATTAACTATAGTATCCATGAAAAATGATTATAATAAATCTCATAATCTGGATAATGATGAGTATCAACTAACCATGCAGGTTTTAATGTGGTAATGATAAAAACCTAAAGGTGAGTAATAGCTTTCTCTACTAAGCATATTGTCGCTCATTCCTTTATACTTTTATCTTTTCAGGACTCACTAAGTGTGAGGTGGCTACGAGAAAAATAGTTGAGAAAGCTATGTAGCTATATTATATTGGGACTGCTTCAATTGTCAAGAATGTTCTTCATGATAATGTAAACATCAGTTGTTATTTTCTGTGATTGTATTAAAATGTGTTAAGGGTTGAAATAATGACGACGATAATTTATATTATTATATTTAAGGTGCTACATTAAACTGTGGTTTAATTATCGTTTATATTTTTTTATTTTTGATTTGAGAGTTTTCATTTAAGCCCCGAGCAACTTTATTTTTGAGGTTTACTCTTATTTCTGATTTTTATTTAATTTATTCAAAACTGTTAACCCCCATATAGGGGCGTTACAACCAGTGTTTTTTGGAGTACAAAGACCTAGTAACACAAATAAACTTCAAGTTCTTTACACAGAAGACCATAAGTACCATTTCTTAGAGAAAAAGATCTCTACTTTATTTGTTTTCTTTGTAGTCTTATTTTTCTCCTATTTTTGGAAAAAGAACACATAATCAGAGTAAGTTTTGAAAATCGAAATTAAACTATATAACTTTTAACATTATCAAACAAATCTAAAAAAACTTGACAAAAGTCAAATAAAACATTATGGACATTTGATAAAAATAAATTCGAATCTAGAAAACTGAGATAATAGACAAAATAAACTATAAAACAAAATCGACAAATTACTATAGAACATTTGACAAATAAGACACAAATCATAAAATATCTAAATAAAAATTAAAAATTTCAAATATATTACAGTGCATCACATGATTTATCTAATAATATAATATATTTAAGAAAACAATAAAATAAAATCAAAGACTAATTATTTAACACTTACTATAACAATATAAAAACAAACTAATACTAAAAACACAAAACACATTTTTTTTTTCTAGAAACATCTAAACAACAACTATGGATACATCCAAATTTCTTACAAATTGACAAACATGGTATTTAAATGCCAGATTCTTAAGGCGTTATCTTTCTGCATAAAATATGAGACAGAGTTTAGAAATTGCACCTTAAACATATTGGCTAGGATGACTCTGAAGAGTAACTTAGAGATCATCTAGGTTCTCTTTTAAAAGACCATCTTTACATAAATGCATTTTGTCCTCTCTATTTACTGACACAAATCCAAATGAACAACACTTACCTTCACAAATCTATTGCCCATATTTGTTACATTTGGACTCAATAGCACGAGCTCTTTTTCTCTCAACACTAAGGTTGATACCCATACTTAAAAGACCAACAATATGATTAAAATCACTCTGACAAATTTTTCTTTCAATCAACATCCTCACATCCTTAAGAATACCAAACATACAAAAATCTATACTTAAGTGATTCTAGAGTTATATTAATGCCTAAGAATCTTTCGAGAAAGTGATAGAAAATATTTTCTCAAATGATGAGATTTTGAATCCATAACAGAAGAAACAAATAAGAAAAAAAGTTGAAGAGTTATAGATAAAATTCAAGTCTTTGAAAAGAAACATGAGAAATAATCTGCAAAACTAAGAAGAAAAAAAAAAAAAGAACAAGCTTCAAATTTTAGAGAAAAAAATTCTAGAGAAGAGAGATGATTTGAAAACTAAAGAAAAGAAAAAAAATGTAACGAGAGCTCCAAAATCAGAACTCCACTGCACAATAAAAAAACTTATAGCCATGTTATAGCCCCTATGTTGAGCATATGTCAATTACACAAAGTAATATATATATATATATATATATATACACACTCGATTGACATGAACTAAGCCAACATTCTTAATCGAATTTGGTTTATTAGATCTAAGTTAAGCCCATATATTTCAAATTAGTTATATAAACTATTGAAGTCTTCATGTGTACATATATCATCAATAAATTTAATAAACTAATAATGTTACATAAATTACATGTTACTATAATCTTAATTAAAAAAGGCGCCATACCAATAAATCTTAACTCATAAACTGTATATATATATATATATAAACTATTCTAATATTGCAACAATTACTATTTTTTTAATAAAACAATAGTATTTTCCGCTGCCATGTGCGGGTTTTTCCGCTAGTCCAACTAAAAAGAATAATAAACAAATACAGGAAATTCAGCAACATCCAGAAACAGTCAAATAGAAAGTCCAACTCTATTCTGTGGCCGTTTATTACTTGTCGAATTACATATGGTCAGTCTGCAAAAAAGATATACAGCTCTCAAAATCAGCAAAAGGCATGTGGGCAAGGGGGTGGAAAAGAAAAAGATTGAATCTGACTGCTAAAAAGAAAACCTCGAGATCAATAAAATAAATACAAGTGCCCTCCAAGCAGGGTATATTTTTGCCTTTCTGCTCCAACAACTCAACAAATAAGAATTCCACAACAGTATCTCTCTCTCTCTCTCTCTCTCTCTATATATATGTATATATATATAGGTCCTGTGAAGGAGGTAAGAACCCAAAACACTTGAAGAGACAATTACGCTCAATGGGGTAGTTTCAAACGGTTGAACAGCACAAGAAAACTTTGCTCAGGTACAACATAAAGGAACCCCAAATCTGCACCTTTCACAAATGGTCCCATACCCTGCGTTATGCAGGATTATGTAAGAAAAATGCCTAATGATTCAAGCTACCAAAAATAAAAGGAGATATAATATAGCCATATTACTTGTAGAAAAAGAAAGATGTGTTATAATGTGTCCTGTGCAGGTTAGTTACCTTGCCATTGAGCTGCAGAAGTTCTCCATCAACCCATTGCGGATTTCGGAACCCAAATTCAGCTATTCTTCCTTGGCCCTTATAACTTGCAACCTAGGTCAATTAATGGTATATGAGCTCACAACATGTTGCAAAGAGACCGAAATCCATTCGATGCATCATGCACAATAACAAGGTGTGTTTAATGCCATTGAATCTGAATCTGTATTGGAAATGCAATCTATATACACAAATACTTAAGACGAACAAGTATCTAAGGAGTATAACAAGTTAATTACCACTCCTAATTCATCTGGATACATCGCGCGGTTGGAAATACGATTCCCTCTCCCAATTTTAGCACGGAATGTCACCTGGATATGCAGAGAAACATAAAAGTTAGAATATTATACCGCATGGTTTACATATATAAACAAGCACACAATTGCGTAAAACACCTAAACTGGCCAAACTTTAAAGGGGCAAGAGCTATAAAACCTGGCCCGCAGGAACATTCAGGTCCCCAGTTAGCTTCACTGCCTCGACATATTCAAAGAACTCCACATCTGAAGAATTGTCTTTGACAGCTGAACCGTTCCAGTGGCCGAATTTACGCCTCAGTTGTAATACCTCGGTGCCATATGGGCCAAATGCACCAACATAGAGGCCTATACTTCAATCAACAAAATTTGCTTAAACGATGCTTCTTCAGTCGAATCCAAACATACAAATAGGGAGAAGGATAGAACGGGGGATAAAGAATGGAAAAGCATAGCTCACCATCAAATGGGTCGAGATCTCCATTGGAAGTATTTATTCGGTTAAAAGTGGTGTATTCGCATAACCTACTCCTTTTCTGTGCTTGACTAACAGCAAGTTTGACTATTTCACGTACATTTCTTGAAACCTGCAAAATATGACATAATTTATTCTCACCAAAAGTACGCAATTTTGCACCTGTCAATAGTGGGGATGCAATGGACAAAGGGGGTCCACAAAATTAAACTTTTGATGAGTATATGACGATGATAAACACTAAAATTATACAATGAATATCGGAAAGAAAGTCAGAAACAACATGATGAAAGACAATTATACTTCTATCACGTTCAACTAAGAACTCAATGTAACCAGTCAACATTGAAACTTCATCATTCCATAACATTTGAAGAAACAGTTTGCAAACGGATATAGCTTTAATATATTAGTAACTCACCTTTGAAGAGACCTTGTCGGATTTCCAAAATGCTTTTGCAACATCAGGAGGCATAAGCTCAGAGACAGCTTGAGCTGCTAGAGCTGCTACTTTGACATTCGACACCTTGTCTCTCGTATCGTTGTCTAGGCCTCTACCGGGAATATGCAGCACGAAAGAATCCCTTTCCATGTCTTTCATTTCAGCTGGATGACGCACATACTCATCCTTAGTGGAAGTATCATCATTGTTATGTACAATTCCACCAATAAAAAGTTTCATATCTAAATCCTTCTCCTCGTCTGTTGTATCACTACCACCCAAAGTGACCTCATCAGGTTGGATCTCATCCAAATTACTAACCTCATCCTCAGAATTCTCATCGGAATCTTCGCTCTCACTATTGTCTTGCATCAACTGCTTCACAGCTTCGGCATCTTCTAACACTTCCTCCGAAACACTAACGTTCATGACTTTCACTTTCAGGCCTGGAATTTTTTCTTTTAGAAAATTTATCACACTTTTTATTCCCTCCTCAGTGGCTTCCTCAATATTTATCCCCTTCTCCTCACCTTTTTCTACCTTATCTTCATTTCCCTGCACATCTACGACAGACGCATTCTCAACTTCGGAAGTGGATTCTCTTGTTGTAGGCTTAGTAAGTGACATAACGGAGTTCTTTGAATTTCCTTTGGGTCGTTGCAAGTACACAACCTGTCAACAGATATGCATTAGAGAGGCCACAATACGGAACTGAGTGTGAAAAAAGAACCCAGTGAGAAAAAAGTTATGACCCAGGAAATGTTTCACACAAAATTTTGAAGCACGGGGAAGATGCCAAGGCAAAAGAGTACATGCTTTAGACATTCTAGGCGCCTACTAGAGCCAATGAGACAGTAAAACCATCTTGACTGCTTATTGAATATCATTAAAAGACGAAATATTCATCTGATAGTCTTCCAAACGAACGTAGTTTGATTCCATGACAAACAACAACATAAAAAAGATGTTAATTTAGTTCTCACAAGGAAGTAGCTTGGTCCAAACTATGAATATACTTTTTATGGATCTAGAAAATTGAGCATTTACAGAGACGTATCTTACTTTTTTTGATATCTAAAAATAACAGTTCATAGTGGTTTAATGCCATTCTCAAAGTAAAAGTGCCAAATGATTAAATGGCTATGATAAAAAAGGCAACAACAAAATTTTACAAGTGGGGTGGTTTCAGACTATTGGTCCAAAGAAAAATTAAAACCTAACTTGCTCCTCATTTGAAAATCAACAACTTTATGTCATATAATATGAACAACTTTATAAAGTGAGGGTGGTTATTGAATACTACAAAACTCTTTAACCAGAAGTCTAATAGCACCATATCTTCCTAGTATCAAATTTTAACTAGGCACACAAATGTTCAGCTAAAATCTATGAGAAGAGTTTGAATGTAGTATGTACCCGCATAACATATGTCTCATCACGATTTTTTACCACAAAAATTTCAAAAAGTGGAGTTCCTGGAGATGCAGTGACCAACTGTCTGTAACAACACGACAATTAGCAACACTTTACAATAGATTTTGGACATAAACACCCACAGGAACGATCTTACCTCGGACTGTAACTCCTACCAATGAATCTTCCAACACCAGGAGTAATGCGTATTAACCGACCAAAGGGGTCTTCTGAGTCCTGTGAGTACCCTACCCACCAACCTACCTGCTCATAGATAGAAAACAAGTTAGCTGAAACTAATTCAAACCTGTTAGTTTACAATTTCACCCAAAAGCTTAAGCTATTTGGAGGTAGGCCAGTGTTAATTTCATATTCTAACACTTTCTCTCACAGGTAGGCTGGACGGTGGACAACCGTGGGGCAAATATTACGCGGAAGGCCCAACATGTGTATATTTAACTAGATGCTCAAAACATAGTAAAGGCCCAAAACAAGATGACAATGAATACAATGTCAGTTTACCATTTCTACCAATAGCTTAAGCTATAATGAGGCGGACCAACACTAGTTTTATATTCCAACAAAATAACCCAGTCGCCTATAAAAGAAGCCACCTTTCAAGAAGCCAAAGAGATCATAATTGTATCGAAATGTAACAGCTCAAACCAAATCAGTAGAATTTCATCGAAAAATGAAGCTAATGTCATCAGCAGTTAAGATGCTTACCAGGCCACTTCCTGTGTGTCTGCACAACTTTGAAGCATCATGGTAACGCTCTTCATCTATTGCAATCTGTGAATAAAAAGCAGGCCACATAAGTGAAAATTTTGTGCAAGTGGGCAAATTCATACCCCAAGTAATTCAAATTGCTTGAGCACAAACCTTCAACTGACTCATGATTTCAGCAACAATGTCCTTTGATGTAGCCTCTTCAATAGCCATCTTCAGCTTTGCTGCTTCTTGGAAGTCTTCTTTCTCAATTGCTTCTTCGAGTTGGAACTGCAAACCATAGTAATGGAATCAAGTTAAATGAATATGTTCAATGCATTCCTTTGTTAAGGATTAGAGCATATTTTCAATGCATTCCTTTGTTAAGAATTAGACGCTCTAATCCTATAGAACCGAGAGGAATAAAATCGCCAAGAAAAGCAAAAATAAATAAGTAAATAAATAAAACATAAAATTTACAATGGTCCACCCTTAATATGAGAGCTACATGAGAATATTACAAGAGAAAATCACACAACTCTCAACTATATCTGTTTTTCTCTAACCTCTCTAAATTAATGTTAGAATCGGCACCCCTTTTGTATGAGAGACTAAGGAGATCGAATTTACAAGCATGAAATCCCCAAAATACTCTTAAGGTCAACCCGCATAGTGTCTATACCTAAGGCAATACTCTTGAGGGTAGTAATTAGTCACCACAACATAACATTTCTTAACTACATGGCTAAGTTCTAGGAAATTTCTTATTTTATACATTAAACCAACTCACTTATCAGAAACATGGACCTTGGACAAAATTCCTTTTTCTCCACTAAAACTCATCATACTCGCATATTTGCTTAATCAATAAAGCAGTTTAATTTGATTCTTTAAACCAATCAAAATTATATTTCCCTTGAAAACTAAAAGAAAGCAATCATTCTTCATTCTATACAAGTTCCTTATAATAAACAACAATAAAAAGCATTAAACTAAACGAAATTTAGCAACTTGGCTCTAAACTCAACTCAACTCGGCCTTTGTCTCAAAGAAATGGGTTCTTTCAAAGACACCCACATAAGATATTTGACTCAACAACACTTGGCCATAAAAAAGGACTTCAAAAGGAAACCAATTCTTTATCTTCTTTCCATTTTTATGTGAAAAGGATTAAAGGGTATTTGTAAATTACCTTGAGAACAGAGGCAAAACTCTCAGCTTGTTCAATCTCAGAGAAATGGCGGCTCCACCGATTCCAGTCCCATTCCAAAGAAGAAGAAGAAGAGCCATCACTATTACACTCATTGCTGCTATTACAACAACGGCAAAACAAGTTCGAGCCTTTTCGATTCCTAGTTAAAGAAGAAGAAGAAGAATTAGAAGAAGAAAAGGATGTTTGAGGCTTGGTTTGAAGAGAAAATCCCCCGCCGAGAAGGAAACCGAGGCGATTGTTGATGGATTTCTTGGCCGATAAATCCGAACAGCAAAAGGGTCTGAATTGGGGAGGCACAGACATGGCTTGACCCACCCCCCAAGAGTTGGCCGCCGCCATTTTTCTTTTGTTTTCTCTCTCTTGTTTTTTAAGAAGAGGAGAGAGAGAATAAGAAGAAAAAAATATGTGTTTGTGTGGGCTATTTAGGGAAGGGCTGTTGTCGTCCTGTGTCTTTGAGCCTGTCTGTCTCAACAGCTTATGTGGTGGTGCGTCGTGTGGAAACCTTTGATAAAGTTGATGAAGAAGATGATAACAATGATGATGGTGAGGCTCTAATGGATAAGCTCGCCAGGTAAAAATCAAAACCAAGCCCATGTGCCCATCTCTGCCTCTAAACTAAAAATAGTTTAAAAATTATAACGCAAAAGTTTTATATTATAATAATTTTTATTATAATAATTTTAAATTTTATATTATTTATTATTTATTGGTGGAAACATACCCAATAGAAGCCTAGGAGTAGGAGTGAGGAAAAAAAAAGGAACTATTATGAGAATATCTAGGGTAAGATCTTAAAAATATGCATCATCGGTGGGACTATGTTTTTTCAATTGCCAATTTATATCAAAAACTATTTGTTTTGCTTAATTTATTATTTGATGTGATATTGACTAGTTTTGATGATTTAAAACGTACGCTATCTGTATTAGATATTATTGTATGACATTATCGTATAAAGATCTTTTTTTAATGAATAAATGGCCCTTATGTTATATTTTGGTTGTTGGTATACATATTTTGGTGTATGCTTTCAAAACTTGATACAAATCTATTCTTATTCAGCGTTTCATTTGAATTTATCTATAAAATCAATTGTCTAGTGAGGTTGTAATTTTATAGAGTTTAAGGCCATATAGGTGAGGGTGTTTTTATTTACTTAAAGTTAAATTATATTTCCCTTAATAAAAAGAACTCACATCTTAATCAGCATTATTTGGTTAAAATTTATTGGACCACAAGTAGAATCACAAGAGTATTAGTTCATGTTTTTTAGTCCAACAGTTGCTACAAAATCATACACGTCAAATACAAAATCTCAGTAAAGCAAGAAATTAAACCTCTTATAAATAGGAGGCAAGCGATCAAGCGATTGTCCCTAAATAAATAAGATTATGGTTGTTGCACGTCTCTTAACATCAAATCGCATTGTATTCGAACAAATAAAAAGTGTAAGGTCCTCTTATGGTAGAGCATATCTATAGGTTTTTTTAGGGAAGTATAAAGATATCTTCACCAGGAATTCTTATGATGGGGAAGACAATTTTGTTTTTCTGATAGAGGAAGGTACTTTAGCCGTTGGATTAAAATTTTAATATGATCCACGACTGTCTATGTTAAATTACAGTGCACGAGACAAAGCTATTTCTGGTTGCAAATCAAGCCACTGACAAATTAATCCGATAGTTAAAACATTAAAGTTCTGCTAATAGAATAAAATTGTATTTACCATCATAAAAATTGCCACCTTCATATCACGCAGAATTGGTCATGTAACATTAAAATCATATCAAAAATTAGAAATATATATATGTATATACACACATATGCACACAGAATTAAGAATTCCTAAAGGCTTGATTGTACAGTACTACATCAATTGGTTCTTTTTTTTTTTTTAGCTACCAAAAAGGGCACCACAATTTCAAAATCTCTCTATTTTGCTAATAGATATTCCCCAGCCGAACACTAGTATAAAAGGTGGAGCAAATATTTTTAGTGTATTATTTTGGATTCAAATCATTTTTTTAATTTTTAATATCTTAAATAGTATCCGACCAATTCCGTTACATTACATCATTTAATAGACTTAAATCTTAAAGCATGAAAAAGTCAGTTAAAAAGCATTTTAAATTTTTTTAGTGATGCACTACAAAATGATTGTTTAGACTTCAAAATTAGACAGATAATCACAGTCCATTTATTTTTAACGAGGCCATTGTAGTCAGACTTTTAATTTAATCAAATGACAAAATAAAATGCCATGCTACAATTTCCCTTAATTATAAATATGAAAATGAAAATAAAGGAAAATTGAAAGACCTACTTGCTAAGGGTGTTCACGTGTATTTGAGTAGTTTTTTTTTTTTTTTTCTCTAAACTACCAACTAAACTAAAAATAATTTTTTTAGACAGTTTGATAAACATAATTTTTTTGATAGTTTGATTTTTTTTATAAAAACCAAATCAAACCAAATCACTCATAAGCGGTTTAAACAATTTAAGCTTACAATTAAAAATGTTTTCAATATTTACCAAAAATTATACAATGTCTAAAAGTTCCTCATTCAAAGTTCTAATACAACCAATAATCAAACTAGAAAGTCACAATAGCACATCAAAGGGCACCAATAACCAAACTTGTCATGAATGTTTGTTCTTTAATTTGATTTTATTTTTTTGGATGTTGGTGAGTAATGCCTGCTGTTGTTTTAATGCGATTAAAGGAAAGTGTAATTATAGAGTGTAGAAAAATTCATCTTATATATGTAAAACTTCTTTTAATGACCAACGTAAAAGAACCTATATAAAAAATAACAAAAATAATCTTTAAAAATATTTTAAAAATAGAAATTAGATATAGGTGGTTTGGGCAGGTGGTTTAAGTGTACGGATTGTTAGGGGTCCAATTTGAAGAAGCCCAAATCAAACCATGGTCGAAGCCTAATAAATAGTGTGGCCCAAAATTACACCGCGAGCAGAGTGAGCCCATTAAGTAACACTCGGCATGCTCATTATATGTGATCTAGAGAAAATTAGTCCGACTAAACAAGGCTTCCGTTTTATGTTCGGTGTGCTCGATTCATATGATCCAGATTGGTTTAGCCCAACTCAATAAGAGGTGAACTTTTTGATAGTTGCAGTCGATTTGCTGGTCTTGATATGAAGAGATTCATTTAAAGGTAGAAACTATCAGATGGAAGTTGAAATCCACTAAATCAAGCGATTACTCGAGACAAAGTAGTCCGAAACTCACAGCCAATAGCCACCTGATATGTGTCTCACTCCATCAGCTATGACACAAGTCCACTTCCTACCAGCAGTAACCTATTTTGTTGAATGAGGCCTTTATTAGAATCCTTTATTTGGGGATCCATTCTTTTAATCCTCCACGTTATTTGCATAAACACTATCTTTCATTCTTCGTCTTCTCAAATTCTAGTTCTCTTTTATAGGAGCGTTCCTTATTTCCAAAAATCATTGTGATTGGTACAAGGCTGGGTTAATAATGAAGAAGAAGCTCCCCAAAAATGGACGTAGCTCAACATTTGAGTGAACCATTATAAATTTTTTGTATGGTATTTTTACTTTAGTTTTCTTCTTTTAAATTCATGCTTATTATTAGTACCTTCAATAATTGTTGTGCAACTAACCAAATTCTTGAGCATATTAGGAACTAATAACGGTGATCAAAGGGCCAGCTTAATCTAAATCTAAATTAACTTGTAACTTATGCGTTAACTTAATCTAATTTAATTGTAGATCCAACGTCTACAGCAGATTAAGGTGTCCAAACCTTTAACCAAATCACTAAAAATTATTTGTATAAAAACCCGTTCAAAAATAAAAGAAAATCAATGATTTAGTTTGGTTTGGTTTGATTCAACGGTTTGAATGGGTTTGGTGGACTAAACTTTTGAACACCCCTGCTACTTGCTCTAATACTTTTATGCTTGTAGACGTGGATATTTTAGAACATGGCTCCGTTTGTTTTTATTCTCAAAATTTTTGAAAATGTTTTCGCATGCTTTTTGAGGCAAAAATTTTAAAAACACTCTCAGTACAATTCTCAAAAAATTCTCATTTTCAAAACAAAAATATTTTCATCTATTTTTAAAACAATAATAAACGGTCCCTCGTCCTGCCTTTTTTCTAATTCAAGAAAGTGGTATTTTTTGTTTCTTTGAACTCTTAATATTGCACTTCAAGTTTGATTCAGACAGCAAATCTTGTTGCTCCATAACTGTTACTCTTTATAATTATTATTATGATGATGATGATTTTTATTGTTAACAATTAATGGATGAATATTATTAACGTTTTCCACTATAAATATACGTCTTTTTATACCTTACAAAAAATAGAGGGTTATTTTTCTTTTTATACCTTGTATTTTAGGTTTATTTAAATAATATATATTTAGTTTTTGATCTTTCAGATTTAGACCTTTATAAGATTTATACCTTCATATTAGATTTAGTACATATATTTATACCTTTTCCTAATCCTTCTTCAATTTTTACCTAAGAAATTTCTAAAATACTGTCAAATTTAAAAATAAGATAACTTCAAAAACTTAAAAAACACTTTATACTAAGGTTTTTGCCTTAAAATGTATAAAATACCTTCAAAATAGGTGTTTTGTGTGTTTTTATTTTTGTTTTCTTCTTATTTTTTTAAAAGTTTTATTTTTTTATATTTTACTTAATGATAATTTGGTCATTATAAAGGTCAAAATCAACTATCGACTAAGTTAACGTATAGATTTATTTATTAAATCTAATATGAAGGTATATATTTAATGAGATTGAAAACCGAAAATATAATTTTTAAATTAACATAAAATAGAGAAAATAGAGAGTATAGAGGCAAATCTCCCAAAAATATATACATCTTTTTTATGCCAAAGGGCATATACCAAGGAGATCCATTTAGGTTAAACCTCACCTTTTCAAAAGTTTGGATGCCAATCGGAAAAATCAGAAATCACTTTTGTAATCCCGCTCAAATCATCTACTGTCATTATGTTTCCAAAGTACAATTGAAGAAAACTTGCAATTCGCAAAGTGCAAAAAGGATACAAAAGGCCATAATGTGTCTATCTTGGGATGTGGACCACAAATCAAGAATAAATCGAGTGTATATATTCTCATAAAATGGCAACCACGTATACTTTCTCATTTTGAGCTCCACAAGATCATCTAACAAGCTATTCTTCTCTACCTCATTTGTTGCTAGCTAACCGGTCCCACCAAGCAGCATCACTGTCTAGATCCTTAAAGACCGCGGGCCTGTTTGTTTCGAAGACTGTTTAGAGTTTTTAGACTCAAATTTAAATTTAAATATTAAGAATTATTTAGATATGTGTTTATTTATCTTAAAATCTAAATCCTTTAAGTATCAAGAATTCAAGTTTTCAGAGTTCTAACTCCTCTTAAACTTTTGATACTTGGATATCTCTGCTACAGTAAAAACTAAAATTTTTTCTATTATATTTGAGGAAAAAATCATAACTTCTTCACTTGTTATCCAATTAAAATGATTCTTTTTTTATTGTGTTCCTAGTAAAGAGAGAAATAAATTAATATCTATACTGTATTTTTTTAGGATTATTTACATTAAGATTTTATTAAATTTGTTGATAAATCAAAAACTATTTTCACTACCCTCCAAACACAAATTCTAATTTTATTTCATACTCAAATAAAAACTTAAATACACATTCAAACGTCAATTCGAATAACAATTCAAATTATTAAATCAAATCTTAATTCAAATCACATTAACTCAAATCAAATCACTAATTCGAATCCATTTACTAAACAAATTTTTAAGTATTCTTTGGACTCAATGGACTCAAATTTATATTTGAATATTAAAAATCCTTTAGATATATGTTTGTTTCCTCTGAAATTTGAATAAATTGAGTATCAAAAATCCACAAGTTTTCAAAGTTCTGACTCTCTTTAAACTCTTGATACTCAAACATCTTTGTTACAGTAAAAACTTAAATTTTCTCTGCTATATTTAAGAAAAAAAATCATAACTTCTTCATTTGATAACTAATTGAGATGATTCTTTTTTCATTTTATTCCTAACGAAGAGAGGAATAATTAAGATCCATGTCACATACTTTTGAAGATCATCAACATTAATATTTCATTAGATTTGTTAATAAATTAAAAACTATTTTCATTATCTCTTCAATTACAAATTCCAATATTGTTCTATATTCAAATTAAAACTCAAATACATATCCAAACGTCAATTTGAATAACAATTCAAATCACTAATTCAAATTCTAATTCAAATCACACAACTTAAATCAAATCACTAATTCGAATCTATTTACCAAACGAACCCCATATATTCCTCTCCATATAAATTTCAGGAATACAAATCAATATACACAAAATACATTTTCTAGTTCTAATCAAAATTAAAATTACATTTTCTCTTATAAAATTTAAACCAAAAGATGATGAGAGCCACAAATGTTCTTCTAACTGTATTTCCTAACGAACTAGTAATTAAGGGTTTTGCGTGAAATTTGTGTCGCATGTCTTGGAAACATCATTGACACCCAACACCCTCGTTCCCAAGATTAAAAGTAAATGCAAGAGGGGAGAAAAAATAGAGGCTATTGGGGATAAAAGACCAAAAAAAGGAAAAAAAAACCAACAACAACAACCAGCAAAGACAACTACAAAGCTATCTAACATTGCTTAAGCTAAAAACAAAACAAGATTGTTGTTTTACTCTCATTTCCACGAACGTATGATCTTGAGAAGCAATGAAGCAATTTCCTTCATTACCATTTGCAAAATATAATTTCTTCAGCTTAGTACGCAACGGTGGCGATAGCAATATTACCACGTGATGGCCAGGTATGGACATTATAGCCATTTAAGTTTTTCTCAGCAACAGGGTTAGAAACTGTAGTTAAAATTTGTGAAAAATAATCCAGTAAACAGCTTAGCGTTGTAGGGGGGTGGAACGACCAACAGGTAAGCGTGCATTAGAAGTCACCAGTTCTATGCTTGATAAATCCCGATGAGCTATAGCCACACCCCCATTCTCCATAGTTTCCAAGGACACTGTCTGCATCATTCCCCGCTGCTGCATTTTCTGTATGGACCTGTCGAAGCATGCCGTGCAATCTCAACAAATAGCTCTGACTGGGAGGTTGTTCTCTAACATACCGGTTTGCAGTCATAATACTGGCAGATGACCGCTCAGAATCAGGGCGGAGATTGGACAAAGCACTGAGGTCAAGATTAGGGAACACAGAGCAGCGGCATCGGGGGCATTTTACATTCAAGCGAAGCCACTCATCAATGCATTCTACATGGAAATTGTGAGCACAAGGGAGGCCACGGACCTGCGCTTCAGAAACAATATTATTGAACTCAATATTAGTATAAGCTGCCATAGATAAGTCATGGATAAATACATATCACATAAAAATTACCTCATTGCCAACATGGAACTCTTCCAAGCAGATGGGACACTCACTGCAATCAGTCGGAACAGCCTTTAGGCAAAACTTGGGAAGTTCCTGAATGAGTGCTTCGACTGCTTCTTTCTGAAAAATGTAAACAAAAAGTTCAACGCCAAATGTCATGCATGGTCAATACACATCAAAACAGCGGTCTGTTTATCTAAGCAACACTTTTGGCAACTCAATGTTAACTTTTTCTTGACTTAATCATGATAGCATAGCTAACATAGCCAATTAGGCTGAAAAAAAAAAAAATCAACTGATTCAAAAGATCCTATCATCGGTGCCGTAAACCAAAGATGGGTGTCACTTCCAGCAAAAATAAACAATTACCTGAGCTGGAGTCAAGAAAAGTCCAGGTTGGAAGGCAGCAGCATCTTGGCCCATGCCTCTTGTTTCTTGACCTGCGGCTTCAAATGCCCAATCAGGGACACGAATCATATCAACAAAAACCTGCAAAAGAGGGGAAATTCTTTCGGATTGCTGTATCTAGAATCTGTCATTCAAAATATCATATAAATTTTGCAAAACCAGGTGCGAAACACTAGAGTGACAATTACAATTAAGTGGGTGCTCTGCAAAGACAAAACCCTATTCAGTTAGCTAACAAGAGAAACATGTTATCTTCCACATGGGGAGACTACACAAAGACAAAAGAGCATAGGATTTAGACTGCATCCTGAAAAAGGGCTACTACAAATCACGTGAGAAAATCCAAATAGTGAACTAAAATATGAATTTGAGAAATTGTTTCCTGCAAACCATACCTTGAAATCCTGGTTATTGTTCCATGTAAAGTTGTAAACCATACCAACCGAAGTGCATTCTAAAACTAATATGGACTCAAACACAAAAAGGAGCTCATTGTTTTCCAGCCAAAACATAGGAGATGGCCATTTTTATCTATTTAGGTCTAGGCACAGAAATATCACTAACTATGATTAAACTTGTTTAACCAACTTAAAATTATAAGATAACAAAGTCAAGCTGCTTACCCCATACTCTGATATAGGTATCCCTTGCTGTGCACGTACTAAGTGTGCCTGTCTTCGTGTCAACCACTATCGAGAGAAGTATTAAAAGCAAGGATAAGAAAACTTAATATAAGAGAAAAGAAAGTACGCAATAATAAAACTCAAAATGTAGCAATTTGATCTCTTCATAATTAAAAAGGGCAGGCTACAAACAACTAAAACATGTGCTCAGAATGAGAAATGTAAACGAAAAGGAAAAAAAAGTTGCAAGAAACAAATCTGGTGCTGAACCAATAATAGGAAAGGGCGCACCACTAACCTTGCCAAATGATATAAAGGCAATGCAGAGGAGTGCGCAGTAGCTAAAGAGTAACCAAATTAGGAAACCCCATTTCTGACCTTGTTCTGGCAACTGCATGCAATAAAAATGTCTTAGCCAAAACCAAACTTATTCTCTAATACTGACGACACCATGTGTGTAAAAGATAAAAAGAAAAGACACCATGTATCAAAGCCGACTTACACAGCCTCTTGCTCCTTTGAACCACAGGGTGCCAATTACTGTCCAAGCCCAGAGAAATGGATACAGTAGCAGAGAAAGAATTGAAAGTACCACTACTCTTCCACAAAAACGAGCATACCTTTGCTGCCACCCAAAATCCCTAAAAGAGGAAGAAAGAATTAAAAGTGCATAGAACGGCACCATGTACCATTCAGCTTTTAAGAGGCCAAGAGGAACTAAGCAGGAAATAAGAACACAGCCATTTCAAGATTTTAACGGAATGATTAAAAAAATGAATACTGTCAAACATCAAGTTTGAGAAGGCATGGATTATTCCTGTGCATGGTATGGAGCAACTAATTTCCATGTTTCATTTTAGCATTAGGTCATTTCCCCACAACCTCAAACCATGTCCCTTTCAGTCTTCCCCTCATTCTTCTATCCAGATCCAGTGGAACAAACCAGATACGGTTCCATTGGATATAATAGGATCATCTCAAGCACTCAATTCCCATCAGTTTTTATCAATCGGTGCAATTCGTAACCTAACATTTCACATACGCATTAACACTTAGTTTTACAACTGGTACATCCAATATTTCATCTCAAGTCTTAACATACTGCAATCTAGCTCAGATCACGAAGAGAAATTCTCACGTCTTAATTACCATTTTCCTTTTGTCCTATTTTCGTAGCTAATGGCCTATTTATGTTACCCTGTTATTATTTGTAAACTATGTTAATCAAGGAAGTTATAACTTGAACAGTTTTTAAGAAAGACGATCTTACAAACCCATTCCAGCAGCAAGTCCATCATCCACGAACATCAACAGGCGAAATGCAAACACCGTGGTGTAATCAACCTGAACCAACAAGAATTAGAAAAACCCAAATCAGGAGGAAAAAAAAAAACCTCCAAAATGGAAAAAGAAAAGAACTTGATCTTCTTCAGATTTGAGAAGAACTCACCACAATCCATATGTGCAATGGGTATGCACAAGAATGATAACGCTTCCAATTAATAGCGACAATAACTCTTTATGATTAAAAAACTGTTAAAGGAAACAAACAAAACCCATAATTGAAGGACAAAATCAGAAATTAAACTCAATCGGTTCAAAAAAGTAAGCAAATTTGCCTAATCAAACTTCGAAAAACTCAGAATTGTTAGCAATTCAAGATTCGAAAATCACGAAATCACAAAATCGTTAAAGGATACACACTCGTCGCAAGCATGGACAGAAAGAACCCATCGTACCTGCAATAATCAGGAAATGAAATTCGTATCACATGAAATTCGTGTAACATGCTCAATTGCAAACACACCGATACACAAATATAGAAGTGTATATATATATACACACACACACACGCACCACTTGAAATCGACACCTCGTATGGCCATGGCAAAGAAGAGGACACCTGCGAAACCTAGAGTGAAGAAGCCAAAGATTTGACGATCTCCATTTTCAAGAAGGGAATGCTTGAAATCGGAGAGGGAAAACCAGTGGCGAATCTTTCATATATCTGTTCGATTCCGCGGATTGTTTCAGAAAGGAGAGAGAAAGTGGGGAGAGACGGAGTAGAGAGAGAGAAGGGAGGTAAGGCAGTGAAGCAGAGTACTGGGAGAGAGTTATGGAAGACGGAATGCTCACGGCGGTTACTCATCTGACGTTACTTGACGGCGACTTTCGTACGGAGGAGAAGTACAAGTCTTGCGAATGATGAAGTGTTTTCTTTTCATTTTTTTTAAATAATAAAAAAAGTAGTTTCTTTTAGGTTGGTTGTTCATTACTCACAGTGCGTTTGACGAGAGTATTTAAGTGGAATATTTAAATAAAGATTTAAATTTTTATGAGAAAAAATACTATTATAAAAAAATTTAAATAGTGATTTAAAAATTTAAACAAAAACACCCTTATTATTTATTCAACAGCTTAGAAAAAGGCGTATTTACCTCTTAAAAAAAGTTATTTATCTTTTTATTCTATGTATTTTAAATTTATTTAAACACTATATTTTTTATTTTTAATCTCATTAAATATATATTATTTTTTAATTAATCTTTAATTTTGACTAAAAAATTTATCAAAATACTCTTAAATTAAAAAATAAGAGCAAATTAGAAACTTAAATATGCTTTATACTATAGTATTTGACTTTAAAAATATATAAAATGCCCTCAACATTGGATGTTTTGTATGTTTTTATTCTTGTATTCTTCATAGTTTTTGAAAGTTTTAATTTTTTTGTCTTTAACTAAAACATAATTTGGACATTCTAAAAGTGGAAATTAACTATTGGTTAAAGTAATGTATAAATTTATGTGTCAAATTTAATATAAAGGTATACATTCAATAAGATTAAAAACAAAAAGTATGGTTTTTTAATAAACCCAAAATAGATGGTATAAAAAGATAAATATCTCCTAAAAAAAGAAAAAAGAAGGATTTTTAGTGTGTTTGTTCTTGAAAATTCTGGTCTAAAAATCAGTTTAGAAGTCCATGTTAGGATTAGGACAGGATGGCTCCTTTATAAGGAAACAATTGCGGTGGAAATGCTTAATCTTAACCTGGATCTTTAATTTAGTTTTTTTTTTTTAATGTCAAAGTAATAGAGAGGGCAAAAAGAGAAAAAAGGTCGTTGCATGTCCAATTTAAGACTTGATTATAATATATGGAGATTTTTTAGTAGAATCTGAAAAAATCATTATGAATACCATTCCATTTTTCAATCGTCACGTTTTCATTAAATATGGCATATTTTGCCTACTTTTTACATCAATGCTATTTTAACAAGATATAATGATCAAAGACGTAATTATCCGTGTTGACCCGACCAAAGAATATTAAGGCTGAATTTTTATCTCAACTTTTTATTATCAAATGGTAATACATATAGAGTTACACGAATATGGAAACTAGCACCCATAATAACATAAACAGTAACGTATCCTCGACCTCTTTTAGCTAAGAATTAAAAGGGTGTTTGGCTAAGATTGGTTCACATCATTATATCAGTTATGAATAGTGTAAAGTTCTCACATGCTACAGAAAAAAGAAAAAAGTTAGCATAGCGTAAAGCTCTCGTATGTTACAGTAAAAACGGTTCCCATCAATAGTTCTCACTACTAGCCAAACACCTTATAAGACTGTTGTCATTTAGTTACATTAACAAAAGACAAGAAACACAACACTCCAAAAAAAAAAGAAGCAAAGGGTATATATGAGTCTTTGATCCATCCTTAAGATGAATGGGGAATTGTAATAAATAGCATTTTTTTAAACTAATTGTAGTAAATAGTAATTTTATAATGTAAATAATTTATTTATCTTTTTTATTTACAATGGAAAAAAAGTTATTTATACAGTAAATAAAATGTAAGATACAAATAATTTATTTACCCCGTTATTTATAGTGTAAATAATTTATGTAAAGAAAATCCAATACTTACTATAAATATTTTCAAAACCCGTTATTTATTTTAAAAGATTTTTAAAATACCTCATTCCCGTCGATCTCTTTTGAATAATGTATATAATAAGCAATGGCAGACGCTCTTGTTGAACAACCAAGAGGAACAAATGTCTTATGGTTTTAAGATGAGGTCAAGACAAGAAACTTGGCAAACTTCATTTACTCAAACTGGGATCTTGAGAAAAAGTTCCACCAGCCACCAAACCAACAAGGCAACAAGCTTTAGTGAAATCACAAGAAACCAAAAGGTGATATTCATTCTGGTCAGTAGCATGTCAAGAGGGGCATTGCACACGAGCCATAGAAAATTACCACAAATAATTATAAAACAAACTATTACTACAATAGATAATTAGTATAATCTTTAACATAAATATAAAGACGGCGAGTTTTGCATGGTGCTTTAAGAACGTTCAAAACATGAAATGCTTCGTTTTTTTTTTTAAAGCATTTTTTTTTTATCTTTTTTAGTCGAAACATCTTGTTCAAGGTTTCCTAAAATTTTTTTTTTTTTTCCTTTTAGCCTTCCGTAACATTATTGTTCCTTTTTCCACTGAAACTTTTTTTTCCTTTTTCCTTCCAAAACGTTTTTTTTTTTTACTTTTCATTTCTTGTTTTCTTTTTGTCCTTAATCTTTTCTCCATTTTCATTCCTATTCTTTTGCTTTTTTGTCATGGACATTTGCCTTTTCTCATCCTCATCCCATTTTCATACATATTTTTTTTTTCTCAATTTTTACTTTTTTTAACATGCTTAATACACACGCGCGGAACGCATGCTCTTTGATTAGTAATTAGAAAGATTTGATCGCGACAATGACAAAAGAAATATTTTTGTCATACTTTTTTTTTTACTGGTGGTATAGAAAAAAGGAGGAAAGAGCTAAAATAGCATATTTAGGATAAACCATACTAAATAATGTCATATAGCTTCAAAATATGTAATAAATATCATATTATAAAATATTGAGTAATATCTCATAAGAAATTAAGAACAAAAACCCTAAAATACCCCTCACATCTTTATTCTCTATATTTCTCACCCTCATCTCTCGCCGACACCGCTGGCAGCCAAAAAATACAATATTGACCGGGAAATACCATATATACCGTTAATATAAAAATTCACCGACGATTTCATCGGACTGCTGACGACAGGAAAATTCAATATTTAATAGGAAATATCGTATTTAACGTGCAAATACAAAAATCATCAGAGACTTTGCTGGATAGCCGATGGCCGTGTAAACACAATATTTACCAGGAAATGCCATAATTACTATATAAATACAAAAATTCACTAGCGACTTCAACAAACCGACAGCGTTTGAGAAATACAATATTTACTAAAAAATACTGTATTTACCGTATAAATACCAAAAATCACCAGCAATTTTTGCCACACTGACAGCCATGTAAATACAATATTTACTAAGAAATGTTGTATTTATCGTGTAAATATAAAAATTTGCTTACAACTTCGTTGGACCGTTGACAGCCGAGAAATATAATATTTACTGTGTAAATACAAAAATTTACCGACGACTTTATCGGACCATCGGCCACCGAGAAATACAATATTATTGGAATAATATTGTATTGCATGTAAACATAAAATTTCACTAGCGATTTCGTCGGACCATCCGTAGTCAAGAAATACAATATTAACCTTGTAATATTGTATTATCTTATGAATGTAAAATTTCACTGGTGACTTTATCGGATCACCAAAGATTGAAAAATATAGTATTAACGTTGAAATATTGTATTATAGTGTAAATAAAACAATTCACTGACGATTTTGTTGGACCATTGATGGTTGAAAAATATAATATCACCTATGTAATAATATATTACCATGTAAATATACAAATTTCTTGATAACATTAATGATATCAATAGCAGTCAAAAAATACTATGTTTATATTAAAATATAATATTTCTACGTAAATAAAATACTTTACCAGCTACTTTGCCAGACTTCACTTTACCAGCTACTTTGCCAGACTTCGCTGGCATCGGCATAGTCGCTGGAGGCTGGACAAACCACATTTCGCCATAAATGTTTTATTTTTACAAAAAAAAAAGGGAAAGAAAAAATAAAATGCCACCATAAACCAGATAATAGACAAAAAAGGAAAACCTGTAAACATTTACCCAAAAAAAACTGTAGATAAAAAACCGAAATTAATGTCACAAATTACACTATTTTTATTTTTTCTTTTTTTGTAAAAGAAGAAAGCAGAATATTTCAAAACATCCTTCGTACCAAGTCAAGAGAAGCAAAAATAATAATAATAATAATAATAATAATTAAAAAAATAAAAAGAAGCAAAGGAGGGGGAGAAAAAGGGCAAACAGGTAACATTGAAGCGTAATGGTCGTTCACAAAAAATTAAAGCGTAATGAACTATTATCAGATCTAGAATCACATATGAATTGTAGTGGTAATAGTCCATTACGGCCATTACGCTTCACTTTTACCAGATAAACACACAGTGCAGCGAGAAAAGCAAAGGGAGATCGGGGAGTGAGAGATCGCAACAAATCAAGGCTGAGCTTCTCCAGAGATTGCGAATATCGCAATACTGACAGATCGGAGAAGGAGAAGCAGATGAAACAGAGCCGAAAAACTTCTCTGCTATTTCTTAAAATTTATCTGGAGAAAATTAAACATTATTTTATGATTTCATTTCTCCCACTTGTATATAATACTTTTCTCTCGTTGCATATTAGTCCCTAACCTTATTTTCTACGCAGTTTACACCCAGTCTCCTTCTTTGTTCTTCGTCTCAAAGACGAGAAGAGAAATTCGAGGAGAAATATCTATTCTTAACATTGGATTTTATTTGATAGAGTAAATTGTGATCTTTGCTATGTTTGATTCATATTTGGGACTACAATCTAAACCTTTTTTTTATAAAAATATTTTTTTCAAAAAAATTTATATAGAAATTAGAAAAAATGGCCTACTTATGACCACATTTTTAAATAAATGGCCGAATTTTTCAAAACTTTAAGAAATAACTAAAAACTTTTGAAAATTAAGAAAATGATCTCTTTTTTATACAATAGTACATTATTAATAGACACCATTATATCATTGAATAACATTAATATATTATTTATTAACTATATTTTATTATTGATAAATTAGTTATCATTAATCTCTTAATGAATTTTCATTGATAAACTGGTAAACTATTGAAAAAAATGATTAATCACTAATTAATATTGACTAATTATTGATAAACCACCTAATTAATTAGTGACAAACCTCAAAATCAGTACATCATTCATGTACAGTTTAAAATAAAAGCCATTTCTTTAATTTTTTTAAAACTTTGACTATTTTTCAACTTTCATTTATTCCTTAATCCTAAATTTAAATTTATGTTCAACTTTTTTTGTGTTAAGGAATAAGTGTCTTGTATTGTGTAAGTTAAACGACATCAATCGGAGGCTAGAAAGGCATTGGTTTTGTATTCCTAGTATTTCATGCCAACTTTCATATTCATCTCACCCTCTCTTTGGTCTCGTTGACGTCCATAAAGAGACAATAGACACGGAGTAAGAAGCCAAAATTTGACGTCGTTTAAAGCATAAACGACATGTCGTTTGTATATAATTCGCTTGTGTTACTCTGTCATACGATCGTCGTTTGGGTATTGTTTACTTGGAAAGGCCTCATGCAGCTATTTGTTTAAATCAGTCCGCCTTTTGGGGATGGTAAAACGACACGTCATTCGGGTGCTTCGCAGCATTTTAGCTTCCAAGTATTGCAAACGACATGTCGATTTCCTTGTCAAGAGGACAAACGACATTTTATATCACCAATTTTTACTGTTGTGTGCGGTAATACCACAAGTCGTTTGTAATTAGATGTAAAGCTAAAGTTAATCCAACTCAAGAAAACTGACAGAATGAATAATTGAAAATAAAGTCAGTCCCAAAAAATGGAGTAATAATCTAGGAATCATTCCATGGTAAGAAATGCTTGTTTTGTAGTTTCAACCATAAACACTACAAGCCTAAATTTTTCTTTTCTAGTGTATTTTGGAACGCTGTTCTGACTTATAAGTCTCAAACGCTACAGTATAAATCGAAAGTATGCTACAATCTTAAAGCTCTCACTTGCTGCAATGTAAAGCTTTAACATGCTATAGTATTTTAGTCTTCCAAATACACTCAAAATGATTTCAAATCTTAAGCTGATGACAAGCGTGATGGTATAGAAACTCAATAAATACATATGGTATATGGTACATGATTTGCAGCAGAAGCCTAATATCCACAAAACATGAAAGAAAATCATTTTTAGTTACAGCTTGGTGGATTTAGACATTTATATACAGCAGATGCAGGTTGCTTATAAGCAGGTATACTATTTGTGTCAACAAATCTGACTTCCCCTGGTGCAAAAGATAGTTCTCTGTGTCTGAAATAAAAAACCAAGACGTTTTTAAAAGTTAATATTTCAAGGCATCTAAAAAGAACCAATTGGGGTCGAAAAACTAATTACCTTCGCAGATCGAGGCCAACTAAACCGGCTTGGAGGACAGTCAAATTGTCGGAATCTGGCGAGACAATGATCACGGTGTCACCGGAGTATTGAGTCTCGAGAATGGACATAAGCTGTGTCACACGTACAAACACATCTGCAACACTTTCGTTTGGGGTTCCATCGTCAATGGGAGGAGGCTTTGTGGTTGGAGAAATACTATCTGATGCATATACCTGACAAACATATTCACCACATTTACATGACAACTTTCTTCTCGATGAAAATCCCACTTGATAAAGTCAAAGAAAGATTTTGTTTTCTTTTTTACAGTAAGATAATTATGTTACTTCTGAAACAGATTCCAATCTCTTTCCTTCATAAGCTCCCAATCCACGGGCATCCAAAAAGCTATATTCTGGGACGATATAGCTGCAACAAAGAAATAAGTTTTAACATTTTCATTTTTTTAAAAAAAATCTCATGGTACTAACATGCAAATAGAGGAAATCAACACAACTATACAATGCTAATAAGAACAAACAGCTCAACCAAATCTCACAAGTGTGAAAATCTCACAACATTTCTCTAAAAAAATCACATCTTTGAATCAACTTTAGCACCAAATTGTGAACCTTCGACTAATCCCATTAACTGATGCAATGATCTCTGCAGCCTGGTAAGCTCTCTGAGTGATGGAAGGCCAAATCCAACAGCCCTTTTCACAAGCCCCCATTTCCGTCAACTCAAAAGCCGCCTTCAGTGTCTGCTTCTTTCCTCTCTCCGACAAGCCGCTATCAACTGACGTTTTCGTCACCGGGTTTGTGTTTATTATCCCCAAGCTCTCAAATTCAGACTCACCAGCCCTCACCAGAAAATACCTTCAAACATCAAAACAAAAATACAAATCATAAAATTAAAAATCATTCACTTATACCAACATGCTTCATTTTTCACTGATGAGAAAGCGCAAGAAACCATAACAAGCACAACATCTTGAAAATGAAAATTAACACACTCAACTGTATCCCAATACTAATATGGTCTTAGGGGTCAAATTTTAGTTATTTCTGAAGACACAAAGAACAACAAATACCACAAGCCATAAAACCTCATCATTTTCCTTCCCACTTTCCTCCTATTTATATGAAAATTGACTCAAAAGAACAAAGTGTCAAAAGACCACATTTTTCACTAACGAGAAGGTGCAAGAAACTATAACAAGCACAACATACCTTGAAGGGAAAAAACACACACACACTCAGCTGTATCCCAATACTGTAGTAATCTATGGTCAAATTTTAATTCTTCCTGAAGCAAAAGAATAAAGATCAGACGCCATAAAATCCGATCATATAGCTTCTTTTCCTCCATTTTCTTGGTAACGAAACAAGTAATGAGCTAGAACAGAGTGAAAAACTCGGTGGGGATATACTGAATTACCGGTTGGTGAGGCGCACTGGGGGCATCTGAAATAGGCCACGAGCAACTGATTTCGGCTTGAATTTGGAGTCAAGACCAAAATCTACAAAATGGGTTGCGGAGAGAGTGAGAAAAGCAGTGAGGAGGTTTCGGCGGTTGATGGGCAAGATTGAATTTTGGTGATTGTTGATGGACGGTGTTGATGGAGGCAGAGATGGGTCGTTGTGAGGCGCAGGAGAGGGTCTAAGAGAGGAACGGATTGCCAGCATTATGGCGGTTCTTTTGGTGTTCCACCAAAAACTTACATTATCTACTTGGGACTTCACACCCAGCAACAAAAAATCTTCTTTGGACTTGAGTACCACGTTCTATCACTAATCGACATGTCGTATATTGGAATAATGAATTTTGAGGAAACGACATGTCGTTTAACGGTAACCCCTCTGCCAAAAAAAGATTTCCATGTTCAAAAACTCTCACCATGATATTGTGATACAACGGTTTGTGTCAAAATGCGTTTTGGTGATTTGGGTTGACAGTAGATTATTTTTTCATATCCGAGTAAGAAATTCTCATCCATTTTTTAAACGGTTAACAATTTCGAGGCACTTGTCTGCTAAACATAGCTCTTACTAATTAAGTCCCTGGAGTTTGTGTAACGCCCCGAAGTTTATTTAGTGTTAATATAATATAAATGATGAATTAGTGTGTCATAATTAATGTTTTAACTTTAATTAAATTATTTGGTTGGGTTTTGAATTTTTAGTTGTTTTGTTAAATTAATGAATTCGAAGGATTTCCTATTTGTTTTAAAATGATGTTTTGAGTTTTAAAACACAACAATTTGTAAAATGTTAAAAATACTCCGTTTTGTAAAACCGTGGGCGACACATGGTTTTCGCACAGTAAAACCGCCAATCGATTTTCTCTATTTATTTCCTTCCTCTCTCTCTCCTCTCATTCCCTCCCGTGACATTCTCTCTCTCTCTCTCTCTCTATTTCTCTCTCGGCAGCTCACTCTCTCCCTCTACATCTCTCTCAAATTTTTAAACCCAATTTCGAATCCAAGCTTCAGGTTAGCAAGGAGGAAGCTCGGGGACGTGATTCGGCAACCGAGAACGAGGATTGAAGCTTCGATTCGAGGTTAGATTCGAAATTTCTAAACTTTTTACAAAATTTTCAATTTTGTGTGTTTTTGAAATCTAAGTTTGTTTAAGCTTAGAAAACCTTGGATTTGAGTTAGATGAACTTAGAACAACTAGAATCTAAGCTTAGATTGAAGAAAAATGGATTGAATTCAAGATTTTTCATTTTTCCCCTCATTTTCTCATTTTCAGATTTTTGAGGATTTCGAGTTCAATTCTTGTTTAAATGAGTCCAAACATGTTTTAGAATGTTTTTCTATCAACTATGATTATTTTTCATGCCTGGGATTTGAGAAAAACAGGTTGGAACCAAGATTTGGATTTTGGGGATCGAGAAACCCGTGGCTGGGATTTCTGGATTTTCTCAGTTCGGCAGGCCGGAGTGATGATCGGCAGGCCGGTGTTCTTCCGACCGGCAGGCTGAATATGGGGAAATGTTCGGCCGACCGAACTTTGCTTCCGGCAGGCCGAACTGTGCAGTTCGGCAGGCCAAAGCAGGGTGTCCGGCAGGCCGACCGAGGCATGGAAAATTTTGTGATTTTTACCCGTTTTCACTGTTTTGAACCCAGATTTAAATCCCAACCTTATAGAATGATTTTAATGATACAAATGGCACACTAGGACATCATGAAATGGTTTAATAATATAGAAGGTCTCAAACTAGATATTGATTGACTTAGTTGGTATCTAGGATCGTTCGTGGTTCTGTGGAGCTATAGCGGACCGGGATTACGGTGTGGGGTACCGGCACGAGTATTGAGGTAGGACTTCTACCCTATTTCTTTGGTAGCCTGGTTTTGAAATGATTTGGCTTTAAAAATGATTTCCATCAAAATATTTTCAACGGTTGTTTGAAAATGGTTTTATCGGTTGTATTTTAATATACCGTGATTATGAAATGAATTTCATAATGAACGTAATTGACAACACTCGGTAATTGGGTTTTGAATGATAATGATAATAAACACATAGGCATGATGCCATATCAGAGATCGGGTCGTGTAGCGATCGACCTTGGGGGCAGGTCCCGAAACCCAGCTGGGCCACTACGGTGGTGTTATCATGGTTTGCCTAGGTAAAAGTAAAATGGTGTTTTGATTTGACGAGTAGACTATTCTGTGTCAGGATGGTTCTACTCAAATTATTTATTTATTTATTAATTTAAGTTTCCTTTTGAATAACTTCTAATAATGCTATGTTCCTTTGCATTAAATTATTTTTTATAAAACATAGTCCTACTGAGCCTTTTGCTCACGTTTTATCTGTTTTAAATCCCCCCCTTCTAGGTGGTTTCCCATTTAGGTTTGGAGAAGATTCTTCGGACCGAACTCAGGAGCAATAGGAGAATTTATTTATATTCTGTATTATTAATCAAGGCATGTAAGATTTTAACTTTATTCGTACTTGGACTGTAATTGTATTTATGATATTGTTAGTACCATGTGTGTGCACAAGTTGGGGGTTGTGGAACCCATATTCGTGGTTTTTATTTAATTTCTATTATTTGCCTAAGATTTTATAAATTCTTTTATAAAATGTGGTGGAAAATCTTCTTAATTTTCATTTAATTTGATTCTTAAACTCTCGATTTCAATTAAATCCTCTTTTAATTAATCTAAATATTCCGCCACGTCACCTCCCGTACTCCGGGGCGTGACAGTCTGGGTAAGCTAAGATTCTCCATGATCACTCCCTTAATTAGCATTGAAAGACAAAGCACAAACCAAGCCAAAATTGCCCAGGATGCAACTCTAACTACTCTCGGCTCACTCCTTAGCTTAAGCATTCTTATATTTACAATTTGACACACTCTCTCTGAAAATCTGCTATAAAGACAGTACAATGTACGCAGTAACATAATAGTAGAAAACTTCTCCTTCTGTCTTCTTGTTCCGAGAGCTTCATAGCCAGCCATAACCCCTCTCTCTCTCCTAGATAGCAAGGAAGGACTTGCAGTGATGACTGCAAATGCACGCCTTACTAGTTTAGTTGGCTACTGAAGGCAAAAAGGAAGCATCTTCTTTATACCACATTTCTGATTTTATAATTGGGAAAGCTCTAGGATTTATCAATACCATGGTCTCCTGAATTAGTCCTTGGCCCCTTAAAACTTCTTCTAATAATAAGCATCTTAATCTTGACCGTCGTGTAGTTAGACTATGTTCCGTTTAACTCTCACTGAAGATCAAACTTTTAAAAAATAATTAACCTCATGTTTAGGAGATAAATTTAAATTCATAAGTTTGAATTATTTATACCGCAAAACTCTTACTATTTGCCAAACACCCACTAGAAAAATTTTAAAAAAAACTTGATTACCTAACCCCATACGGCTACTAAACCCTAGCATTAATCCATCCATTTTCCAACCTTTTTACTCCACTTTTTAATTTCAAAGCTTAATCACTTAAACCATCATCACCCACTTTTGTACTGATTCCCTTCCAAGAACACTTTATAAGAATAGTGTTAACACTTTTCCGGCACACTTTTATAGAAGCAAAAATTTTGCGTAAAGAAAAGAATATCACATAACAATCACATAATATACAACACACCCTTCTCAAAAACACACACACACACACACACCTCTCAAGTCTTCTTGCACTAGTCCCTTTCTCTCCATTGTCTTCTCTTGCCTCTACACAAAAAAAAAAAGAAAAAAAGAAAAAAAAAACATGAGAAGCTTTAATTTCTTGCTCTAATCTCTTTTCTTGATATCCCAAGAAAGAACCACCTCATTTTAATTCTTTGCAAATTACCTTTTTATTCTTTTTTTTTTTTTGGGTTTTCTTATCCTATTAATTTTTTTTTTCAGGTGTTACAATTACAAGTAAGTGCCAGTAGTGAAGGCATAGAGAAAAACAAGAATCCATTCACGGCAAAGGCTTCATTGATAAAGGCATTGGAACAAGCAAATCTCCAACGATCTTCCCAAACCAAACTTCCTTCTCTCAAAGGCCTCTCCACTGGGACCCAACAAGGCAGCGATTCTGGTCAAACTCGCCACTCAGAAAGCTCTCTCCACTCACCTCGACTCGTTCTGTTCACTCGCCAACCTTTTCTGCCCATTCAACGACGACGAAACGAAGCCACACCAAGCGACCTCCCAAAAACGATGACGTTTCGGGCAAGAAGGACTCCAACTTCATGACCTACGCTAACAGGAATTTCGCCGACTACGGGTCCTCCCCAGTAGGCGGAGCCGCTAAAATTTGACTTGTGTTATACTTTGTATCAAATTTGATGCAAAGTACAACATATGCTAAATTTAACACTCATAGCAATGCAATAAAGAGTGATTTTCCTACTCCAATACTAAAATTTATTTGAGAAGATTTTGACAAAAGGGTCAAAAAAAAATTTTAATTAGGTAAACGGTATTTTTTTTAAAATAAAAAATACGTTTTTTTATGCAGGTAAACTGTCTTAGTTTTTTTCAAAAAAAATAAGGAAAATGACTGTAGCAGGATAAAAAACCTCAACAGGATGAAAAAAAAAATGAAACAATTTTGATGTCTAAAAAGTTTTTTTTGTGTGCCAAAAACTATCCTAAAAAAAAGGACCATTTATCAAAAAAAATTTTGTCAGAGGCCCTTTTTAAAAATCCCCCTAAAATTTGATATTGACACACTAATTGATATTACATGAAGATACTTTAGGATATTGATAATAGCTAGATACCCAATATTTTATTAAGAGTTTGTCTAATTTAGTCATCCAGAAAAGATCCTCTTACACCATAAGTAGAAGTAGGGTTGGAACATGATATTTATTTTATCAATTATATAACAATGATTTTAAGCAGATTCAACACTAGTTTGAGATTAAAAAAAATCTTTATTATTTCACCTTTGCTTGTGATCTTATAGTTGCATTATAAGTTATGAAATAGAATATCATGGAACTAAAACTCAGTATCATAAGTGGAGTAACTTCATTAATCTCCTAGTCAATTTAATAAAATCTCAATTAACTTAATATGAATTATTTCGTCATAACTTCCATTTTTCTCTTGAGCACGGGGAGGCGACCATTTTGCATCCATTACCCTTTGGAATCATAACTTGCAGACATGCCAAAGAAGTAAAGGGATAAATATTATGTTTGTCTCTATGACGGCGTTGTGAGTGCCATTAGTGCTATTGAGCATCAGATGGATTTTCCCTGTAAACATGTACTTATTTGTGCATACAAAATTGGCTTCAATGGTTTGCGGTGAAGGGTGATGTGAGAGAAAATAGAAGTATTTAAGCATTTTATTCCTTTAGGTTCGGAGAAAAAGTAAAATAGCATATTTAGGTTAAAATTTAGTAAATAAAGTAATATAGTTTCAAAATGTGTAGTAATTAGCATACCATAAGAAATTAAATAACATCTCAACCAAAATTAGTTCTAAGTTCTGACCAGTTCTCCCAAACGCTCTAATATACGTGTGCTGGAGCATACGCTTAGAGAATTTACCTAACAAACTTTTTGTACTTTGAAAAATTGTCCATTGATCAAAAATTAGGTGTTGATCCTTTTTTCATTTAGTAACCATGTGGCGAGGTTACTAATTAGAGTCTCATTCCAACGGCTTGACAAATTTAAAGAGCTAGTTACCAAAGTTAAAACTTTTAGCACACTTTTCACACTTTGAAAAATTGTGATCCATTGATTAAAAATTTGGCCCCTAAAAAAAAAAGGCATTGTCTTTTTTTAATAATCCTTTGGCGAGGTTGTAAATTGGGATCTTATTGCAACTACTTAACAAAATGAAGAGAGTTAATTACTAAAGGGTTAAAACTTTTCACGAACGTTTCCTACTTTGACAAATTGTTCATTGATTAAAATTTTGGTATTTTAGACGTTTCTTTCAGTAACTATCTGGGAAGATTATTAAATGGAGATTTGTTGCATCGACTTAAGTAATTTAAAGAGATAGTTACTAAAGTAAAAACTTTGAAACAATTTACTAGAAGGTTAGAACACTAGTTCTATGTTTGGTAAGAAGAAGGGAGGGAGGAGGTGGGCGGAAGAATGGTGGAATAAGTGGGCGAATCCATTGTATAGAGGGAGAGTCTTTACTTTTGGGCCCACCAATTTAAATCCTTCACCTAAATTTAAGTTAAAAAGACCTTTCTACTATCCAAAATAAATTATTAATATATACTACAATACACATTATAGTCATTAAACAAATAAGTATCTCTATTCTTTTGATTACTCCTCCCTTTTATGTAATCATCTTCAACCTTTATATTCTTATCTCTTTAGGCTCCAATTCTCTACCTGCCTTCCTAACCTCCATTTGTTACAATCCGATTTTTTGGACCGTTACTTAATGTTTTTTTAAACTTGATTTTTTCTTAATTAAATTACAAAAAGTGCAATAATTTTTTTTAAAACTTTATAGTAAAGACTTTCAACTTACATTAACATATTTTTCTTCATAAATTTATATCACAAAAGTTATAATTAATGTGATATTAATTTCATCTTAAGAATATTTTACAAATTTTTGAGTTTTTAAACTCACAAAATTTGCACATCTAAAAATACTCCATATTACACAAAATTTACATTCATAATGCACATTTATATTATTCATAAATAGTTCATATTTTATTGTAATCTAATAAAATATGATTTTATTGAGGAAAATTTATTTTTTAAAATCTAAATTAAATTCTAAATTGAAACTAAAAAATTTACTCATACATTACACCATCTCTACTACCAAATGAAGTAGAAAGCCGAAAACTCAAAATAGATTGGGGGGCTTGTCAATATAAAGTTGAGACGCAGTCAAATCTCCTACTTGATGGGCTTGGTCACCTAGTCATGATAACCCATGTGTTTTAGCCTATGACCCACATTTAGGGCCCCCAAAAGTTTCAACCTTCATTTTCTATGACCACTGTCAACTTCAACTGTGGGAATACCCTGTATCCCTTAGAAAAGAACTTGATATATGGGGGCACTTTTGTGTGAGTGTAGGGGATCTTTGACCATTTTCCAAAATCCCTAACTATAATAAGAAAACTGTTGAATATCAAAATCAAATGAAATTACAATTTTATGTCCATTATATATACTTTATATGCTTCCTTAATTATTTTATATTCTCTTATACATTTCTTCATTATATGCCACCTGGCCTAACTTTCCTTTACTCTTGAACGCCACAACAATTTACTGTACTTTTAATTTTATGTTAATAATTTTACAATTTTTTGAGGAATTGAAACTTAATTCCAATAAAAATTAGTACAAACAAAGATCCAAAACAACCGCCTATTAGGCACCAAAGATCTTAGAAACCAC
Organism: Artocarpus heterophyllus; assembly: GCA_025403435.1. Lineage (NCBI taxonomy): Eukaryota > Viridiplantae > Streptophyta > Magnoliopsida > Rosales > Moraceae > Artocarpus > Artocarpus heterophyllus. Next base: position 8,284,552 of record CM046345.1, read on the forward strand.
TAGATCCGCCATATTACAATTATATCACGGGGATAGCCAACGACGTTGACCCATAGGGATAAATCTGCTCGACACTAAAAGAAGAGCTTACCAGTTGCTCACCGTCAGACTCCAAAACTGTAGATGGACATAGCCAATTTACCAAGACTTAATCCACCCAAAAGGGGCACTACTTATCTAGCATAGAAACAATTCTAGCCAACCAAGACCATATACCCTATCGCTAATAAGAGGTATACAATCCAAAACAAACATAGAGGGGAGAGACCACCTCTTTTATTACAACATGAATTACAAAACAAATACAAACATAAAACCAAATCTCCGCTAGAACATAGCCACCGCCATGATCCACGAAACCAAGATCCTGCAACGCCAATAGCCTCGAACCCTTCATCCCACAACTTCAACTGCCTATCCATCTGAGGTCATCCTTAGGTTCTCCTTGACTGGACCTACCCAATTTCTACCGCCCCCAATCACCTGGCAGCACTAACCCAGCCTTACCCACAACTGCGACATCAAGGGGGAGATGACTAAGCTCGCCCAAACCACAACAGCCTCGGAAGACCACTCCCTCTCCTGCTGTCCTCCACCCCAATCCCACCTGAAGAAGCTCCAGGCCTTCCTCTCCCACCTAGGACAATGACGTCGGCTCTACTCTCCACTGGTAGGACCTTAGATCTCCAGTGAACGGCCTTCCTCCCCAGCTCTGAACCCGTGCTTTGACTCAGGCCGTACTCCCTTCCCATGGTGTCACGAGTCTGTAATGCCCCAGAATTTATTTGATGTTATTGTAATATAAATGATGAATTAGTGTGCCATAATTAATGTTTCAACATTAATTTGATTACTTGGTTGGATTTTGAATTTATGGTTGTTTTGTTAATTTGATGAATTCAAATGATTTCTTATTGTTTTAAAATGATGTTTTGAGTTTTAAAACACAACAATTTGTAAATTGTTAAAAATATCTCGTTTTACAAAACCGTGGGTGGCACTTGGTTTCGCACAGTAAAACCGTCCACCGTTTCTCTCTATTTATTCCCTCTCTCTCACCCTCTTTCTCTCACTCTCTCTGATCTCTCTCTCTCCTCTCTCTCTCCCATGAGCTATCTCTCACTCTCTATCTCGGTTCCCTCTCTCTCTCTCTCTCTCTCTCAATTTCTCCTTGAAATTTTGAATCAAAATTTGATCCAAGGTTCGAGTTAGCAAGGAGGAAGCTCAGGAATGAGATTTGGCTATTAAAAACGTGGATTCAAAGCTTCGATTCAAGGTTAGTTTTGAAATTTTTAAACTTTTTCCTAAAATTTTCAATTTTGTGCATTTTTGAAATCTAGGCTTGCTTGAGCTTAGAAAACCTTTGTTTGAGTTAAATGAACTTAGAACAACTATAATCTAAGCTTAGATTGAAGAAAAACAGATTGAAATCAAGATTTTTTATTTTTCTCCTCATTTTTGGATTTTTTAGATTTTTGAGTTTAAATCTTGTTTAAATGAGTTCAAAAGTGTTCTAGTATGTTTTTCTATCAACTATGATTGTTTTCCATGCCTGGATTTAAGAAAAACAAGTTAAAATCAAGATTTAGATTTTGGGGGAATTGAAACCCGTGGCTGGATTTCTGGGTTTTTCCAGTTCGACAGGCCGAACAACGTATTCGGCAGGCCGGATTAAGGATCGACAGGCCGGTGTTCATCTGTCCGGCAGGCCGAACCTGAGGAATGACCGGTCGACCGGACTTGGTTTTCGGCAGGCCGAACTGCACAGTTCGGCCGGTCGAAGCAGGGAATCTTGCAGGCCGGTCGAACATGGAGAATTTTATGATTTTTCACATGTTTTCACAGTTTTGAACCTCGATTTAAATTCCAACCTTATAGAATGATTTTAAAGATATAAATGGCACACTAGGATATCATGAAATGGTTTAGTAACATAGAATGTCTCGAACTAGATATTGATCGACTTAGTGTGTATCTAAGATCCTTCGTGGTTTCGCGGAGCTAAAGTATAGCGGACCGGGATTACGGTGTGGGGCACCGGCACGAGAATTGAGGTAGAACTTCTACCTCATTCCTTGGTAGCCTAGTTTCAAAATGATTTGGCTTTGAAAATGATTTCTATTAAAATGTTTTCAACGGTTGTTTGAAAATGAATTTATCGGTTATATTTTAATATACCGTGAACTGAAATGGACTTCATAATAAATGTAAATGACAATACTCGGTAATTGGGTTTTGAATGATGATGGAAATAAACATATAGGCATGATGCCATATCAGAGATCAGGTCGTGTAGAGATCGACCTTGGAGGCAGGTCCCGAAACCCAGCTGGGCCACTACGGTGGTGATATTATTATGGTTTGCCTAGGAAAAGAAAATGATATTTCTGGTTGTTCGAGTAAACTGTTCTGGGTAAGAACGGTTTTGTTTAACTTTATTTATTCATTTATTTATTCAAGGTTTCTTTTAAATGATTTCTGAATAATGAAATGTTTCTTTAAATTAAATTATTTTATAAAACACAGTCCTACTGAGCCTTTCACTCACGTTTTATTTGTTTTTAAATTTTTCCCCTTTAGGTGGTTTTTCATTTAGGTTTGGAGAGGATTCATCGGACATGACACATGAGCAATAGAAGGACTAGTAAATTTATTTGTATTATTTAAATCAAGGCATGTAAGATTTTAACTTTATTTGTACCTGGACTGTGATTGTATTTATGATATTGTCAGTACCATATGTGTGCACAAGTTGTGGTCTGTGGGACCCATACTCGCTATGTTTATTCTTTAATATTAATTATTCATGCAATGGCTTTCTTTAAATTTTCACATTTTATATTTAACTCAAACCCTTAAACTCTTAATTTTAATTAAATTATCTTTTAATTAATTTAAATAATATACCACTTCTCGTACTCTGGGCGTAACAGAGTCCTAGCCCCACAAAGATCTGCCACTGGCAACCTTTTGAATGAAACTTAGAGGCCATTGGACAACGATGCGCTGGCCCTTCACCCGCGTGCTTCCTCTCTCTCTAAAAACATGTTCTTTTTTACTGGTTGACCATAGTGTTCGGAGGTCTTTTAAGAATTAAAAACACTTTTTTGATACTTTTGGAGGTCTTTTAAAAATTAAAATAATCTTTTGGCATTTTAAATTTGATGAATTTTGTTAAAGGGTGATTTTTAGTGCATGAAATTAGAAAACAGAAAATGATAGTGACATTATTGGAAACACAAGAATATTTGAGGTTTAAGATAAAACACAGGGAAAGTTTAGGTACTAATCCCTGTTTATTTGTCTCTTATTTTCTTAATCCTACTACAATCATCGAAGTCATCCTTCCCCATTAGTCAAACTAATTACAAAAACTATCGTTAATTTATTTGACTTATCTCCCAAAATAAAACCTAACTTGTACAAATCGTCTACGCTAATCTGATTGTTTAATTTCTAGGCGTTCGTCCGCTTGGAGCTGTTTAAAAGTTTAGATAAAAAACCTGTAATTGACCTTGAATTTATTGATTTTTTTAATCAAAATCCGTAAAAGAAACTATACTTGATAAGCAATTTTGAAACGTTTTCAATAACATCAAAATGTTTGTTGAGCTCAGGATGACTCAGACAACTAGTTAACAAAAACTAGAATAGACAAAGGCAAAATATCATTTTACTTGTATTATTTTAATTATGAATGAACTGCCATATTCTGATAATGTCAAAAGGTACATATATCTTGTACTTTAATATATATAGACGCGCACACACATTCTAGTGTGGCACATCCCCTGTCAGCATTTTTTTGGTAATCTTTTTATGTATTCTTTTTACCAAAAAAGAAAACCCAAATTGTTAAGTATGTTTAAAATTAAACAGACAAATAGTTATTCTAATTCAACTTAAATTTAGAGTAGAACTTGAACCTGTATAGCATTTATATTTACAAATCTACAATTGTAATTAATATAAGAACTTAACTGTTTTACAATTGTGAAATAATAGCATACACTTATTAGAAAGTTGTGAGATTTAATGAGCATATATAAATAATGGTTAAACAAAAATCAATAAGTATAATGATGGTTAAACAAGGTTAATTAAGAAAATAAATGTATTCTCTCTTTGATATATATTTAATTGAATACATTTAAAAAAAATTAAGGAAGTTGAGAAAGTAAAAAAAAGCAAAGCAATGAATGAGTGCCACAGGACTAGACAGTCTTAAGCAATTAGACCTTTGGCTTTTCTCTACGGGACCCTAAACTTTCTGTGTTTGATAATTCAGTCTTTAAACTAAAAATTTTACCAATTGACTTTCTAAACTTCAAAGTCTGTTGTAGTTAATTCAATTGATCACATCGTTTAAAATTTGGATAGAATTGTCACATGCTCATGCATAGCTTATCAAGGTCAAATTGAAATTTTTTAAAAGAAAGTGCTATGTTGAAATATATTTACATGCATTTTAAAATAGCATTTTCAAAAAAAAAAAAAAAGAAGAGAGAGAAAAAAATGGGTTGTTTAGAACATTCTCAGACGATGGGAGCTACAAGACAGAAGCCAGCTGCATGATGTTAGTAATACCGTACCCCATGTTCTTGGATCAGGACGCGTATGAACGAGAGCAGATTAACAAGAGATTTAACATATACAAGACGTTTGACTGGTCACATTCGTTCTTAACGCGTTGTTCCACTCCTACGTTTCCATGTTACATGGACGTTTCGGAAACGACAACGACTCATGGATGACAATATTTGAGGAAATATATACATACTCGGAGGGAGCTACTCGGTCTGAGATGGGCAGTCGCCCCTTGATTTTTTTTTTCTTTTAATTATTTATAAATTTTATAAAAACGTATTCGATCTTTGTAAAATTATACTCTATTTTTTAAAAATTATATTTTGTATATTTAAAATTATACTGTATCCTTTTTTAGTAATATTTTTTGGCTCCCTTCTTGAATATACATATATATATATATATATAGCATGTTTTATTCGAGTATTTAAATAGAATATTTTAATAAAGATTTAAATTTTTATAAAAAAATACTGTAACAAAATAATTTAAATTATGATTTAAACTACAAAACAAACCGGTCTATAATATATATACTAGACTCTCGGAAATATAAATAAATTATTGTTGAGAAAAACGTCATACCTGATATCATCGCTTTGTTTGACAGATAAAATTTGGCTATTACAGATTTATCAACAGATGTACAAGTGTCAGATTAGACATTTGACATCAAAGTTTGTATGGTTCTGAGAGATCTCTTCGGGGAAAGTGGGGGTTTGCCAAGGTAGAAAACGACAAGACGCATTTTTCTTTCGGTGAAGCAAAACAACGAGCCAATGACTTGTGATATCCTTCCAAAGAATTCCAGTCAATCACCTTTAATTATATACACATATATTTGATTCGCAAATTTGAGACAGCCTATGCCCCTGTTTGGTTTATATATATATTGATTTCGTAAATTTGAGATAGTCTATGGCACTGTTTGGTTAACTGTTTGTAGCACCACAGTTCAAATTTTTTAACAACATTTTTCATCATAAAAATCTGTTGAAACATTTGTTCAAGCCTGTAAATCAAACGACCCTTATAAAATTATCACAATGTATCGATTTTAATAGGTTCTGTATTCACATGTTAACTCTACGATTTATTATATGATTATGTCTCGATTTTTAATTTATTGAAATTTAAAACTCTATTTTATTTTCTATTTGGTTTCAATTCAAGCATCTCTAAACGTTAATGTCAATGTTGTGTTTGGCACTAAAAAACATGAAAGAGTATGTTTGATATACTATTTTCATTTATGTTATAATATGCATAAGCTATTTCAAATAGTATATCTATTTTTTCATAATCATTAAGCTTTGAAATTTGTAAAAATAATTTTTTTTTTTAGATAATTTGAAAATATCCGTATTGCAATGATTAAGTAAAAAAAGTAAATATATTTAACAATCAAATACTAAAATTTGACACATATGGTCAAATTTACTATTAAGTATATCATGTGTTAAATTTTTCACCAAGAGTAACATTACACCGAGAAGTAATCTTTTTACTCAAATGTTAAAATTTAGTATTGGTGCATACATTAATTTAGCATTTTATTGCATATGCTTCAAAGATAGCATGACAACATTGTTTGCTTAACCAAACTCGAAACAAGTGGAATAATAAGTAGAACTCATGCATGTGAGATTTGACATTTGATATTCTCGTTCTTAATTTGGTTGTTTGGTTGGACATGAAATATCGGGGTTTTGTAGTGCCAAAAAAAGCAATATAATATGTGGATTACTTTTGTTCAATATCCCATCAATTTTTTTTCAAAGAACTGAATTTACCGATTAACTACAGTAAAATCATCCTTTCAATTACCTAAGAGTTACGCAAGAATACTTGACTTCTTGTAAAGTATTGATCAATCGCGGTCGGTGTTCGTACCGTCCTTTGATTCTTTCTGTGCCTTCCACGAACGAGGGATGATGGTTTGTCCCACGGAGAAACATCAGAAAAATAGGGATGGCATTTTATTAAATGGATATATAGTTATATATTTTTATTATTAAGTAAAAATATTGTTATAATATTTCTTGTTAAATGGAGATAAAATATTATTTTTAATAATTTAATGGGATATAATTATAATTTTTTTTTATAAAATAAGGATATATTTTCAAATTTTTAAAAAATTTTAGAGTAAAAATTTAAATTCCGAATATTAAGTGGGGCATATGTCTCCACTCACCACCACCTTCCTTCATTGGTAGTTTTGTCTAGTTTTTGAGTGTGTTTTGCTATATTGGTTGAAATAAATAGTTTGAAGTGCTACATTGTAGAACTCTTACATTTTATAGTAAAATAAAAATAAACTATAATGTAAATTTTTTACATGTTACAATGTTATAAACCAAAATAGCACAAATCAACAGTTTAAACATGGTGTGAGTGCAATTCCAACGTTAAATGTATTTTAACATGAAGAGCCGCCTTATTATTGACAAATTATGGACGTGTTCACATGGCTGTTGCGTCATACATGACGTCCCTTAATTCCTTCCTAAAATGTCAGCTCCATGCAACTTGCTTCTCAAAAAAGTCATCTTTGGAATTCCATATATGAACAGAAGAATAAAACACATGAATACATGAAATTCCAAGGTACACCCGATGTTTATCAATGCTAATTTGTTTATATTGCTATGTTTTCTTAATCAATCACCAAACACTAATTAATGTTCTACAAAATGTTCAATGTTAATTAACTTTATAGCCACCCTTTCCGAAATTGTACTAAATAACACTATTTTAAAACTAATTGTAATAAATAACATATTTTGAAAATAATTTAGTAAATATTAACTTTATAGAGTAAATAATTTATTAATTTACTTATTATTTACAGTGTATAATAATTTTTATTTATCCAGTAAATAGATTTAAGGTACAAATAATTTATTTATCACTTTATTTATAATGTAAATAATTTATAATGTAAATTTTACACAACAAATAAATTATTTACATGGTAAATCTGCTACTTACTACAATGATTTTCAAAGCCTGCTATTTACTTCAAAAAGTTTCAAAACTTTGCTATTTCTCTCATTCTTTTTTAATCTTTTATGCGTGCAGACTAGTTCTTTAGTGAGATGGCCAGGGGATGGATGGAAACAAGAAGTAAGAGGAGATTAAGGGTCCGTTTGGTAAATGGATTCGAATTAGTGATTTGATTTGAGTTAGTATCATTTGAATTAGGATTTAAGTTAGTGATTTGAATTCTTATCCGAATTGGTGTTTGAATGTGTATTTAAGTTTTAATCTGAGTATGGAATAAAATTGAAATTTGTGTTTGGAGAGGTAGTGAAAATAGTTTTTGATTTATTAACAAATCTAATAAAATCTTATTGTAAATGATCTTAAAAAATATGTAATATGGATATTAATTTATTCCTCTCTTTACTAAGAACACAATGAAAAAATAATCATCTCCATTGGATATCAAATGAAGAAGTTATGATATTTTTTCCTCAAACATAGGAGAGAGAATTTTAGTTTTTACTGTAACAAAGATATCCGAGTATTAAATTAGGGGGATGAGAACTTTAAAACTTGGATTCTTGATACTAAAAGAATTCAAATTTTGGAGGAAACAAACACATATCCAAAGGATTCTTGACACTCGAATCTAAATTTGAGTCAATTGAGTCCAAATAATACTTGCAACCAACAACCCTAAGAGCTCCTTTGTTTTTAGATGAGGATTGAGATTCAAATATAAGAATTCAAGCTCATCACATTCAACAATATATACAAATATATGTGTATACACGTAATGTCAAAATGTGTCCTTGAAAATCTAATTAGTTGTTTGAAACTTTAGTTCTAACCTATTAGTTACAACTATGAATAGTGTAAAGATCTTAACAGCTACAGTAAAAAAAAAAAAAAAAAAATTGCTACAGTGTAAAGCTCTTGCATGCTATAGTTCTTAAATTTAAAACGTCAATTACAACTAAAGTTCAAACGGAAGCTAAAGTGTCACCTCACTCTATCTCATGTTTTTGATCTAGTGATCATTAGCCACTAAATATCTAACTTGAAGATGGTAAAATTACAAAGTTTCATATATTTAAGCGGGAGCCTCTTTATTAAGTTTTAATATTTTATTAAATTTTTGAATATTTAATGGAGAAATTTTATGAATCCTTTAAAGGATATTTTATTAATTTGAGATGTACTTTTATGTAAAACAAATTTGTGTATATATATATATATAATATTAACTCTTGACTATTTCATAATAAACTTTTGATTTATATTGTTATTTAATCTCTCATTCTTAGTTTTAATCGTTTGTTTAGTTTATATAGCTAATAGAAGTTTTACTATCTTTTATTTTTTTTCACCATCCATGTCACTCAAAATATCCTATTTATTATTCCATTTTCGTCTCCTCCATCAAATTAACATAGTTTTCATGCTGACTCTTTATCAGCTTAAGTTAAAATCAATAAAATTATTAGGTAAAAAGTTAATATAAATGAAAAAAAAAAACATAAGAGTATGATCATTAGGGAAACGGATAAAATATAACTTCAAGGAATTATATATGTACTAGGTAGGAATGCACATGTATAGTCAACTTGAACTTTTTTCTCGTTGTTTTAGAATATCACAAAAAGATAAAAAAAAAAGACAATGAAAAAATCATATAGAAAATTAATACGAGGTATGCATGTAAAAATAACGATCAAAAGGTCCACATGAGACGAAAACGGTAAAGTATATTAAATTTGGAAAAAAATTACTTCAACACAAAAATAGAAATAGTCTTTTTTTTAGAAAAGATATTTTAAAGAGATGAGCAGAATAGTATATAAGTAAAGATTTATTTGAGAGTTTATTTTAATAGAGCAATTACATAAGAATTTATAAAGATCATTATTGACATATTTAGAGGTAGAGGGAAAATTTTAAATGGAGAAACATTTGGAAAAGAATAATTAATAGGATAATTGAGGAAACAGTAATTTGATAAGGTATATTTTTAAAATACAATAAGATTTAAAGGGAAATAAACCATCACCCATCACCAATCATCGATCACCAATCATATTCCACAAAACCCATCACCTCCTCTCCCATCCAAAACCATGTGCAGCAACCGAGAGGCAGAAAAAAAAAAAAAAAAAAAGAAACAAAAAAAACCACAACTTCAACCAAAACGAATGCCCTCCAAAACGGCAAAACCATGCGCAGCAAAAAAAAAAAAAAGTTACTTCAAAACGGGGGCTTGTCAATAGTGTCATTATTATACTTATATATATATATATATATATATATATATAGATGATAGATATATGTGAGAGACATACCTCTCGCATGTCAAGTAATTACCCACAAACAAATTGTATAATTGATATTAGATAATATAATTAAGTCGATGTCCCTACAACTACAGAAATCGATTAAGCGGTAAGAACGGCTATTACGTACTAAAAAAAAAAACCGACTGTTAAACGGTGGCGTTAAATAAGTCGTTCATTCCTACTATGACTTATCGGATATCAATGGGCAAGTTGCATGCATGCCACTATATTGCGTATATAAGGGTGAAGCTACACATGGATAAAGATATATGGTTGTTCATGTCAAATAAGTCATTCATTCCTAGTGCGACTTATCTGATATCAATGAGCAAGTTACATGCATGCCAATAAGATTGCGTATGCAGGGGTGAAGCTATACGCGGATGAAGATAGATGGTTGCTCATGTCTCTTAAACTTTTTTTTCTTTAATATTGTACATAGAATTTTATAAAAATTATATTCGCCCCCTAAATTTTGTTCCGTCTTTCTTAGAGTTTTATATTTCTTTCATTTATTTTGACAATATTAGTACGCGCTCTGCCCTTGGCTAATTTTTCTAACTCCGTCTCTGAACGTATGTATGTGTGTATATATATGTACATACAAGGACTAAAATATGAAACCAGCCAAACCAATCTAAACCAAGTAATATTTTTTGTTGATATGGTGACAACATGGGTACGTTCATTTAGCACTTAATTTTTTAGAATAGTACTCAATATTGTTAATGCTAGACTATAACCAGCCAGATCAATCTAAACCTGGTAATATTTTTTTGTTGATATGGTGACAAACATACGTACCTTCATTTAGCACTTAATTTTTTAGAAGAGTACTCAATATTGTTAATGCTAGACTATAACTGGCCATACCAATATTTATTGAGTGTCACATCAAAACAATTCGGTGTTAGATGAATGTCCTAATAACATTACCAATACCTATGTGTGTGTTAAATAAAAGATAAATGGTCTCCTCACATCCCAAACTAACATCACAATTAAAATCTAAGGTAAATTACTCAATTAGTCTCCAACCTTTTAAGAAAGTGAGATTTTAGCCCTTAACTTTTTTTAATCGGTTTGAAACCTTTCATTTCAATAGTTGAGGAATCATTTTAACGGTCAAATGGTCAAATTTAACCGTTAGATGTTGTTGGATATCATTTTTTAACTAAAATTACTAAATTACTTTCAAATATTAATACATTAGAAAATTAAGGATAAATCACACCACTGATTCAAAAACACCAAATCACAGCCATTAGTTTGATTTTTACCCCAAAAAATTTTAAAATTAGGAGAAAAAAACCATCTCATCTTCAACCTCCTTATCAACATCCATCGGCATGGAAGTCGAGCACAACCAAACCACCACTGATCAGCCCCCATCACACCTAACCCCATTGGAGCCCCTTCCTTGTTGCAGCTCCCTCCCCATCACACCTAATCGCATCACAACCCCCTCCGCCTTGTCCTTTCTTCATGGCTCAAATAAAAAATAAAATGAAAAAACAGAAGGAAAAAAAAAACAAAGAAGAAATAAAAAAACCCCAATTGAAACCCAAATCAATCCTCCCTCAAATCTAAATTGAATCAACAAAAACCAGATCAATCCTCTTCAATCACTGATCAAAACACAAAATCATTCAAACTAGATCCCAATCTCATGAAAAAGATTGAAAACCATTCTTTTATTTTTTTCTTAAATCCTCCTCTTCTTCCTCTTTCCTTCCTCTGCCTATGTCCATGGCCGTTTGATCTTGGGGACACTGTTTGATCTTGGGTTTGAGCACGCTCTTCCCAGTGGTGTTCTTCGACAGCAGGCACTAGACCGAAATTGGCAGTGTTGCCATCTACCTTCCCATGGAGTTCAAGGGGTTCTAGTCGCTTTTAGGGAAATCAGAGAAAAAAATTAGGGACATAGAGGAAAAAGATTAGGAAAATCAAGTTTTTTTTTTGAAGAATCTAGTTTTGTTTTTGTTTTTTATTTTTTTTGTTGATTTTAATAATATTATTTAGTTTTATTTTATTAGTTTTTATGTTTTTATTTTAATTTTTAGAAAAATGTTAGTCTTTTTAATAAAATGTCCTTACTTAAGAAGTCATATACACATCACGTGATTCCCTTTTTTAACAGACATTAGTTAAAATAGTCCCTCAGCTACTAAAATGAAAGGATAGGGACCGATTAATAAAAAAATTAAGGACCAAAATGTTATTTTTGTGAAAGGTTGGGGATCGATTGAGTAATTTACCCATTCTATTGGGAGTTGGAGCCACATGTAGAGAGAAAATAGATTAGCTTACACTTCCTTTAATCTCTTAAAGTTTATGCATATCAAACCCATCAGCTTATCTTTTTTAGGACTAAAGGTGCGTTTACTATGCATGAGAGCAGGAAAAAAAAGAAAAGAAGAGCTTACACTCCCTCTAATTTCCCCTTGAGCCCGTGGTTCCTTCTAATTTTGCTTCTCTATTTTTTTTTTTTTTTTTACCTCTCCTTCTCCCCCTATCCAAGATCTTGTAAATTGTATTATAGAAGCAGAATTTTTTTAAAAAAATATTTCAATTGTATCTCAAGTTTTTACTTTTAAATATACTTAAATTTCAAACTTCAAACCTCAAATAAATCAAAAATCATTTATAGTGCAATGAAAACTTATATTTTCACTACAAGAATTGAACCTTTTAGCGACGACATCTTTAGTGAAGACAAATGTGCACTGTAGTGACTACATGATTCTATGACAAATGCTTCAAGTTTTAAAATATGAATTAAATTATATTACATGCGTAGTTCATTTTGAATAACAACAAAATAAATAAATAAATACAAGAGGCACAAAATTAAAAAAATATTATTTAATTTTAGTTTAAAATTTTCATTCTACTATGTCATTTGAAAAATTCTGACTCTGTCACTGCCCACACAATATAGAAAATGAGAATAACAATAGAATAAATGATATGTATTTGAGATCTTATTTCTGTCGGTGCCTTATATTCGTTCCCTTGTAGCAAAGAATTGTTCTAGTATGATGCCAAAAGTCTTGAAACACATCTTTTTCGTTTGCAAGAATCTAGCACAATTTCTTCATCATCACATGTCACGACCAGGAAAAAAGAATCTTCAACGTAAAACATCTTTTATTTTGGCTAAAAAAAAGGTCATCTATTCCTACGGTTTGAAAATTGATCATCAATAGTACTACAATGTTGCTTAATCTTGCTTTTTGGCCTTGTCATGTTTAATTTGAATACTCCGTACGTAAACATCTTCTTCTGGTCTTTTTCCATTAGCTATTTCCACACCGAAAAAAAAAGAAAAGAAAGAGAAGATGTATACATAGAGAGAGAGAAGAGAGAGAGAGAATATCGTTATTTGTCGTTATTTTTAGCTCGCAAATTGTAATAAAACATCAGTATAAGACCAAAATTGTGTTCTTTTTTACCTTTAAAACAATTCTAGACTTGCAGGCTGTTTTTATTAATGAAAACACGTTGTCTCGCAAGAAAATTCTATTAAATTAATTGTGCTTAGAGTTATAAACTAATAGCTTTTCGTAAAAGTTGGGTGAATGACCGGTTTTGTCCACTGTTTAATTAACGGCCATACTTTTTTTTACAGAACAATTTTTTTTTACGTAAATGACATTTTATTACAATGACAATCAATTAATGATAAACTGATGGTTTATAATTAATTTATCACTGGTTGACCTGTATATCATTGATTTATCAGTGGTTTATCATATATAAAATAAATTCTTGATTAAAATTGATTAATCACTGATTGATATTAGTTAGTCAGTGACAAACCACATAAATTATCAGTAATAAATCACTAAGTTATTTAACGATAAACCATTAATGTGAGGCTCACGAATGTAAGTGTCACCTCACTCTATTTCATGTCATAATTTGATTTAATTAGTGATCATTAGCCACTAAATATCTAACTTGACGATGGTAATAAAATAACAAAGTTTCATATATTTAAGCAGGGTTTCTTTATTAACCTTTTAATATCTTTAAATTTTTGAATTTTTAATGCAGAATTTTTTATGAATTCTTAAAAAGGAATTTTTCTTATTTGAGATGTACTCTTATGTACAAACGAAAAATATAGTTAACTCAATAACTTCATATATAACAAACTTTTGATTTGTGTACTTATTTGATCTCTCATTCCTATTTTTAATCTTTTTTGCAGGGTTATATAAGTTAACAGAAGTTTTACTCTCTTCTATTTTCTTAGTCTCCATGTAGCTCATAAATATTCCATCCGTTATTCCGTTTCCGTACCCTCCATCAAACTAAACATAGTTTTCATGCAGACGTGTTAGTTATATATTTGAATGGATTATAGAATGGAGGAACAAAGCAAATGATTTTTTGTATTATTATTTAGAATATGAAAATTTGTGTCCATTTACCTCCTGTCACCTTAATTTTTTAAGAAAATCAATAAAATGAACATGTAAAAGTTTAATATAAAAAAAATTAACAAAAATGTAACATAATTCTAAGAATTATATACAGTACAAATACAATAGTTACATGACAAATGGGTCCTTTTAATCAGAGAACCCCATCCTCAAACTCGAGGTTTTAATTTTTCACAGCATTGCCCTCTTGACTTCAACTTTATTAACTATTAAACTTGTTTCGTTGAAACGCATATTACAATTAACATTTGTTGCTGCAGAGAATAAATCAATTCTAAAATGAATAACATGCTCAACATGAGTTAAGTATATTAAACGTTTCCGCATATAAACGTTCACAAATTTGATCAATCACTCTTCCCGCTTATGAGCAGGCATAGATATATAATATGCTATAGCATATATTTCTCCACATCGATGGGTCCTTTTCTTCTTTATCGTAAGGTTATATGCATGTTTGAAACAAAAGTCAAGCATTGATAAGTAACGATCAACAAACAAATTTTATAATTTTAAGAGCTGGTGATTGATACTAGATGTCTGATATAATCAAGCCGGCCGGGGGTCACCGCAACCGCGGAAATTGGTTAAGCAGTACGAAGGGCTAGCTTTTAAGTGCTAGTTCAGAGCCGAAAAACAAACAAAGTAACGGCTTATTGCTAGTTCACACTTTATGGTCAATGGTGGGCGTTCTAAATATTGATAAGGCGCATTCATTCGTAGCACGGTTTATCCGATGTTTAATGAGCAACTTGCATGTCAATGACTTTTAATACATAGCAAGTTCTGTGTCAAAATTCTCTCAAACGACCGGCCATAGAAATACTTCACTTAATTAGACTCAAGAATTAATAAAGCTATAAAGCTCAGAAGTAAAACATTCTTATTTATTCTCAAGCCAACAAAAGTGTTGTAGTTAATGATTGAATTTTAATTACCCTTATTTATAAGTGTCGGAGTGTCACAAATGTTTAAATAATTTACTGACTTATGTGGACCTTGGATCCAATAAATTGGTCTAGTCTATAAAACAAATGTCCCCTTAATCTATACTGCTTGTTATTTAACTATCTTTCTTTGGCGTCTAATCCATTTACACATGTCCTTATATTAATCAGCTCTTTTTAACAGTCCTAAGCCCACATTTCTCTTTAAATCTTCAGTTTTAACTTTGATCTCATTCTAATTTCTTTCCCTCTTTAGTTTAATAATGTTGTTTCCTCTTCAGACTCTTATTTATTCGAAACACTTCTTATCTTACTGTTGTATTTTCTTTGTTATCATTTGTGTCCTTAATTGCCTCTCGCAATATAGTATACATACACACCCACACACACAGGAACCAGCTGAAAAATTTTTCTGGCACGTAAATAGAAGCAATTTTTTTTTTTAAAAAGTACAATACAACATTTTTTATCTTTAAATATCTATTTGTGTCTTTGATTCTCTTCCCCAAATAAACTGAACTTGTAATGGAGTTTGTTTCAATTTTTAAAGTTTAGAGTCTGCAAATGCTCATGAATTAATATGATAGCCTCATTGATTTTTAAAGTTTAGAGAGAAAAGAGATTGGTATCCTCATATCCTCACGTTCTAATATTATTTATTTATCTTTTTATACCATGTATTTTAGGTTTATTCAAACACTATACCTCTGGGTTTGAATCTTATCGAATTTATATTTCAAATTAGATTTAATACATATATTTATACCTTACTTTATTTAATAGTTGATTTTGACCTTTGAAATGACCAAATTATCCTTAAGTAAACAAAGAAAAATTAAAACTTAAAAAAACAAAAATTAAAACTTAACAAAAAAAGAAAACAAAAACAAAAACACACAAAACACCTATTTTTGAGGCTATTTATTGCAATTTTAAAGTTGAAAACCTTAGTATAAAGCTTTTTTAAATTTCTAAAATTCTCTTATTTTTCAATTTGAGGGTATTTCTAGTAATTTCTTAGATCAAAATTGAATATTGATTAGAAATGTATAAATTTATGTATTAAATCAAATATAAAGATATAAATTTGATGAGATTCAAAACTAAAGGTATAAGTTTTGAATAAACTTAAATTAAATCGTATAAAAAGATAAATATCACTTTAAGATATTTATTGAGGATTGGGACTACACGTAGAAGGGAAAAGAGATCAACTTACACCCCCTTTAATCTCTCGAAATTCAAGCATATCAAACCCATATCCTCATTCTTTTGAAGGATTAAAGACACATTTACTTTACATGAGAGGGAAATAGACGAGTTATGAGTGAATTCCTTTCCAATGTAATTATATATTTTGTAATAAAAATTTAGTGATCCTGCATAATATAGAGAATGAGAATAACAATAGATTAAAAGGATGTTTGGGAGTATTGTTTCAAACTAATGGTTTGAACAAATTTTGATTAAAACTATTGTAGTATATAAAAGCTTTATACTATACGTAGCTCATTTTTTCTTGATATTGTAGCAAGTGAAAGTTTTACATTGCACAACCAAAAGTTTAAACTGAACATAAGAAAAAAAAAAACACCCTATAGATGATTCATTCCAGGTCTTGTTTCTCTCTGTACCACTTATTCATACCCTTATAGCAACGAATTTTCCTATTATAATAATGCACCAAAAGTTTTGAAACATCCCTTTCTTCATCACAAATCATAGCCAGGAAAAGGAATTGAGCTTCAACGGAAAACATCTTCATTATTGGCCAAGAAGGCCATTTATTTCTATAGTCTGAAAAGAGGTCATCAAGAGTACAAATGTTGCTTGATCTTGCTGTTTGGTCTTGTCTTGTTTTGAATATGTCTTTTGCTGGTCTTTTCCCATTAGCTATTTCCACACCAAAGATGGAAAGAAAAGAATATATATATAGATATAGAAAGAGAGAGAGAGAGAGAGAGAGAGAGAGAGAGAGAGAGAGAGAGAGAGAGAGAGAGAGAGAGAGAGAGAGAGAGAGAGAGAGACAGAGTCGTTATTTGTTGTTATTTTTAGCTTGCATGATCGAGTCAATATGACCAAAAATTGTAATAAAGGGGCAATACTCAAAAAGACCAAAATTGCGTTCTTTAGAAAAAAAAAAATAAATCGTGTGAATTAGTATGTTTTACGTGTTTATGTAATCACTTTCTAGACTAGTAAGTTGTTTATATTAATGAAAAACGCACTGTCTTGAAAGAAAATTCTATTAGAGTTGTGCTTCACGGTTATAAACAGACAAGATCTCGAAAACTTAAAAAGATGTCCGGTTTTGCCAAGCTTTTTAATTAATGGCCGAATTATTTTTTAGGTAAATAGTTCAACGAATAGTCATTGGTTTTATTACTCATGAGTCGGTCTATTATTGATTTATTAATAGTTTACCACAGACAAACAGATAAATTATGAATTGATTAGTTAAGCACTAACTCATGTTGGTTAATCAATGATAAATCATCAAGTTAATTATTAGTTAGGCACCAAGTTTATCAGAAGATAAATTACATATTAGCACATCATTGATTAGCTATTTCTATACACAACCATCTTCAAAATTTAACAAAACTTCGATGATTTACTAAAAAATGGCTTCAAAACGACCTTTTATTTTGAAACCCCTATTTTTCATTGAATTAAAGTAATTTTACTTTTTTTTTTTTATATTACAATTTGATTCCACGTTTTGAAAAGCACAGCAACAATATAAAATCCCTATACTACGGCGGGTTAAAAAAAAAGAATAAATTGCATTTTTTTTTGTTTTGCTTAGTCAAAATCAATAAAACTGTAGCAAATTGTTTACCAAATTTCCTCAATACATATGCAATGACGGAGCCAATTAAGGTCCAAGGGGGCTATATCCTCTTGAGGCCTAGTTAAAATTTTTAAAAGTTCTTATTTTTCTCTTATTTTTTCTTGTTTTACGTCCTTAATATTTTTTAATTATAAAATTAATAGTGAATATTTTACAATATTCGTTTATATCTTCCAATAGTCTAAAATTTCTCACTCTCTCCCTTTAAATTTTATGTATAATCTTTTAAAAAGTTTTATTTTCGCTTTTAATTATACTATATTATATAATTAATTTAATTTAAAATTCAATTTAACTTAAGCCCCTTGAAAAATTTTTTGGCTTCGTCATTGTAGATATGTTATAGAATGGAAAAAATTACAACTTGGAAAATTTTGCACAAAATCAAGAGGTAATCTTACAAACAGTCCTTGAGGTTAACTCTTAGTTTCACTTTAGTCTTTAATGTTTGAAAAGTCCAATTTTGATCCCTTTGTTAGTTAAGTGTTAAAATTTGCTGGAAAACTTTTAAAACGTCATTTTTTTAAATCATGAATCTATTACTTTGTTTTACTTTTGGTCCTTTCGTTATCATGGGTTATTTAGGGTATTTACGAAGTAACTAAGAGTTAGAACTGAAAGTACTGCAACATATAAAGTTTTAAATTGTAACATGCTTTTGTTTTATACTATAACATGTAAGAACTTTATACTATTTAAGTTAGAATTGAGTTTATCAAACACTCTATAAAGTATAACATTTTAAAAATTTTCTTTCAAATATTTAACACCTAATTAACTAAAAATAAAGAACAGAAACATAAACAAAGTAATAAATTAAAGAGAAATACAATCGGAAGTGATTCTCGACGACTGTTAATTGTGGGTTAACAATTAACCTATGCATAGGGCTAAATAAACTGATAAATCAGGTGGTCGGTGAAACCGCGGATTTCTGGTTTCTCTCCTTTTTCCCCCTACTAAAGTCAATACATAGATAACTGACGTCACATAGCATCTCAAAAAAGAAAAAACAAAAAACTATATCATAAATAGTACAGCTGAAGAAGTCAAACGCTCTGAAGAGTCATCGGCCAACAGCTCACCCCTTCGGACAAAATTCCTTAACCTAGTGCGTGCCTGCACGTACTGCTGTCACTACTATCCGACAAGAGTAAAAAAAAGTGGCCTTTTGTGTGGGACCCAAGTAATATAAAAAGCTAAAGCGTTCCCATCCCGGTGGGAGGTTTCGCGGGATAGTTCCGATACTTGCCTCCGTTTTTTGGTTTTATTTTAATATTAATTTGTTTAATTTGACGTTCAAAATTCTAATCCCAATAGTATATTTTTGCCCTTGCAACGCCAAACCCATCTCTATATAAGCCGTGTCTGAACTTCTACTCCAAAGACTCCCTCGCAAACAATCTCCTTCTCTCTCTCTATCTCTCTTTCTCTCTCTAGATTTTGTTTAGTTTGTGTGGCTGAGAAGTGAGATATTTTATTATACATAAGGTCTATAGTATTGTGAAGGGAAATTAAAATTTGATGAAAAACTAGGTTTAGGGTTAATAATAGTTAAGTTGATTTATGGTGTCTGAGTTGGGTCTTTGACGGTGAAGATCATGAAGAAAAGTTCCAGTGAGACGACGAAACTTGACCGGAAGACGGTGGAGAGGAACCGGAGAATCCACATGAAAGGTCTCTGCTTTAAGCTTGCTTCACTCGTTCCTCCTCACCACTCTAAGCACTACTCAAAGGTACTAATTACATAATCAATCACTTTGATTAATCAATTTCCACTAATTAATTTGGAAAGATTGTTACTCATGTTTAATAGTGAAACATGGAAAACATATATTTCAAATTATTCCGTAATTTTTTTTTTTCAAAAGTAATCAACTAGTTTTTCAAGCTATATTACAAGATCATACACTACTTAGTAGTGTGTGTTTCTAACCGTTAAATCATGTAAAACTATGTAAATTAAATTTGCTCAAGTATAATTTACTATCCATGTTTGAACTTGGGATATGAAGGATTTGGAAAAGCTAAGCATAGCTGCAAAGTAACATTACTCGTTTGCCTAATTTCTTTTTCTTAGAGACATATATTTATTAAAAAAAAATTAACATCTCAATTAGTTCCTAACATTTTTCATTCCTTTCTAATTGATTAGGAAATGTTGACGCAACAAGATCAGCTCGATATGGCGGCATCATACATAACCCAATTGAGAGAAAGAATAGAGAAGCTAAAGGGAAGAAAGGAAGAAGCAATCAAGTCCTTAGGCGGAACTAACAAGAGTACTACCGATGTTTTCGATGATCGTCGGAGGATGAGGGTCGGGTCAAGGTTGCCGGTAGTCGAGTTAAAGGACTTGGGTTGCAGCATAGAAGTGATTTTGATAAGCGGCTTGCAGAAGAACTTCATGTTGTATGAAGTTATAAGTGTTCTTGAGGAAGAAGGAGCTGAAGTTGTTAGTGCTAGCTTTTCTGTTGTGGATGACAAAGTTTTCCACAGTCTTCATGCTCAGGTGAATACAACATGAATTTTTAGCCTTGGCCCCCCCGCCCCCCCACCCCACCCCACCAAAAAAAAAAAAAAAAAAAAAAACAAAGGAAAAAAAAAAATTTATAATTTGCTCAATTTCATAAAAGTTTAAGCTATTAGAAAGTCGGCCAGCAATAACTTTACAATTTAACGGTTTGTTTATTACTTATGCTAATTAGTGAACATAACGTAGGTGATAAATTGCTAACAAAGTTTTGGTTTTGACTTGATTGAACTTTACAGGTGAAACTTTCAAGAGTTGGAGTGGAGACCTCAAGGGTATGGCAAAGACTTCAGGACTTGGTTTGCTGAACAAGCCTAGAAGATATATAGTATGTTTTTAATGCAACGTGCAAAGAAAACAAAAATAAAAAATAACACCAAATTAAAGGAGTTCTTGCTATACAATGGGAGTTGACGTTAGTGAATTCCCACTTTGGCACCTTCATCATGTGGCCATGACATTATTTATAATTGTGATGGTGATTTTGGGGTCGGGGTATTTAATCTTATGTACTATCCTATATATATAGGTGGAGTTTAGGTTATGTTGTAAATGCGTGATTAATCAAACCCTATACTTCTCACTAGCCACAAATATAAAGGCACTCCATGTAGTATTTATTTTGATTGTGGAAAAATGCTATGTATACCAACTCTGATCTCAATTTTTAGGTACCAACTTATGTGACTTGTGAGTTATCATTCTTATATTGGTTGGTGTTTAAATAACTACCTTATCAATTAAAAATTAAAAGATTATGTTTACCAATAAAAAAGGACAACTTACTACTTCGTGAGTTAGTACTCAAAAGTTGATATTAGGGTTGATATCCTGTCACTGCTTTATGTAGTTTATTACAACATGTAGTGGGCTTTTTAGGTACCACATATATTGTACGGTTAGTGCATGCATGAAGAGTTGCTAGCAAGATTTGGAGTGAGATATGATATGTGGCGTACTTTCATTTTTATTGCGTGGTTGAAGACTTTCTTAGTAAGAGGGGGGGTTTTTTTTTGAGGGTGCATTAAAGACTCCATTTGTGTAATTTTTTACTTATTTATTGAAGTGGGAAATTTTGTGGTACAACTGAAAAAATAATGACTAATAATGATTTTTGCAAGGAATTTCATCAACCCAGTTATGCAAATACAAGTAGTTTTTCATTAAAAAAAAAAAAACAAACGTTATCCATAGAGATCTCTTACCATAGAAATTGCCACAGACAAAAACAAAAAATAAAACAAAAAAAAAATGAAAATAGTGATAAGAAGACCTTGCATAATTACACCACCTTCGAAGAAAGACCAACTGAAAAGCACTTGCAGATATAGGTACGGTGAACCCCGCGTTCTTAACACAGGAAGTATAATTCTATGTATCAGTTAGTTACTAACCAAAAAACTAGAAGCAACACAAGGTCAAATTCTTCGTTGAAAAGTCAAAGGTCAAAAGTCAGTTCAAGCACGTTTACTTTCTTTTTAAAATTCTACGCGTAGAGTATACCATTTTTCTTTCTTCTTCTTCTCCTCCACCTTCTCTACTTCTCCCTCCTAATTATTTTGGATAAAAAACAACTTTTGAGGTTCATTGTCAAAGGCTGAAGTGCAAGATTATGATGTTTTGTAAATACAAAAGAAATCTTGTGTCGTTGTCATATTGGATGCATAAAATTGGCTCTCTTACGTTGTTGGAATTAAGTAAGTGAATTTGGTGTAAAAACCACAAAGAGAATGTGGATCACATGGGTCAAAAAGGGCTTTCTATATTAACTTTTGTTATTATAAACTATAGGTAGAAGAAGCCAGTTATAAATTATTATTTCCTTTTGGTTGCTCAAGGACGCGGCAACAGCAATCATTTCTTTGTATGAGCTAGACTACCACGTATATTCGTCAAAGGTGTCGAGTTGGGGCCCAGCAAAACAGCTCCGTCCAAGGCAAAGCCCAAGCTTTCAGATCGGATAAGGTCAAACCTTTTGTCTCAAAATAGATTCAAGCAGGCCCAAATGTATGTATATTTAAAAAAAAATTTAAAAATTATAATAAATAGGCTAAATTTGGTGTTGGAAGTATATAACCAATTTACAAAGTATTAGAAATAATAGGTTATTTTAATTTTTCAACTTCTTCGTTTTCTTTTTTTTTTTTTTCATGCCTTTAGATTTCTCTCTCGCCGTTGCTTTAACGTTGACAGTGGGAGGCGATTTTGACGGTGAATTTAAGCGAGGTGAGCTTGTTGACGCTTCGTTGTTGATCAATACTATGTAGGAACTTTTTTAGGTCTGCTCGGACCTCAGGTTTTAGCTAGAATCCGACCATAATCATTCGGTCGGGATGCTTGGGATTCAAGTTGAGTGGTACAAGATCTTCCATCGTTGACGCTTGGATTTCTTCCTTGGGGAGTCGAGGGTGTAGGTCAAACAACACTCTTGTCGCTTCTTCAGTAGGGAATTTCATCTCGTTCACTTTGTAAATAGCTGAGACGTTCAATTGTCGAGCAACCACGTCCTTCACCGCCTTAGCGTGACACTCTTTGGAGTCACACTGACCACGCTTTTAATTAAGAACTTCATGATCAGGTGATAGGTGGAGACTATGACCTTCAGAGCATTGAGAGTTGGTCTTTCAATTATCCTGGACCTTTAAAAATTTTCAGATATTTCACAAACATGCAAGATATGCATGTGATCTATAAATTTGTCATTTAATTCCAATAATAACATTCAAATATTTAGTTTTGAATCCATTAAATTCAATATGCGAAATTAGTGATAAAGTACACTTTACTAATTTGAAATCTATTATCATAACTATATAGTAGAAATCATGTTAAGAAAAATTATTAAAAAAATATGAAAACTTTTATGTGTGTTTTTTTGGATGGTTTTGTCTGGTATCGAAACACATACCAATAACAACTAAAAAAAATGGCAAAACAGATCAATAATAATAAAAAAAAGCTTTTAACTTAGCCCGGTTCGGTTTAATTTGAATCGGTCGGTCCACATCGTTTGTCATTTTTTTCCACCTCTACCTTTTCCTTCTGTTAAAAAAAAAAAAATTTACTACAAAGAAAAATAAATAAACCTTAGTAGCATCATGTTGCAAGTGTCTTAATTAGAACGTTTACGTGTTACCTTGCTAGTGGCGAATCATCAGTTGAAGAATCTTGTCAAAAGAAATATATAAACTAAACAGTTTCAGTACTAAATAGTAAACCATTAGTATACCAGAATATGAATGTAAATGTAAGTATAACCTTTTGCAAACCACTGGCATACCAAAAAAATTAACCACTGGTATACCTAAAAGCAAATTATTGTAATTTGGACATTTTCCACCTTAAAATTGTACATTATGGGTTTTTTTCACGATTAAAAGTTTAAAATAAATAGTAGAATTGTTTCTAAAAAACCATTGCGCCTTGTGAGATTCATGTAAATATCCTATTTCTTATTTTATATCTTTTATTTTTTTTTTGATAGGATATCTATTTATTTCACATGACAGGTTATAGAAATTAGATTTCCATACCCATTCTTTTTTCCTAATAAATAATCCTCCATTTTCAATTCTTTTTAGGGAAAAACATTTCCTCTGTTTAATAGAGAAAAATCTCTTATCAAAAGGAGTCATATAGGTGCTAAGGTAAAATACTCTTCTAACGTAAAAGCATCATCATTAACATTATAGCATGTAAGAACTTTACACTATTGTGGGTTTAAACCAATAGTTTGAATTAATACGCTAAATAATATAGTAATTACTCTATTTATCGGTCCAGAAATAAAGCAACAAAAATCACCTCCAATAATAATCCGCAAAAAGAGGTAAAATTGTGGATCTTTACACTAACAAAAGAGACTAATTTTTATGATTCTTTGTATGCATAATCTGAGATTTTTCAAATTACATCAAAATTGACAAGATTTTCATCTGCCGTATGTCACTTTGTGATATTGGGAAATTAGGTCTAAAATTCTTTCTTGACTAGAGAAAGACAGAGAAGGGAAAAAAAAAGGAAAAGACAAAAAAAGAAAGAAAGATGAACTTAATAATTGAAGAAAGAAAGAAGAAGAATGCTAATATGAATGAGACAACACTAGAATAAATAACAGAATAAAAATAATAATTAGTGTAAAGACATAAGCAACAAATCTTATAGTGTGTTTGATATATCGGGTTGAACTAAGGTTGGCAATTTCGGACACGGTATGATGACACGATACTGAAAACGACACAAGATAAACGGTTTGGACTGTACTTTTATTAATTGGGCCATTAATGAGTTGATACAAATAACAAGAAAATAAACAGGCTGGATTCGTGCTAACACGTCTAACACGCGTTAAACACGTTTAATTAAATGAGTCGAAAACTTGTCGTCACGACCTGCACGTTTATAACATATTTAAACTTAAAAATAAAAATATTTGAAATATTTGTAGTAGGTTAGTATTAATTAGATATTGTGTTTTTGTTAATTTTCTTTATTGATTTTTTTTTTAATTTTTAGTTAACTGGGTTATCGTGTCAACCCGTTACGGCCCGCTTAGTAATTGTGTTAATCGTATCGTGCCGTGTTACGCGTGCCATAGGCGTATCGTGTTTGTGTTTGCATTTTTAGCACGTTAATTAATCGTATCATGTTCGTGTTCGGCTTAAACGTATTGTGTTGTAAACGTGCTGACACGAACACGACACGAACACAATTTTGCCACCCCTAGGTTGAACTCATCAATTTGAGTCGTCCACAGTATAAAGCTCTCAACTGTTACAACAACTCCAGTGTAAGATCTTATGTGTTACAATATTTAAACTCATTTTTCTTATTCAAATTAATTACTCAAACATCCTGTTAATTCCAATTGTACCAGTAAGATAATAGAATGGTGGAGATAACTGAGTTTTTATCTGCAGAGTTTAATGACTAAATTACTAAACTCTTTGAAAATTACATAAAGTTTTTTCACTTTCAACCTTCTTCAACACAAGAATTATTAGATGGTTTTGGTCTGGATGAACCTAAACCAGATAGCGCCAGGGGAAGAAAAGGAATCTAGCATTGCCTTGAACAAATACTGAAGAAAAAGACAATTTTAGAAGACTTTTCCCTTAGCAATTTAAGGCCTATAATAAATAGCCCTTAGAGCAAAAGTATGTGAGGTGTTGAATTCTCAACATCTAGTGCCACTCAAGGAATATACCTATGGTGAAATTCAGATGTTGATACATTGTTTGATAATGTTTTTCTTTCCTTTTCCTCCCTCTCCTCTATGAACCTAAAATGGCCCTTTTTCTTTAGAAAGCATGCTTAGTAAATGTCGAATTTTTCGTTGCTATTTGTAAATTTGCCAAGGAAAGTCTAGATCTGCTAGTTAGATTATATATATATATATATATATATATATATATAAAAAACATCTTTTGTATTAAATATAATATTAATACATTTTTTAAAGGGAATATTTGACGTTTGTATTAAAAAAATTTTTAGCGTTTTTTTTATAAGGTAACTGCAGGTTAACTTATATATCATTATTAGTCAAAGGGACTGTCAAATTAAGGACACATTCATTTTATTAATTTTATTACCAAACTCTTGTAATTGTGCAGAGAGATCTTCATCATCTTCTTATCCTTCCACGTAATCTATAGGGCTTGAGAATCGAAGGTGTAATCTGAACTTAGTGACACCTTTATAAGAGTTATTACCACCCGAGCTGCAGGTCATTCTTGGGGCCAAACCTCGTTCATTAAACGAGGGTGCACCTTATTTTCTTGTATTTCCTTCTCATTTGTGATTGTGTAGAGTACGTGTTTGGGGTACACATGAAGGATTAAATATTTGGTTAAATTTCATCGAGGTTTCAACACCTCTACAAGGTTGTTGTTAAATTTCATCGAGGTTTTAACTCCTCTATGAGGTTGTCGGGGTTCAGTAGATCCGTGGGGTGTGATATGTCGGGGTAGCATAGGGGTAAGTCTCTGTTTTGTTGGCGGCGATGTTGATATGGTTGGAGTACTTGATATGTACGAACAAAGTAGCTTTGGTAGGGCCTCCAACAAAAGTGGGATGATTAGACCCAAAATTAATCAAAGAAAAATGATTTCTAGGGCCTACTTCATTGCCAAACAACCAAAGTTTCGCTACAAGATCAAGAAAACACAAAAATATGACAATGAAGGAACTAACATAAGCGAAGATGGTAGGAGGTGTAGTCAATGGTTGATGGAGATTTGAGTTCATAGGGTAGAGACAAAGTTGTCTTCATAAGGGCTGGAAGCAAAATTGCATCCGATGACATATCTAGGTTATCTTTGTAAAATAGAGGAAGGAGGTCTGGTGATCGGAGGTTTGGGATCTTTTGATTGTTTGGAAACATGCTTAGTAGGCAAACACAAGTTTTGTCCAGCTTCACATTTGGATTACCGAAATGTGAGGTTACAGATTTAGAGGCTTTTAAGGTCATGAGGGATTTTGGAAAAATTACCAAGGGCCTGTTTGTTTCGATACTCGAATCACGGTTTGAATCATTTTGCTACAGTATTTTCTCTTACAAAAATTTAAATCTTCATTTAAATACTCTATTCAAATACTCGAACCAAACGGACTTCAAGTGTTTTGGGAACACTCTTAGCGAAACTCAAAAAAAAACTAAAGGGCTCTCGGAGGAGGGCCCTTATCTTTAAAAGCAGAGATGAAGAATTTCTCTAAAAACTTACAAGTTCAAAGAGCGCAAGCTTGGAAGAGGAAGAAGACCTTCCAAGCTTTTTTGAGAGCAAAAATGGCTTAATATAATAGGCAAGAGCCTTTGCTCTGTTCATCCTTTGGACAGTGAAGGTAGAGGATATTTATAAGAGAGATTGGTGAGGTCTGATGGTTTGCTTGGAAAGTGGCGCCACTGTGCTCCATTCCTTCTAGAGCAAATTGTGCTAGGAACTTTCTATGTTTGAATTTCAGATTGGTCTTCAATGGTATGCAATTGTAGCGAATTCCGGTTTGCGCTCTGATTAATAGACCTTTCTCTCTACTTGAAGCTCCTAAAGGAGTTTGAGTGGACTTGATGCACTATTTCTAGAGGCCTGAAGCATGTGATACCTCCTTCGATGCAAGGTTTCGTCATTTTTGTTTAGTCTAAGACACCTAACGTGCGATCAGAGCATTTTTTAAAAATTGGCAAGAAGCGCCCATAGAGGCACGCCTCCGACGGTGCGTTTGCAACTCAAACAAAGGCTACATCAATGCAAACAGAACTCCTTTGGTGGCGTGTCTCTGGAGGCGCATACTGGGTACTCCGGATGTCGTTGCTAAGTTTTCTTGATATATATATATTGGCTATCCAGAGGATTTTTAGGCTTGGATTTTGATTTATTAGGTTGTTCTAAGGCAAAATAGAGGCTTTTTTGGACTATTTTAAGGTAAAATGATGAATTTTTAAGTCATTCTCTATCACCTATTTATTGTAGCTCAATTAACTTTAAAAATCCCTAAGTGGGATTTAAAATCAAATTGAACTGAAATATGTGGGCTTGTTTAACTATTTATGGCCTATCAAATAATGACCTACATGAGTTCCTCGACCATAGCTTGCGTTTACCAAGCGAGCCTATCGACGTTGCAGGACAAGAATGATGGGCTTAGCCTCTCAGAAATGCCTTGTATGAAATCGACCATTTATAATAGTTAACAAAAAAACGAACATATTAGGATGATATAGTAAAAGTCGATAAATATGAAAATGCTCCATGTACTATTCTCTATTATCATTTGTTTGCAGGGCACTCATGTGTGTTAATGCTATTAAACATATGAACATATAACATTAAAATTATGAAGTATTTTTAATAGATTTTGTACTTTCTAAGACTTGGGCTATTATCTTTCAACGTGCTAACTGGAGTGGTCTATTGTTTTTATAAGTTAGTATTTGTTTTCATATTTTAACAATATAGGTTGTTTTTATGTTTAATAAAATGGGACTTGGGTTTCTATTCTTTTGTGTGCCCCGTAAGATTGTACTTTATTTAGAGTCATCAATCTTGTAATAAATAGATTCAACAGCTCAATTGAGCTTATTGAACTGTAATACCATAATAGAATTTGGACTTTCTAAAAACAATAGCTTTTATCTTAAAAAAATTGAGATAATCATGTCCCATGTAGTATTTTTTGAGTTTGGATCGAAATATGCCACTCATATCTACAAATGAAGCTCAGATCCATGATTTCCTCATCTATGCGATCTCTCAAATCGCAACCTCAACAAATCTTGATTCAATGTTGAGCTGAGAACAACTTCAGTTATGCTACTCTCATGGAATCAAATCTTCTTCGTTGCCTTCCTTCACGGCTCCCGAAGCTGCCTTTAACGACACTGGCTCCTAGCTCTGGCCGTTTGCAAGGGAAGATACAACTGTGTGTGTATGTGTGTATTTATGTTTTGTATATATTTTTTTTTTTGGTTTCATGGATTTTTATGTTTTTTCAATGATTTTGATTTTTTTTTATTTGTTTTTGGTTGGCCACCGCCGATAACGGCAATTTTCGACAAATTTGGGTGGTGGTTACTAGCCGGTAACTCGGTGGTCACCAACTGATAACCGGTTTCATGGTGGATACTAGATAATATTGTCATGTCCCGCAGTACGGGAGGTGACGTGACGGATTATTTAAGTTAATTAAATAAGAATTTAGTTAAAAACGTGAGTTTAAAGGTTAAATTAAATATAAAAAAAATATGAGAGTTTCAAAACCTTTTTGTAAAAAGAATTCATAATCATTAAACAGATAAAATCATTTAGACAAACATTAAGTAAGAAATGAAATGATAAAAGTTGCGAGTATGGGTCCCACTGACCCACAACTTGTGCACACACATAGTACTAACAATATAATAATACAATCACAGTCCAAGCAGAGAGAAAATTAAAATATTACATGTCTTGATTAAATATTACAAATAACCTACTAAGATTCTCCTACTGCTCCTGAGTCATGTCCGTAGAATCTTCTCTGGACCTAAGCTAAAATCCACCTAGAGGGGGAAAAGTTTAAAAACAAATAAAACGTGAACGAAAGGCTCAGTGAGACTATATTTTAAGAAATAGTAATTTAAAAGGACATATCTTTATTCAAGAAATCATTTAAGAGAAGACTTGAATAAACAAATTTAAATAAAATCATTCTTACCAAAATAGTTTATTGGTCGACCAGAAAGATCATCAATTTCTTTTTCTGGGCAAACCATATGAATAACACCACTGCAGTGGCCCAGTTGGGTTTTGGGACCTGCCCCCAAGATCGATCGCTACACGACCCGATCTCTGATATGGCATCATGCTCTTATATTCATCTCTATTATTATTCAAAGTCTATTTACTAAATGTTTTCATTAATATTCATTATGAAGTTCATCTCAGTCCACGGTTAATAAAAATAACCGATAAAATTCATTTTTCAATCAATCGTCGAAAACATTTTGATAAAAACCTTTTTTTAAGGCCAAATCATTTGAAACTGGGTTACCAAAGAAAGGGTAGAAGTCTTACCTCGATACTCGTGTCGGTGCCCCACACCGTAATCTCGGTCCGCTATACGTTAGCTCCGCAGAACCACAAACAACCCTAAATACAAACTAGGTCTATCAGTATCTAATTTAAGATATCCTACGTTGCTAAACCTTTTCATGATGTCCTAGTGTGCCATTTGTATTTTTAAAATCATTTTATAAAATTAGGATTTAAATCATGGTTTGAAACAGTGAAAACGAATGAAAATCACAAATTTTGCCCTTGTTTGGTCGGCCTGCCGGTCTCCCTAGTTCAGCCGGCCGAACTGCACAGTTTGGTCTGCCGTAAAACAAGTCCGGTCAGCCGAACATTTTCCAGGTTCGCCCTACCGGATGGATGGTTCGGCCTGCCGATCCTATGAATCCGGCCTGCCGAACAAGAAGTTTGGTCTGCTGATCCAAAAAATTTCTAGAAATTTCAGGCACGGGTTTTGGGTTTCCCAAAACCTAAATCTTGATTTCAACCTGTTGTTCTCAATTCTCAGACATGGAAAATAATCATAGATAATAGAAAAACATAATAGGACACTTTTGAACTCATTTAAACAAGATTTGCATACAAAATCCAAGAAAATCCAAAAATAGAGAAAAAAGGGAGAAAAATGAAAAATCTTACGTCGAATCCGTTTTTCTTCAAACAAAGCTTAGATTTTAGTTATTCTAAGTCCGCTAGCTTAGATCAAAGGTTCTCTAAGCTTAAATCTCAAGATGCAAGAAAAATTAAAAAATTGAAAAAGTTTTGAAATTTGAAAACTAACGTCGAATCGAAACTTTAAACCACGTTTTTGGTTGATCAATCACGTTCCCGAGTCTCCAATCCACTACCCTGAAGCTTGGGGCTCGATTTGATTCAAAAATTTTGAGGGAAAATGGGAGAGAAAGAGAGAGGCAGAGGGAAGAGAGAGAGAGACGAGCGTGAGAGGGAGAGTGAGAGAGAGAGAGAGAGCGAGTGAATGAAGGAGAAGGAGAGGAGAGAAAATAAATAAAGGGAAAAGTGAGCGGTTTTATTGTACGAAAACCGTGTGTCGCCTACGGTTTTGTAAAACAAAACATATTTGACATTTGACAATTGACAAATTGTTTGTTTTAAAAACTCAAAATAACATTTTAAAACAATAAAAAATCATCAAAATAAGAGAAATAACTTTAAACTCAAAATTTTACCAAATGATTAAATTAAGTTTAAAACGTTAATTATGGCACACTAATCTACTATTTTACATTCTAATACCATTAAATTAATTTCGGGGCGTTACAAATATATGTTATGATTCTAATACCAAATGAATACCAACTAGTATTTTAAGGATATATTTAGGATTCTAGATATAGTATGATGACATGGCCATAACATTTGACTATCTATATATATTTTTTCATGGTATAAGTCAATGAAAGGTTTAAATTTGTAGAATATGTACAAAGAGTCTTAAAAGATAATCCTATTAAATGGAATAGCTCAACATCTTGATAAGTTGGTGTTTTATTGTTGTGTTAAAATGATGTGAGATTCGGGTCTCTTTTACCCTTTACAGTTTTAAAAGTAGTCTTCAATATCAATGTTCCCTAATTAAAAAATAATATTAATTTGACTATGGTTTAATTAAAATGCTGGAATTTACTCCATGTTTTTAAAAATATTTGAAACTATCCCTCGTATATATTTTAATAGACAAAATTCACCATGTGTTTCTAATCCAATCCACAACTAACATAAGATTAATCAAAACTAATTAAGGAAAAAGGTTCTTTCTGTTCTATCTCCATGCTTTTAAAAATGTTTGAAACTATCCCTTGTATTTTTTTTAATACACAAAATTCACCTTGTGTTTCTAATCCAATGCACAACTAACGTAAGATTTAATCAAAACTAATTATTAAAAAAGTTTCTTTTTGCTCTATACAGAATAACAAAACCATGCCTTTGATTTTTAGAAGAACAACTATGACCTGGTTAAGTATCAACAAAAACAAAACTTTATACAAAATTAAAGTTGATTATTCTCGGTTGCAAGAAAAATCGAAGATCGATTGCCTTTGGAATTTTCTCTCAGAGCACATGTTGAGGCTTGGCCTCAGCCTTCCGGGGTGGTCGGACCATGCCCCGGGCTCCCGAGCTGGACGGATCCGAGCTGGTATAAGAGGCCTTAAGGTGTCCCCCAGGTACCCATTCGACTGATCGACCACCCCGGAAGGCTGAGGCCAAGCCTCAACAGCACTATTGAATCTTTAATTAATGAAGGATAATTGTATTGTTTTTACAACTAATTTTGCCTAAGTCAAATATTAGACGTGACTTTTGTGTGATTGCAAAAACACATAGGTGAATTTTGTCTGATTAATAAAATATATAAGCCTTTTTGAAACCCACAAAATAGATTGTCACATTTCGATCAAACATAGGGAAGTTTTTCTCGCAATAATAATAATAATAATAATAATAAATTCTTCACAAGGTACTCAAGTAGGTGAGCATTATGGTAATTGGGACCGACTCTAGAGCTTAATTTCGGGTCCAAAATTGTAAAATTTGGAGATCTGAAATCAAGTCTGCATTTGCTTGGTCCTTGTAGAAAAATTATGGTCGGTGGATATGCATCACCAAAAAAAAAAATAATAATAACAGAAAAAATTGGAAAAATTATGTCATGTACAATTTTTATGGCTAACCATTGTCATTATGGTCCCCTTTTGGAATCAATATTTAATGGGGCATTGACCAAACTTTGGGTGAGCATGATCACATGGGGTCTAGTATTGATATCTATGTTTTATGAATTAAATATTTGATGGACCACATCTTTTTAATGTATCAACCTTTCTGGGAATATAAACTAATTATGAACCAAATTCGGGGAAGTCTTAGTTTTTGGGACAAGGAAAAACATTTGTTTTGAACTAGAAATTTGACTAAATGCTTTTGCAAGAATTGGAAAAAGGTATGGATCATACTTTTCTCTTATAATTTGCAAAACTAGATAATCAAATTGGGTTCAAACTCTAATATGGGAACCTCCTTGTTTTAGATCCTATAAATTACAATTTTGGATTTATTGGGACAAATAAAAGTACTAATATTATTCCAATGTGGATAAGAACCAAAATGGAAAATACACATTTATATTGGTCAAAACATTCACAACCTTGTCCACCCGCTTGTTTCTGTGATGCCTTTGAAATAATATTAAATTTATTAAAAATGTTGATTATTAGCAAAAAACTCTTGCAAGCAATAGTGTTTATTCTAAACACAAAGGGAGAAAAATAAAAGGAAAAGGAAGAGGAAAACATACATAAAAGACAAAAAGTGACACAAAGCAACATCTTTGATGACTGAACGTAAGTTGGAATTCAAGGTGAAAACTTTGACCCATTTTTGAAGGATAAGACATACCTTTTCCCCTCATCTCTATGCGATAATTTCTGCTTAATCCATGCTTAAGAGAAGGACCTAATTGTGCATCAAATCCGAGATTTCGTTTAGAGGCTTTATTGTAGGGGATGTTGTTTCTTCTTATATCTTTTGAGAGATTAAGATTGAGAGTACTCTAGACCATAACTGTAATTAAGAAAATATTAATTGAAATCTATAGTGACTCGTTCAAACTAACTATGATGTAACTAATTACTAATTCATATTCGTTTTTAACAAAATTCAAAAAAAAAAAAAATCATCCACAAAGTAATACTCCATCAATATTGAACCATCAAACTTTCATAAAAACTACTAAAAGGGTGTTTGGTTAAGGGAGGTATGAATCACAAACTCAGTCATAAACAGTGTAAAGCTCTTATATGTTACAGTAAAAATAGGTTCTTAGTACTAACCAACACCCTATTAGATTTGTATGAGGTTTAACTTTAATATAAAAAATATGTTCATCCGAGCTCACTCAAAAAAAGGCCAGTTAATTGTCTTTGTGGAGCTACTTAATAAAAGCATAAAATAATTTTATTAATGGGATTTAGATTTTAAACTATACAATCACATCAAAATCATATCATATTAAATAAAAATATATAGGGTGTGTTTGGTACGAGTATTTGAGTAGAGTGTTTGAACGAAGATTTTAAATTTTATAAAAGAAAATACTGTAACAAAATAATTTAAACCGTGGTTTAAAAACCGTAACAAAAGTCACATAGCAATTCAACCACCGTGACCAAAATCTAAAGGCTCACAACGTCACCTGACGTATCTCCAACTTTTAAAATAGCAATAACATGTCATTTTCTATTTGACGAGACAGAAATGTGAGATTGGATTTTTGATCCATGGCTGTGGATAAGGAGAGTCGGTGGTGAGAGGACAATTATAAGTGTAAGTGAGAGTCCCTTTGATTTAAGCAAGCAGTGAGCGCCACTTTTCAACTTGTATACGTTTCCACTTTATGACTTCCCAAGTACCAAACAAGGGCTCAAAAGTCCCATAATTTCTATAAATCTACAGCAATTTGTAAGTATCATAAAAAGAGCATTGACCCTCAAAACCAATCAATCCAAATCAAACTTTATCCTTTCATCTTCAATTTTTTTACCCTTTTCCTTGGTAGGTTTTGGGGCAAATTTGATTGTGAAAGTCTTCCTAAGATAAAATATACAATTATATTGGAAATGAGAGTTTGCTTACTGTAGGTCCTCTCACATTTCACTATTTATATTCTCGTTCTTCTATTTTATTGTTTTACCATTTTCCTTTTGAGCTTTTTTATTTTTTATTTTTTATTTTTTTTGCCATTCTCTCTGCATTTGGGTTGCTTGGTTAACCCTAAATATATTTCCAACAAATCAAAAGAAAAGTCATTCCACTAGAAAAACAATGGATATTAACTCATTTAAGCTCAACAAAACAAGGTGTTACATTCTTCTTTTTTTTTTTTTTTCTCCTTTTCATTATATTTGTAATTAAACATCTGCTGGGTTGGATTGATTTTGCAGATTTTTAAATTGATTTACAATGTGGTTTATCCAAACAACCTAATATAAGAATTGATCCTTTCAAATAACAGTTCAAGTTAAATTGGGTAAGGTCGGCTTTTTCATTTAAAATCAAAACTAACAATTTTTTGAAAACTTTGGTCCAACGATGTAGCGAAAGTTTTTAAATCAAAATTTTTATAATCGCTAAAAAACTAATTCATTAGACTATATATAATAAATAAAATCTAATTCATTGTATGTATTGTAGACTTTGTAGACTAGATTTAACTAAGATCAATAACAACATTCAAATCCCAAAGTCCACACTAAAAAGCTAAAGAAAAGAGATTCCCTTTTCATCTAAATGTAATAATATGAACGAAGACGCTCAACAATTAATGATCTTCAACTCAAATGATAACTGATTTTACAATTTTATATTTGAAAATAATATTTACAAACTAATAAAAGTTTGGCTGGGTAAGGAAACTTGAACCTTAACCCACCCAATAAAATTTTGGATGGATGGAATAAACCAACTTTAAAGTCGGGTTAATATGAACTTTGAGTTTTTGTTAGATCTATTTTATTCTCGCCAACCAAACAGGCAAAGTGATATTCATGAATTGCTAGTAGCTAATTTTTTTTTAAAGGATAATTTTTAGTTGAGTATGATATTATGATCAAATTTTCATGAATATTGTATTATATTTAATTTTTTAAAAACCCTATCAAATTTTCATGAAATTGTATCATGTTATGTACTTTTTAATTTTTTAAATACCACACCACAAATTCTATAAAAGAATAAGGTGTTTAGTAAGCATAATAAGAGCCAAATTTTTAGTTATCAAAAAGTATAAAGTTCTCACTTATTATAATAAAACGTAAAAAAATTATTATATTATAAAACTCTTATACGTTATAATATTTTAAATTAAAAAAAATAGTTTTAAATATGTTTGCCAAACACCCTTAAAAAAAAGAGGGGAAGAGGGAGAGAAAATATAACTTGACAATTGACAACCACGGAAAAAAAAAGAGGAAAAGCCAAAATATAACCGTGTAAATATTAGAAGAAGGTCAATGATATTTTGGGAAATTCAATGATACTATATTCAATGATACTATAAATTCATTAGCGATAGTAACACCAATAATTTTCAAATTTTAGGGTCTTGTTTATTTTACTCTTAATTTTAAAAATTATTATTTTATTTTTTAAATTTTTAATAAAACTTTTTATTTTACCTCTTAAACCGTAAAAAACATAATTTTACTTTTTGAATTTTTAAAATTCTTCACTTTACCTTTAAACTTTTAATTTTTCGTTCAAATAAATAGAATTAAACTTACATGATTTATACATGGCTCATCTATAAAGGATTTTTAAATCACATAGGCTTAAAATCTAATTTTTTTTTACTTTTATATGTGATTTATGTATAAATTATGTAGGGTTTAATTTTATATATTTTAAAAAAATAAAAAATTTAAGAGGATAAATTGAGGCTTTGAAAGTTGAAAAAGCAACGTGATAATTTTTGAAGGTTCAAGATGTAAAGTTAGAAGAGTTGAAAGTTCAGCAATGATAAAAACAAAAGGGCAAACATGACTAGAAAAGAATAAATGGGAAGAGAGGGGAAGGGGAGGGAAGAGGGGAGAGCAGGGGAGACCAAAGTGGGTCAGAAGCACGCGTTGTGAGCAGGCAATCCC
This sequence comes from Artocarpus heterophyllus, assembly GCA_025403435.1. Lineage (NCBI taxonomy): Eukaryota > Viridiplantae > Streptophyta > Magnoliopsida > Rosales > Moraceae > Artocarpus > Artocarpus heterophyllus. The sequence goes on from CM046345.1 coordinate 8,321,452, forward strand.
ATGTGCCCACATGGATGATTGGAGACTTATAAGGACTCAAACAACCCCTATAGCCAGTTTGTGCCAACACCAAAAAAAGCTTTACAATTTACACACATAAACGCAAACACACATGCAAGAACAAATACCAACTACAACCAATTAATGAATCTCTTCTTTTTCCCCTTCCTCTCCACCTTCTTCTAAGTTGTTTTTTGTAGCTTTTTGAGCAATTTAGGGAGAGACCCAGAAGAGGTTTTTTTTTGGCCCGAACTTGGGGGAGCAGTGAAAATGAAGGACAACAATGATGGGTTTGTGAGAGCAGATCAGATTGATCTGAAGAGCTTGGATGAGCAGCTTGAGAGGCACTTGAACAAGGTTTGGACTATGGACAACAAGAACAAGAAGAGAGATGAGGAATCTTATAATAATACTAATAATAGTAATATTAATAATAGTATTAATGATCTTCCTCCTCTTTCCACAACCACCATTAGTGCAAAGTCTTCTGCTTTCAGCCCTTTCAAGCAGAGGCAAGACTGGGAGATTGATCCCTCCAAGCTCCTCATCAAGAGTGTCATTGCACGTGGCACCTTTGGGACCGTCCATCGTGGTGTCTACGACGGCCAAGATGTCGCCGGTTTGTTCCCTCCCTCCCTTCTATTTCATCTATTACTTATCATCTTTTTTTTTTTTTTTAATTTTTTTACTTTAATGATTTGAATGGGAAGGAAAAACCCAATTTTGCTTCTTTTTTTTTTTTAATTATGAAATATCTAATTTTTCAATACCCAATTGTCCATTTCTTGTTTATGTAGTGTTGCTAAATGGTTTATGCATACCCATTTGCCATTAAAGGAAAAAAAAAAAATTGCTGTGTTTTTTAGTTATGAAATCTCTAATTTTTGTTTGAGAATTCCTTTTTCTCAATAACCAATTGTCTATTTCTTGTTTATTTAGTGTTACTATATGGTTTATGCAATACCCATTTGCCTTTTTTTTTTTTTAAACTTTTATTTAACTTGTTAAAAAAGTGATAATTGTTGCCCACTTGGGTTTGTGTTATGAATGTAGTTGATCTTGGGGATTGAGATTGATTTTGAAGTTGCCTTGCAAGTAGTCCAATATGGGATGCGGTGGACCATTAGAAATTCATCTCCAAATGATGTTACAACTCATCAGGACTTGAAATTTTATCTTATTTTTTCCCTTTTTTAGGAAGCTAAATTTTGGGTTTATATTTTAGTTAATGTTGATTGCTTATTGCAATTGGACTCTTATGGAATCCGTGACTCTTACACGGATTCTGGATGAAGTTTTCTGTTGGGGCATTGACTTTGATGATGATGATGATGATGATGATATATATATATATATATTTTCTGCACTTTCATGTGATCCCATTTGTTGGCTGAAATATTGCGTTAAAAAATCTAATATATACTTCATGATAGAAAAGGTACTATATTTATATGTCGTTTCATCATCATCCTCATCCTCATCCCCATCTCAATCCAACTAAGTCTGACCTTTTTGCCTTTTTATGCATTATCCTATTTTTCTATCTCATTAATTTTAGATTTTGATGAGGGGTACATTTGTTACCATTAATTGACAATACTCTCTCTCCCTTTTTCCTTTTTTTTTTCCTTTTTTCTTTTTTGGATTCTTTTGTAATTTCAGTTAAATTGCTTGACTGGGGTGAAGAAGGCCACAGGACAGACGCTGAGATTGCTTCACTAAGAGCAGCTTTTACACAAGAAGTTGCTGTCTGGCATAAACTTGATCACCCTGATGTTACTAAGGTCAACATCTATCTATGCAAAACTAAAGAAAGAAACAACTTGGCTGGCTCAAATTCATGCTCATGAAAATCTTATCCAGAAACAAACTTTAAATTCAATTACTATCTCATCTGAATAGGATCCATTGATGGTTTAAGTCTTGACAAGAAATGGCAAGAACACCCAACAATGCAGTATAGCGACACCATTAAACTTTTATGTTGTTCATTCTGCTAGGAGCTTCTGGTTTTGCCTTTGTGGATAAATGCACTTTGTTTGTAGATTGCTTTAGTAGTAGCAGAGCATTTGGTATAAATGGGATTAAAACTTCTTGCTCGACTGGGAGCTCAAGGGGTTCGATACTCAATTTTTTGTTTGTTAGACTAGTTAGCCTGTTTGGTTCATAGGTTTGAACAGATTTTCAAATTTTTATGTTAGAAAATATTGTAACAGAAAGGTTAGAGTTGTGGTTCAAACTGCAAACAAAAAGGGTTAGATGGTGAACATTGTTGTTCCATTTGGTGTTTGGTCTCTTTGATATAAGAGCTTGGGAGTCTTGATGCAGCACAACTGTTATTGTATCGTAGAAACTGAAATCGTTCTTTTGAATTATGAGTGTTGTTTCTTGTTTTTCTGAAATATTCAACACATTCCAATTGTGTCCCCCCTAGTTTTTGTTTCTGGCTAGATTTCTCAATATTGTGGTCTATGTTTTCTCAGTTTATAGGAGCAACAATGGGTTCATCAGAACTCCGAATACAGACTGAAAGTGGTCAAATAGGCATGCCCACCAGCGTCTGTTGCGTTGTTGTGGAATATCTTCCTGGGGGTGCTCTGAAGTCTTTCCTCATAAAGAACAGGCGGAGAAAGCTCGCTTTTAAGGTCGTCGTTCAGCTGGCTCTGGATCTTGCTAGAGGGTATTACTTATCTGTTTCTTTTATTTTCCAAGAATGAAAGTTGTTTTGTAATTCAGTCTAGCAAAATACTGAAGAAAATGGAATTTTGTCTTGCAGTTTGAGTTACCTTCATTCACAGAAGATTGTTCACAGAGATGTAAAGACAGAGAACATGCTCTTGGACAAGACTCGCACTGTGAAAATAGCCGATTTTGGGGTTGCTCGTGTCGAGGCTTCAAATCCTAATGACATGACTGGGGAGACTGGTACTCTTGGTTACATGGCTCCCGAGGTACTTCCTCTAACTAAAGATTTTGTCTTTATCTTTCGGAGTTTAGGTTGTCTATTTATAATCTCCATGGACAAGTTACAGACTAAATCTTGTTCTTGACAAAGTGATTCAGGAAAATTAGTGTTGTCGGTGACTAGTTTGTTGTTTTTGTTAATTTCTTATCATCTGGCTTATTTGTGCGTTGCTTTTAGCATGATTTTTTTTAGTTTGTTATCGTTAGCAAAGCAATATAACCCCTAAGGAGAGGAATGTAATAGGACACAGTTTTGAAATTGAATGTTGGAGCAAGAGTTGTTTCACATTCGGGGATTTTCCCCTTTAATCATGGATTTGGCTCTTTTCTAGCTACCCTCTTATGTCACAAAGTCGGCTGTATTACTTAGGCTTCCCAGTTATCAGAAGTGCAAAATTAAACGAGTGCTTGTTTACCAAGAAACCCGTGATCAAAATCCACTTTGGCTTGCAGGTTCTCAATGGCAATCCATATAACAGGAAGTGCGATGTTTATAGTTTTGGAATTTGTTTATGGGAGATATACTGTTGTGACATGCCATATCCTGACCTTAGTTTCTCTGAAGTCACTTCAGCCGTTGTCCGCCAGGTGAACGATCCTTTCATCTCCGATCACCAGTAACAACGTAACACACTTTTTATTGCTTCAAAGATGTTAAGATGAAGACATAAATTCATGTTTCCTATTTTCTTCTTGAACTGACAGAATCTGAGACCAGATATACCGAGATGTTGCCCGAGTTCCCTTGCAAACGTAATGAAGAGATGCTGGGATGCCAACCCTGACAAGCGACCAGAGATGGACGAGGTAGTTTCACTGTTGGAAGCAATTGACACATCAAGAGGCGGAGGTATGATCCCCGGCGACCAGCCTCAAGGATGTCTCTGCTTCCGCAAGTACCGAGGGCCTTAAGGATTTTTACTTCTTGATCAGATAAGCAACTGGTGTAGTGGTGTATGAATATATGATTATTGTTCTTAGGATCAGAAAAATCCAATCTGTATTTAATGATAACAAAGATTAGAGTTTGACATATCAAAAAACAAGTGGTTAAGATTGCTGCTTTGTATACACTGAATTAAAAAAAAAAATACATCTAGCTTTTTCTGAGGATGTAATTTGAAGCTTTTGTTAGTATTTCATTTATCTTTTTTTTAATGTAAAAATTTCCCATCACATACTGTAAGATATGTTATTATTGCAATTAAAGTTGGCCAAACGACCTTATTTCAAGGATTTGCTTTTTGTATACTTGTGAAGTTCTTGTTTCCCAAGGACTTTCCTTTCTAATTAATGAATTGAAATTGTAGATAAAGTCCCTGAAGAGGTGAGGAATTAAAAAAAAAAACACATTATCATGATATCATGGAAATAAAATATATCTTGTTGTTAAATGTTAAAAAGGGAAACAAAACAATAATTTCAGTTTTACATACTTACAGTATTTTGATGTATACATTCAATGTGTTTATGAAAAATTTCAAAAAATTTGCAATAAGCCTCCAGCAAGCGAATGCAAAAAAATATCTTTCTTTCATGATGGATTAGAGACATCAGAGAATCTTAAAAAAAGAAAAAAAAAAGTTTAACTGTAGTAAAAATCTCAAATTTTAGATTTTTATGAGATAAACTGCATCATATTCCATCCTATAATATGTCACTCAAAAACATCTTGAATGTATGTTGGTGTCTGGTTAGACCTTAGTTTAGGCCGTGCAATATGTACCTTAGGTAAGGAGGGTTTTGCTTCGGTTAATTGGTCTTTTTTCATAGACTGTAGTAGGTTTTTGAAATGAGCATTTATTATCTTTTATTGTATGTGTTGAGCGAGCTTTTTTGCTTTGGGTCTTGATACTTAATTTTAGTCTCCGTATTTCATCCGTATTTACTGGTGGCCATCTAGTCAGTATCTGAGGTTAGATTCTTCCGTAATAAATGGTCTCATACGACTACGTTAGTGCTGGTTTTAATTCAAAAAAAAAAAAAAACCAAGTATTTAAGAAATGTGAAAGCAAAAGGATTTGTTCGAATTCTTGTACGCAAGGCAACCAAATTCTCGAATTAACTTATGGCGGATATTACAATGTGAAAATTATTGAATTGTAGTATGTAATTTTCCCCTAAAAAAAAGAACAGTAAACTATCTAAATGGCTTGAAAGTAGGAAACGTCACTAAGCACCTCAACCGACTTGGAGAAATTCAACAAAAAAAAAAGGGAAAAAAATTAAGTTAAATTAAGACAACTAATCCCAATTAATTAATGGAGAAAAAAACTTAAGAGTAGCGAAAGAAACTCCAACAAAACAAGAAACCTCAAAACACTAACTAAGCTAAACTCGTAACCCTGCCTTCCAAAGCCAAAAAAAAAAAAAAAAAAAGATAAAAAAAGAAAAAAAAAAGAAAAAGAAAAATTGATTATGTTACACATGAATGCTATCCTAAACACAATATGTATACCTACGTATATATGTATGTGTATATATATATATAGATGAGTTTTCAATGATTACGTCTCCACTTGTGGTTATTAATCTAATTATCATAATAAATGCATTACTTTAATTAATTTGATGATGTGGTGTTTATATGACTTATTGTTTAAGCAACTTGCTAAATATTCTTCAACATTAATTAAAAAGATTCTTTTCTTGCTTTTAATTTTCTGATAATAATATAGTGTGGATGAGGCAGAGAATGAATTATACTATTTTGCTTGTTTCATGTTAATGAGATATGTTCATATTGCTACAGTGGATTTTAGCTTTGAGTATTGAACTTGAAAGATAATGCAGGCTGAAGCAAAGTTTTAGAAGTTATATTAGATTTTTTTTTGGCTAATGAAAATGATATTAGATATTTGAATCTTGTGCTGTCTATTTTAAATATATGCTTATACCACTAGAATTTGCTTACCTGCCATATGGGTCAATCAAAAGCTTATTCAAGACCAAAGCCCAGTTTTCTTCTAATATATATAAAAAAAGGCTGTAATTGGTGAAGTACTATTTCAAAATTTAATTGCCAACAAGTATAATCATCTCATTTCAAAATGTTTATTATTTACGAAATTGGCTACTGTAACATATCAATGTGTGAACAAATTAATTAATAAAGTTTCATAAAGATAAAAATTCATAGACAAAAAGGAAAACAAAGATTTAAATATATAATATACACTCTATTTAAATAATCAGGTATAATTAATATTTAATTTACATTCTATTTAAATTCAAAAAAAGTCTTAAACATGTCATGTCATCAGGTTATAAACAAGTTATCCACCCAAATTATATTTAAAAAAATTTCTAAATTAAATGTTCATTAACTATTATAATTCTTTTTTATCAACTTTTGCTTTCTAATAACATCCGTACAACTATCAGATTTACATCAAATCACTAATATAATAGTATCTATTATAAATGTTATTATTGGTACTACATCTATATATATATATATATATATATATATTTATTGCGTGAAGTACTAAACTACATTTGAGAGTTGGACTTCGGCGCGGGGATTTTTATGTTCATCATCATCATCATCCCACTTGGTGGACTTGTAGAATATGCAAAATAGGATGAGTTGAGCTAGCCCAGAAAGCGCACCCAAACCATTTGGAATCTGCCAAAAATACACCAATTTACAAAAGGGTTATTTTATTTTATTTTATTAACTTAGTAGCTAATGCTGCTTCCTTTTTTAATTAAACAAATTAAGACCGGTGTTAATTAAAAAATGACTAATTAAGATGTCATATTAATAGTGTTCATGTTGTATCCTTCGTTTAGTAAACAAGTTGAAATCAATAGCGGTGTAAAATCTTATATGCTATAGTAAAACAAAAAAAAGTGTTGAGTGGCCTTTTTAATAGTCTTTTGTAAACAAATGATTATATTTTTTTTTTAAATTAGCGAAAATCCTTCCTCATTAATTATAAAATCAAAATAACAAAAACAACATTTATTAATTATTAATCAGCATAGCACGTCAGTTATAAAACTCAATATATATTGAATCGAGAATGCAAAAATTAGTCGTTGGCATAGTTTATTATTGATGTACCATGGTACATTATTGATAAATTCAACAGATACATAATTCATAAGACTTAATGGTGGTTTGGAAAATTGCCTAAAGAAATGGAAAGAAAGGGAGAGAAATGGAACGTGATTGCTTTGTTGGAGGTTTGACAGGTGCTAGGGTTTCAGGATAAGAGAGCTTGTTGTAAAGGTGTTTTAGTCTTTTTAGTCATATTAGTTAATTAAGAGAGGACAACATAGGCCATTTTCCTAATTTTAAAAAAGTTGTGATATTTACTTAAATAGGAGAAGAAAACGGCCAATTTTGACCAAATCCCAAAGCAAAAAATTACTACAATTTAAAACTCATAAATGCTATAGTTTTTGAACCATTTTTTTAGTTAAAACTAGTTCGCCAAACAACTTAAGTAGAATGTAGTTTTATTATAATTACCAAAATATAGGGGTCGATTGGGAGGAAAGCATAGATAGCCCAGATGACTCCATTAAGGAAGGTGGCAATTGACAGACATAGTGGCATGTACTTCACGCTCTTTGTCTTGATCACCCTATTCTGCAAATGAATGAGCCATTTTTTTTTTTAAAAAAAGCCAAGCATAAATATACTTTTCTTACCCGCACAAAAGAAAAAAAAAAAACAGAAATTAAGAATAAAATGGATGAAATAAAAAAAATCAAATAAACGTGGATCTATAGCATGTTACGTACCATGACTGTCAATGGTGAAAAATACATACAGATGTTCATGACTATACAAATTATTCCAACAATCATTGATCTAGCCTTTGTGGTGTGAAAGACTTTCAGGGTGATGAAAGCTATAACCGCGAAGAAAGCAGCTTCGATGAGAATAAAAATGACGATATTTTTCTGAAAACAAGAAAATACATAGATGAAAGAAATTGTGTAAACGCCACGAAATTTTATTATAACAAATTATTTGAACCGTCATATTTTTATTAGATAGTATCAGATGCATCATATTTTTTATAATATGATAGAACTTACACGTTTTGGCGAAGAAGAGAAAGCAAAGTAGAGAGCAATGTAGACGAATTCGATCACGAATCCAGCGCCGTTGATTGTGAGCACAAGAATGCTGTCTGGATGAACAAACGGGAGGCCGTAGAAGGACCACATTGCACAGTTTAGTAAAGTTACTACATACGGATCCGGCTTGAAATCCTGCACTGATTTTTGCTTCCATATTTTCACAAAAGTTGGTCTGCATGAAGTTATCAATTCATATGATTCATTATTTTTATGTAACTAGAAAAGGATTATAATATGAATGTATGAATGTGAGAGAGATTGAGAAGATTACATGGGGGAGAAAAATAGTCCAAGAGATATCAAATTTCCTGCCACGAAAAAGGAAAAAATTAAACTGCATGAGTACTAAAGAAATATTAATAGCAAATATTTATATATATATTTTTCCTCATTGTTTTTTAGGATTTCAGCTGCTCATAATCTGGCTTGAAATTTTTCATGCCTTTGTCAACATATTATTGTGAAATAGAACAGCCACAGAGAAAGAAGATATCAAATGCCAAAAAAAAAAGAGAGGGTTTATTGTAACTACATTAAAGCAAATATATATAGAGCATAAATAGAAAAAACTGCATGAATTGTGATGTGATTTTAAGGTCCTTTGACTAACCAATAATTCCTACTATGGTTCTTATCGTGCGAACGTCCATCTTCAAGTAGATTCAAAAGATGAAATAACCAAAAATGTAAATAAAGAGAAATTAACAGATGAAAAAAAAAAAGAGAGAAGAAGAAGCGAAGAAAATGTGATTAATTTAGAAGTAAGTTTTGATAATAAAGAGCATTATATATATATATATATATGTATGCCAGTATCCAATCAATCTTTGTCGTACATCATTTAATCAAATTAAACATTATAAATTATAAATTATTTAAATTTTTTCAAGGACACGGAATAATCTAATTGGTGAGATACTATTTAAGATATCAAAATCATATAAATCGAAACATTTAGGAACCAGGACCACTTGTAACCATTAAATTCGGCTACAAAAAATGTTAATTGACTGTAGCAATTCTAGTTCATGGGCTTTACAGAGTTTTTAGGGTCTGACCGTTTATCTTAAAACCTTAAAAACTGATGCCTGTTTAAGTGGCAAAGAAATAGAGAAAATTTCCAAGTTTTCCCATCTGCTATTATTGTTTCACATGTCTTTTTCTACTTCTCTTATCTAGTTTTGAAGAAGAGGGAAATTAACCAAAATGGATAAAAAAAAAAAAATGTTGTCCTAAGGGAGTAAAGGGCTAGACTTTGGGCTAATGGGCTATTGCTGGTGGTAAAGAAATTTGTAGACACTCAAATACCACAAGTTAATCTCACTTCGTCAACGTGGGACTCTATTCGCCAGCTATCATTTTTATAGCTTTTAGTTCTAAAATGTAGCATAGTTACAATTTAAAAAATGAACAATATATTGATATTTAATATGTTATATAGTATATATTGTTATATATTATGCATTTTATATAAAGATAGGCAAGTCTTCAATCTATCACCCTGATCAATCTTATGCTTACATTATTTTTATTTCGCTTTGTAACATTTTTTGTATGCATAACATTTAAATTTGAAAAACACACATGTCAATCAGACTCTGTTGAATTCCTGAAGAACTTGTTTGAGAGACTTTATCTTGGTAAGCTTACATTGTTACCCTCTTGTTTATGTCAATATTACAGTTAAAGTTAATCTATTGAAATTACACTAACCCTCTTTTTTATGTTCATATTACACTGATACCCCTTTTTTATCCCCTTAGCTTCATGAACTGAAAGGTTTTACCCTAACACATGGGTGAGTGATGACATAGCAATTACATAATATTAATCCTAATATCCTTATGTTTAATGAAGTAAATTCGTGTTTATGTGCAATGAATACTGTCCCGCCCCGAAGTACGGGAGGTGATGTGGCAGAATATTTAGATTAATTAAAAGAGAATTTAATTGAAATCAATGGTTTAAGGATCAAATTAAATGATAAATAAGAAGATTTGCACCACATTTTTATAAAAGAATTTATAAATATTAAACGAGTAATAAAAATTAAATAAAAACCGCGAGTATAGGTTCCACAACCCACAATTTGTGTACACACATGGTACTGACAATATCATAAATACAATCACAGTCCAAATACAAATAAAGTTAAGTCTTACATGCCTTGATTTAAATAATACAAAATATAAATCAATCTCCTATTGCTCCTGAGTTCGGTCCGAAGAATCCTCTCCAAACCTAAATGGGAAACCACCTAGAGGGGGAAATTTAAAACAATAAAACGTGAGCGAAAGGCTCAGTAGGACTATGTTTTATAAAATAATTTAATTTAAAGAAACATTTCATTGTTAGGAGTACTCAAAAGAAAACTTAAATAAATAAATAAATACATAATTTGAGTAGAGCCGTTCTGACACAGAACAGTCTACTCGTACAATCGAAAACACCATTTTTCTTTTACCTAGGCAAACCATGATATCACCACCGTAGTGGCCCAGCTGGGTTTCGGGACCTGCCTCCAAGGTCGATCGCTACACGACCCGATCTCTGATATGGCATCATGCCTTTGTGTTTGTTATCATTATCATTCAAAACCCAATTACCGAGTGTTGTCAATTACGTTCATTATGAAGTTCATTTCATAATCACGGTATATTAAAATATAACTGATAAAACCATTTTCAAACAACCGTTGAAAACATTTTAATAGAAATCCTTTTCAAAGCCAAATCATTTCAAACCAGGCTACCAAAGAAATAGGATAGAAGTCCTACCTCAATACTCGTGCCGGTGCCCCACACCGTAATCTCGATCTGCTATACGTTAGCTTCGCGGAACCACGAACGATCCTAGACACAAACTAAGTCGATCAATATCTAGTTCGAGACACTCTATGTTACGGAACCATTTCATGATGTCCTAGTGTGCCATTTGTACCTTTAAAATCATTCTATAAGGTTGAGATTTAAATCAGGGTTCAAAACAGTGAAAACGGTGAAAAATCACAAAATTTTCCATGCCTCGGTCGGCCTGCCGGACTCCTTGCTTCGGCCGGCCGAACTGCACAGTTCGGCCTGCCGGAAGCAAAGTTCGGTCAGCCGAACACTTCCCCAGGTTCGGCCTGCCGGTCGGAAGAACACTGGCCTACCAATCATCACTCCGGCCTGCCGAATACACAGTTCGGCCTGCCGAACTGGAAAAATCCAGAAATTCCAGCCACGGGTTTCTTGATCCCCAAAATTCAAATCTTGATTCTAACCTGTTTTTCTCAAATCTCAGGCATAGAAAACATTCATAGATGATAGAAAAACATACTAGAACATGTTTGGACTCATTTAAACAAGATTTAAACTCGAAATCCTCAAAAATCCGAAAATGAGAAAATGAGGAGAAAAATGAAAAATCTTGAATTCGATTTATTTTTCTTTAATTTAAGCTTAGATTCTAGTTGTTCTAAGTTCATTTAACTCAAATCCACGGTTTTCTAAGCTTAAACAAACCTAGATTTCAAAAATGCACAAAATTGAAAATTTTGGAAAAAGTTTAGAAATTTCAAAACTAACCTCGAATCGAAGCTTCAATCCGCGTTCTCGGTTGCTAAATCACGTCCCCGAGCCTCCTCCTTGCTATCCCGAAGCTTGGATTCGAAATTGGGTTTAAAAATTTGAGAGAGAGATAGAGAGAGAGAGAGAGTGCCGAGAGAGAGATCAAGAGGAAGAGAGAGAGAGATGCGTGAGAGTGAGGAGAGAGAGAGAGAGAGGAAGGAAATAAATAGAGAAAATCGGTGAGCGGTTTTACTGTACGAAAACCATGTGCCGCCCACGATTTTGCAAAACGGAGTATTTTTAACATTTGATAAATTGTTATGTTTTAGAACTCAAAACATCATTTTAAAACAATAAGAAATCATTTGAACGCATCAATTTAACAAAACAATCAAAAATTCAAAATCGAACCAAATAATCTAATTAATGTTAAAATGTTAATTATGGCACACTAATTCATCATTTATATTACATTAACATTAAATAAATTTTGGGGCGTTACAACTCTCCACCCCTAAAAGAAATTTCGCCCTCAAAATTTACAACTCATTTCAGAAACAAAACAAATGCGGATACAACTCCCGCATACTCGACTCTAGTTCCCAAGTGGCTTCATCAACCCCGTGATGCTGCCACACGACCTTTACCAACGGTATCTCACGACGACGCAAGCTAATAACTTTCCGGTCGATGATCTGAATCGGCACTTCTTCGTACGTCGTATCTTCCTGAACCTGCACATCGCGGAACGAAACTATCTTGCCCTGCTCAGGTGGACACTTCCTAAGCATCGACACATGGAACACATCGTGCACATGAGAAAGTTCGGGCGGAAGATCAAGCCGATAAGCGACCACACCAACACGCTGAGTGATCTCGAACGGCCCAATATACCTCGGCGCGAGCTTCCCACTCACCTCGAACCGCATAGTTCCCTTACGAGGCGATACCCTCAAGAGAACGAAATCCCCAACCACGAACTCTAAGGGTCTACGTCTTCTATCTGCGTAGCTCTTCTGCCAACTCTGAGCTGCTCTCAACCGATCTTGAATCACCGCGACTTTCTCGTTGCTATCACGAATCTCTTCCGGCCCAAGAATAACTCTATCTTTCGGCTCGGCCCAACACACAGGTGACCGACACGGTCGCCCATACAACGCCTCAAATGGTGCCATACCGATACTCGCCTGATAACTATTGTTGTACGCGAACTCTGCCAAATGCAAACATTGCTTCCAATTCCCGTCGAAGTCCAACACATAAGCATGCAACATATCCTCGAGAACCTGAATAACCCGCTCAGACTGCCCATCAGTCTGAGGATGAAATGCCGTACTGAAGTTCAAATCCGTACCCAAAGCCTCCTGAAAACTCCTCCAGTACTTAGCATTAAACCTGGTATCTCGATCAGAGGTGATGGACAAGGGAACTCCATGCAACCTCACAATGTTCTGCATATACAACTCCCCGAGAACCTTCCTAGAACACGTCAACCTAAACGAAATGAAATGCGCCGATTTCGTCAACTTGTCGACCACAACCCAAACTGCATCGTGCCGCTGCTCCATCCTCGACAAACCTGTGAGAAAATCCATCGTCACATGCTCCCATTTCCACCCTGGAATAGGAAGCGGCTGAAGCTGACCTGCAGGCTTCTGATGCTCGGCTTTCACCTGAAGACACGTCGAACACTTGGCCACATACTCTCGAACATCTTTCTTCATGCCTCTCCACCAATACTGCCTCTTCAAATCGCGATACATCTTGGTGCTCCCTGGATGAATAGCGAACTGAGATCTATGGGCTTCGTCTAGAACGGCTTTCGTCACCTCGGCGATAACTGGAACTGCAAGACGCTCCCGGAAGTACAACGATCCATCTGCATGCACGCTCCATTCCTCGAACTGCTCCCCGTTCTGAATCCGCGACCAGATCCCCTGCAAATGCCGATCCTGCCACTGATTTTGCTTCACCATCCGAACAAGAGCTGGAGTCGCTTCCACATGATATAACGAAACTCGATCACAATCTTCACGATACAGTAGCCGATACTCACTCACTGTCGCATCCCTGCTCCAGTCCTCAAAGATCAAGCAAGCGAGAATCCCTGAAGACTTCCTGCTAAGCGCATCCGCGACCACATTAGCTTTCCTGGGATGATACTACAACGCGAAATCATAATCCTCCATGTACTCTACCCATCTACGCTGCCTCAAGTTAAGATCCCTATGAGTGAACAAATACCTCAAACTCTTGTGATCGGAGAAGACCTGAAACGATGCTCCATACAAGTAACACCTCTAAATCTTCAGCGCGTAAATCACCGCCGCGAGCTCTAAATCATGAGTAGGATAATTCCGCTCGTGAGGTCGTAGCTGTCTCGATCCGTATGCAACCACACGCCCATGCTGCATCAACACGCATCCAAGTCTGCGCCCTGAAGCATCCGCATAAACCTCATATGGCTCGTCACTGCTAGGAATAACTAATACTGGAGCAGAAGTCAACTGGTTCTTCAATTCCTGAAAAGCAAGCTCACAATCTTCATTCCACTCAAACCTGACATTTTTCTTGATCAATCTCGTCAACGGAGCTGCAATCTTCGAAAAATCCTTTACAAATTTCCTGTAATATCCAGCAAGACCTAAGAAGCTGCGAATCTCCGCTACATTCCTTGGTCGTTCCCATTCCAATATAGCCTCAATCTTGGACGGATCCACAGAAATACCATGCTCCGAGATAACATGACCCAGAAACTTGACCTCAGTCAACCAGAACTCACACTTTTCCCTCTTAGCATACAATTGGTGCTCCTGCAGAGTCTAAAGCACGATCCGAAGATGCTGCTCATGCTCCTCCCAAGTCTTAGAATACACAAGAATGTCATCGATGAACACGATCACAAACTGATCCAGATACGGCCTAAATATCCTGTTCATCAGATCCATGAAAGCTGCCGGAGCATTCGTCAACCCAAAAGACATGACCAGAAACTCAAAGTGCCCATACCGAGTCCTAAAAGCTGTCTTGGGAATATCCTCTTCCTTGATCCTGAGCTGATGATAACCTGAACGCAAATCAATCTTCGAGAAGTACCGCGAACCTCCCAACCGATCAAATAGCTCATCAATCCTAGGCAAGGGATACTTGTTCTTCACCGTGACACGATTTAGCTGTCGATAATCCACACATAACCTGAGAGTCCCATCGTGCTTCTTAGTGAACAAAACTGGTGCTTCCCACGGAGATGTGCTGTTCTGAATATACCCTTTATCAATAAGCTCCTGAAGTTGCTTCCTTAATTCCTTCATTTCTACCGGCGCCATCCGATAAGGTGCCATAGAAATCGGTGATGTCCTTGGAAACAACTCGATACCAAACTCAATCTCCCGATGCGGTGGTAATCCTGGCAACTCGTCGGGGAAAACATCCTCGAACTCATCAACCACCGGAATCGCTACACTGCTACTCGAAACATAGGGCTCGCAATCCAGGTTGGCAAGAAAAGCATAACAACCTAGATTCCTTCGCCCTCCTAGACACGACTTCATGAGACGCTCACTCATTAACCAATCACCACCACCCTGGTAAGTGATCACCGTCCCTCTATCAGACACTAGGGTCACTTTTCTAAACTGGCAGTCCACGACTGCACTATACCTGGACAACCAGTCCATCCCTAGAATTACATCATAGGAGCTCATGGGGAGTACAATCAAATCACTTTTCAAAATCTCATCCCCAATCATTATTTTACAGGATTTACACATATAATTTACACACACCCACCCCAAGGGAGAAGTTATGACTAGGGGTTCATTAAACTCTTCTATCTCTAATCCCAAGGCATGTACAAAAGAACTCGAAATGAGAGAATGAGAGGCACCGGTATCGAACAAAACACGAGCTAAAGATCTAGAAACCAAGATCATACCGTCAACAACCGCATTACTAGTCTGAGAATCTAACCCTCCAGATGCCATTGCATGAACCTGCACTGGCGCCTTCCCTTTTCCTCTACCGACATTGCTGGGTCCTGGATTACTCGGCCGATACTGCTGAGATGGAGACGACTGCACACTACCTGTACTCGGCGCTCGATACTGAGGAACACTGCGTTGAAAATACTGCGGCTGCTGCCCCCGTGCCGGATATGAGAATTGCTGAGGAGAGAACTACGGATACTGCAACTGCGGGTACTGTGGAGGCGGAGGTAGGGTCTGAGGCTGAGGCTGAGACGAACGACTGGCATCCTCCCCGGTCTGAGATCCAAGACGAGCACTCCTGATCGGGCAATTCCTCTTGATGTGTCCGGGCTGCTGACAGAAATGACAATGAAAGTTGTAGGGATTGCTGCGCCCGCTGCCAGATGAACTGCTGCTACCACTGGTCGCACCGCCTTGCTTGCCCTTCCCCGGAGCTGGACGACTACTGGTGCTCTTCCTGCCACTCCTCTGCGGTCCTCCTGAAGCCTTGGCTCGGTCCTCACAATATTGCACATAATCATTCTCCACGGAGATCGCCGACGACACAAGCTCTTCGAAACTCCTAAGCCGTAGAGCAACCAACTGCCGCCGAATAGGAGCCTTGAGCCCTTCCTAAAACTTAATGCACTTTTCACGCTCCGATGCCACCGTCGATGGAGCAAACCTAGCCAACTCATTAAACTTTGCCTCATATTCCTGAACTGACAGATCACCCTACTGCAATCTATAAAACTCAGCTGCCTTCTGATCTCTATACCCCTGCGAAAAATACCGATCATAGAACAGCTCCTCGAACTTGTCCCAACTGATATCACCACCGCGCTCCAGACGCTTAGTCTGTTTCCACCAAGTGTTAGCGCCACCCTCGAGCTTATACGCCGCGAACTCCACACGATACTCCTCAGGCACACCAAGGGTATCCAAATGCTTCAAGATTGAATCCAACCAGTACTCTGCTAACTGCGAATCCCCATTGCCATCAAAAGTCAGAATAGACGCCCGCTGGAATTCCTTAAAGTACGCATGCCGACCACCAACATCGGAATCTCCTGGTCTAGCCCTTGCTGCCATCTACCGAAAAGCCGCAAACATAGACCTCATCATGCTCTCATCATTTCCGAACTCGGTGTCAGCAGTCGAACGACGTCTAGGTGCCATTCTCTCACTTCTGAAAACAAAATTTGGACTGTCAGAGGTATTTCATTGTCAAACCTATGTGTGCACAATTCTCAAGGTTCATAACCTTGATCTCTGATACCATTTTGTCACGCCCCGGAGTACGGGAGGTGACGTGGCGGAATATTTAGATTAATTAAAAGAGAATTTAATTGAAATCAATGGTTTAAGGATCAAATTAAATGATAAATAAGAAGATTTCCACCACATTTTTATAAAAGAATTTATAAATATTAAACGAGTAATAAAAATTAAATAAAAACCACGAGTATGGGTTCTACAACCCATAATTTGTGCACACACATGGTACTGACAATATCATAAATACAATCACAGTCCAAATATAAATAAAGTTAAGTCTTACATGCCTTGATTAAATAATACAAAATATAAATCAATCCTCCTATTGCTCCTGTGTTCGGTCCGAAGAATCCTCTCCAAACCTAAATGGGAAACCACCTAGAGGGGGAAATTTAAAACAAATAAAACGTGAGCGAAAGGCTCAGTAGGACTATGTTTTATAAAATAATTTAATTTAAAGAAACATTTCATTGTTAGGAGTACTCAAAAGAAAACTTAAATAAATAAATAAATACATAATTTGAGTAGAGCCGTTCTGACACAGAACAGTCTACTCGTACAATCGAAAACACCATTTTTCTTTTACCTAGGCAAACCATGATATCACCACCGTAGTGGCCCAGCTGGGTTTCGGGACCTGCCCCAAGGTCGATCGCTACACGACCCGATCTCTGATCATGCCTTTGTGTTTGTTATCATTATTATTCAAAACTCAATTACCGAGTGTTGTCAATTACGTTCATTATGAAGTTCATTTCATAATCACGGTATATTAAAATATAACCGATAAAATCATTTTCAAACAACCGTTGAAAACATTTTAATAGAAATCCTTTTCAAAGCCAAATCATTTCAAAACCAGGCTACCACAGAAATAGGATAGAAGTCCTACCTCAATACTCGTGTCGGTGCCCTACACCGTAATCCCGATCCGCTATACGTTAGCTCCGCGGAATCACAAACGATCCTAGACACAAACTAAGTCGATCAATATCTAGTTCGAGACATTCTATGTTACGAAACCATTTCATGATGTCCTAGTGTGCCATTTGTACCTTTAAAATCATTCTATAAGGTTGGGATTTAAATCAGGGTTCAAAACAGTGAAAACGGTGAAAAATCACAAAATTTTCCATGCCTCGATCGGCCTGCCGGACTCCTTGCTTCGGCTGGCCGAACTGCACAGTTCGGCCTGCCGGAAGCAAAGTTCGGTCGGCCGAACACTTCCCCAGGTTCGGCCTGCCGGTCGGAAGAACACCGGCCTGCCGATCATCACTCCGGCCTGCCGAACACACAGTTCGGCCTGCCGAACTAGGAAAATCCAGAAATCCCAGCCACGGGTTTCTCGATCCCCAAAATTCAAATCTTGATTCTAACCTGTTTTTCTCAAATCTCAGGCATAGAAAACATTCATAGATGATAAAAAAACATACTAGAACATGTTTGGACTCATTTAAACAAGATTTAAACTCAAAATCCTCAAAAATCTGAAAATGAGAAAATGAGGAGAAAAATGAAAAATCTTGAATTCGATTCGTTTTTCTTTAATTTAAGCTTAGATTCTAGTTGTTCTAAGTTCATTTAACTCAAATCCACGGTTTTCTAAGCTTAAACAAACCTAGATTTCAAAAATGCACAAAATTGAAAATTTTGGAAAAAGTTTAGAAATTTCAAAACTAACCTCGAATCGAAGCTTCAATCTGCGTTCTCGGTTGCTAAATCACGTCCCGAGCCTCCTCCTTGCTATCCCGAAGCTTGGATTCAAAATTGGGTTTAAAAATTTGAGAAAGATATAGAGAGAGAGAGAGAGTGCCGAGAGAGAGATCAAGAGGAAGAGAGAGAGATGCGTGAGAGTGAGGAGAGAGAGAGAGAGAGGAAGAAAATAAATAGAGAAAATCGGTGGGCGGTTTTACTGTGCGAAAACCATGTGCCGCCCACGGTTTTACAAAACGGAGTATTTTTAACATTTGACAAATTGTTATGTTTTAAAACTCAAAACATCATTTTAAAACAATAAGAAATCATTTGAATGCATCAATTTAACAAAACAACCAAAAATTTAAAATCGAACCAAATAATCTAATTAATGTTAAAACGTTAATTATGGTACACTAATTCATCATTTATATTACATTAACATTAAATAAATTTCGGGGCGTTACAAATACTGTTTCTGGACTATTACATTTTCTTAAAAAGAGACGTCTATGATAGGTCTTAAAAAAATGTTATAAGTAGAGTTTTAATTTTTAATCGTCAAATCTATATTAAAAATAGTTGTTATAATACTTCTTAATTCTGATGTGATTTTGACAAGATTTAAACGTGCATTTCTGATATGAAGCCTACCATAGAAAGATTCTTTTTAGAATATTCAGACTACCATTGCAATAGAAAATAAAATTTATGGCCACAAAAATTGAGATGAACAATGTTACGCAAGACATATTTTCCAGTGCAGTTTTGCTATTTTTTGGACTTTTTAATTAATTTCAAACAAGAATTTCACCTTTTAACATTATCCTAGTTTCAAACATTTCTATTTTGTTTTCTCAAATTCACAAAAAAATTTTCATCCAAGTTAACCTAATTTTCAAATTCAAATCTCTGAATTACAGAGGCCATATTCCCACATTAGACAACCCTAAGGAAAAAAATGAGAAGAAAATCTCTTTGAGGGTGCTTGCGATTGTGGTTCCAATCATACAATTTCAATTGTAAACAATGTAAGCGTTCACATATTATATTATAAGTTAGCTACAATGTAAGCTTTTATATGCTACAATTTGTGGTTTCAACTATAAAATTTCAATTTCTCTCCCAAAAACCAAGTTAGTGTAAGGAGAATGCCACCTACTTTCAAGTGGGGCTAAACGTGACTCGAACCCTCAATGTGTGATTGAGGTGGAGGGACTTATAACTAACTAAGCTGCCATCACTTGTCTATTATATTCTCTTTCGTTCTTAGAGAAAAGGGTAAATGCCTTTTTAGGGGGAATGAAACTAAATGGTCAGATATTTGGTGAGTGAATAGAATGCTTTAATGCGGTCCAGTAAACATACCTGTAATATTGTCTTATATATAAGGGTGACAATTTGGTTCATGTTCGTATCAACCAAATTTTTGTGTCAAGTTTGAGTCAACCCACATGTCGTCCGTTTAGTAAAAAGATCATTCAAATTCATAAACAATATAAGTGTTACTTTAATTACTTAATTCACTTATCTATACTTTATTATATGATTTTAACTCATAAATATACTTTATACTTTATTATATGATTTTAACTCATAAATATACTTTATTTGAAGTAACTTTGTTACATTTATTCTTTAGAAAAAAAACTATTTGTCTATATTTTTTATTATAAAAAATAATAATTTGAGTTAATTTCATATCAATCGTACCATCAAGTTGGGTCGATTTTGAATCATATTCTCATATGAACCCAAATAATTGCCACCTTCACTTGTATATTTCCTTAATGAAAAGAGTTTCGTTGTTTAATTAGCATAATTAGCACAATGGCCATTGTAATTTTCTTTTAATCATTTGTTTCTTTCTTTTGACGGCTGTTGAGGGTGAGTTCGGCGCCACCGCCGAGGAAATAAACTTCGGTGGTCGGCTAATGAGCTCGGCAGAACACCGACAAGCTTGCTATCGGCCCCCGATGCATCATACACCTTTCCGAGGTGCCTCCCAGGCATCCAAGGCTACGCCCCAAGTAGGCTGCCACCTCAGAATATACGATAGCTCGGGTCGGTCCAATCTTACTCGCAAGCAGGCTGCTACTCACTATTATAGGCCAACACAAGGCAGATAACTCGCCGTCTGATGGAGTCCAATTTGTCAGACGAGGGCCGCGACGTTTGTCACCTATTGCCTGACACGCCTTGAGGTGACATCCGAGTAGTGGGTAAAACCCGCCTTACACCCGATCCAAGTGGTGGCCTATAAATAGGATGCATTTATGGCATTCTGGGGAGACTTCTTCTTCACACCTAACTAGCTGCCGACCTCTACCGAGCAAACCCTGCCTTGAGCATCGGAGAGCCCTTGTCTATTGACTAACTCTTCACACGTAACTTGTAGGTGCGTTCCCCCCTGAGCATAGGCGAATCCAAGGAGAGGTCAGACCGTGCACAGCTATACATGGTGTTGGTCCGACGCTGGATCACGGTAAACATCAACATTTTGGCGCTAGAAGGAGGGTGCCTACGCCTTCACCTAAACCTCAACGACATCACCTCTAACGCCCGAGATGACGACTCAATGAAACGTCAGAGACAATATAGCCCGACAGGAGGGGTCAGGCGATGCAAGAAATAGGCAAACAAACGCAGGTCGGCCTAGAGGCCGTCCCCAGACCACGAGGTCCCGGCTTGAGGGGTAAGGCAGCACGGCCAGGGCTAAGCCAACGGATGCCCCGGCCTCTCAAGACCCGATCCAGAAACTTACGAACGTAGTCTGGATCTTGACGCAACAGCTCGCGCAGCAGGCTTAGCGCCAAGCTGCACCAGCTCTGCCACCCCCGGCCCAAGTTGACCAGGCTGGAGGTCGGATAGAGCAAAGTGCAGCCGACCTTGAAGAAGCCCACTCCGAGCAGTCTGAAGGATCCACCCGCGGAATCTCGACCAATAATAGGTTGGTCTAGGAAGGTCGTCTTCGACGCCAAGCAGCTCGTTCTCCCTCACCACAAGGTTCTCGAGCCTCGGTATTTGACCGGCTTGGGTCTCAAGGAGCAAACCAAAACCGTCAGCCTGGAGCTGGAGGCCGTGTTGATGGCAGAGTACCCTATAGGGTCGAACTATCCGAAGACACCAACGGCCGCCAGCTCCGGGCACTACAGTGCCAAATCGACGAAATTCAGAATTGTTGATTTGGTCTAGATGAGACAGGAGCTCAGGACCCACCTTTCCTGGATAACATAATACGGGCCCCTATGCTGCCAAAGTTTAAAGTACTACAGATTAAGTCCTATGACGGGACGACAGACGCTGATGAAAATATCGAACTCTTCCGGGGGCACATGCTACTATAGAATGCCAGCGACGCGACGATGTGTAAAGCCTTTTCACTCACTCTTACAGGTCTTGCTCGGAAGTGGTTCCGAGGACTCGAACCCTGATCAATTTCTTCTTTACGGTAGCTAGCTGATGCCTTCTCTTTGGCATTTTCTACGACCAAAACACGGAGGAAGGAAATCACATACCTGTATGTTATCAAGCAGGGAGACGGTAACGTCAGGGATTACATCAACCGATTTACCTGGGCAGCTCTCGAGGTCAAGCATGTCGAAGATGAGACCCTCAAACATATTTTTGTAGGGGGACTCCAAGATGAGAAGCTAACCTGGTCACTGGCTTTTGAGCAACCGAGCCCATTTTCCTAAATGCTCGGCTATGCCCAGAGACATGCTGACGCTGTCGAATATATGAAGAGTTGTCGAGAAGAGGCTGGCCCAAGCGGATCAAAGAAGGATAAGAAGCAGAAGAAAGCGCTAGAACAAAGCAGCACCGAGCAGAGTAAGAGGCAAAAGAAAGAGGGAACTAAGAAGCCAAAGGGGGCCGACCGGTAAATTTCAAAGTTATACACCATTAGTGGCGACCATCGACGAGGTGCTCGCCTAGGTAAGCGGCAAGAATCTGTTAACACCGCCACCTAAGCTCCGAGAGAGTAAGGTGAAGCGAAATCAGTCAAAGTTTTATGAGTTCCATAAGGATGTGGGGCACAGTACTTGTGAATGCATCCAGCTAAAGGACCAAATAGAAAGACTGGTCTGAGAAGGTCATTTATAGGAATTTGTTGAGCAGGTTATAACCCTGAGGTCCACCTTAGGAAGGAATTATTCATCGAGCCGAGACGTACAGAACTGCCCTAGAACTAAGGATAGGAACGCCCCGGATCCCCTGAATATTGTTCACACGATATTCGACGGGTCTGTTACCGGGGACACGTCGAGTGGGCGGCGATCATATGTCAGAGAAGCTTGACGGATCGAGCGGGGTGAATTCATAAATATTTTTGAGCATATCAACAAGATATGTCGCCAAGACGACACCCTGATCACATTTATGGAGGAGGAAGTAGATCGACTAATGCAACCCCACAACGATGCCCTAGTGTGTGAACTGTCCATCGCCAACAACGTAGTACGGCGTGTACTAATCGACAATGGCAGTTCAGCCGACATCCTCTTCAAGCAAGCCTTTGACAAGTTGAAGATAAGCAACGCCCCTTTGGTCCCAGCTCGGATGCCGCTTTATGGCTTCGTCGGGGAATATGTTCGAGCAATTGGGAAGGTCAGTTTGCTGGTGACTTTCGGAGAAGGAGCTGCTAGGATCACTCGGGTAGTTGACTTTTTAGTAGTTGACAAACCGTCCCAATACAATATCATCATCGGCTAGCCAACGCTAAACAGTTTGAAGGCCATTGTGTCAACATACCACCTAGCCATGAAATTCCCGACCGACGGTGGTGTCGGAGTGATTCGCTCGTCCCAGGTGGATTCTCGGGCTTATTACGCCAGCGCCGTAAGAGCAATCTCAACTCTACACCAGAGCGTTTTGGCCATCTATTCGATTGACGAGACCGATCTCCTTGTTGACCCGCCCCCCAAGATGCTGGCAGACTTGGACCCTAGGTTGCTCGAGGAAGAGGTAAGAACCACTCCAGTCGAAGACTTAGTGCCGTTCTCCCTAGACCCTGAAAGGCCTGAACGCACTGTCCAACTCGGATAACAGCTTAGATCTGAGATCCAGGCCGACCTGGAAAGGCTCCTTACCGAATACCGAGATGTTTTTGCGTGGTCCCACGAGGACATGCCTGGCATTGACCCGAGCGTCATTAGCCATCGGCTCAATGTCTAACCTAGCCATAGGCTGGTAATACAGAAGAGAAGTGCTTTTAACCCAGAAAGGTACACTGCAATAAATGAGGAAGTCTAGAAACTCCTCAAGGCCGGATTCATCAGAGAAGTTAAATACCCAGAATGGTTGGAAAATGTCATCCTCGTCAAAAAGGCGAATGGCAAATGGCAGGTTTGCATTGACTACACTGACTCAACAAGGCCTGCCCGAAGGATTGCTTTCTACTTCCTCGGATAGATCAGCTCGTCGATGCCACCGTCGACCACGAGCTTCTTAGCTTCATGGACACATACTCCAGGTACAATTAGATAAAAATGGCCAAGGAAGACCAGGCGAAAACGGCCTTTGTCACCGACCAGGGCTTATAGTGCTATGTGGTAATGCCTTTTGGCCTAAAGAACACACTGGGGCTACATACCAACGCCTCGTCAATAAGATGTTTGCTCAGCTGATCGAAAAAACAATAGAGGTCTACGTGGACGACATGCTGGTAAAATCAGTCCGAGCAGAAGACCACATGGCCGATATTCGAGCAAGTTTTGACATTCTTCGAGAGTATAGGATGAAACTCAACCCGACAAAATGTGCGTTTGGTGTCAGCTCGGGCAAATTCCTCAGATTCCTAGTTAATCAACGAGGCATCGAGGTCAACCCGGTAAAGGCCCAAGCGATTATTGATATGCATTCCCCTCGAACAACGAATGACGTACAACGGCTCACTAGCATGGTGGCAGCCCTGTCAAGGTTTGTCTCCTGAGCTACCGACAAGTGCCACCCATTTTTTAAGGCACTCAAGGGGAGGTTTGAGTGGAGCAGGAAGTGTGAGAAAGCTTTCCAAAGCCTAAAGACCTACTTAGCCACACCCCTGCTCCTGTCCAAACCTTTGCCCGACGAAGCTTTAACTGCGTATTTAGTCGTGTCAGAGAAAGCCGTTAGCTCGATTTTAGTCTGAGACGAGGACGGAGTTCAAAGGCCCGTTTACTACACAAGCCACACATTCCAAGGCATCGAAGAGCGGTACTCGCCGCTGGAGAAGTTGGCTTTCGCCTTAATTACTTCGGTATGAAAGTTACGATTGTACTACCAAGACCATACCATCAACGTCCTGACTAAATTTCCTCTTCGGTAGGTACTCTAGAGCTCAAAGATATCGGGCCATATAGCCAAGTGGTCGGTAGAAGTCGGCTAGTACGATGTATATTTCGTGCCGAGAACGGCCATCAAAGCTCAAGCCCTGGCGGATTCCATTCCTGAATTCACGGACGCCAGAAAGGCGACCCCGTTTGTCGGGAAGTCACCCATCGAAATGCCCGATGCACCCAACTGTAGTGAAGATAGCCTTTCCTTGGAGCCGGACTGGAAACTACACGTCGATGGATCCTCTTGCGTTGACGGATCGGACGCCGGGCTAATCTTAATCAGCCCATACTGGTATAAGGTCATCTACGCCCTCTGATTTGACTTCAAGGCCTCCAACAATGAGGCAGAATATGAAGCCCTCCTGGTTGGACTTCAGATCGCCCGAGATCTTGGGGTAAACTGCATCACTATCTACAGTGATTCAATGCTTGTAGTTCAACAGGTCATTGTGGGATTTCAAGCCCGAGCAGACTCCATGGCTACATATTTGCAAGAAGTAAAACAACTGCTCGGACAGTTCAAGTCTTATTCTTTCAAGCAAATCCCCCGATCAGAGAATACGGAGGCCGACGGCCTTGCCCAACTAGCTTTCGACTTGGGCGGAAGTGATTTAACTTCGGTCCCCATCGAGAGACTCGTCGAGCCAAGTATCCTTAAGGAAGTCGTAAGCGTAGCCGAAGAGCCCGAGACCACGTGGATGGACCCGATCATCCGATACTTGACCATAGTTGAATTACTCGACGAACGGAAAGAAGCACGTCGGGTACGCAACAGCTCAGCCCGGTATTCGATGATCAGTAGAAAATTATATCGGCAAGGCTACACCATGCCATGCCTAAGATGCTTGGATCCCAAAGAGGCCGAGTATCTGATGAGAGAGATCTACAAAGGACTATGAGGCAACCACTTCGGGGGACGTTCTTTGGTCTAAAAGTGCCTCTGACAGGGCTACTACTAGCCAACCATGCAGCAGGACTGTGAGAATTTTGCTCAAAAATGCCTCAAATGTCAGCAATTTGCTAGAATTTCTGGCTCTTATGCCGAACCACTCACACCAGTGACCTCGGCAGTGACCTCGGCATGGCCATTCAAAAAGTGGGCCATCGACTTGATTGGACCACTCCCGCCGGCCCAATCACAATTCAAATACTGCATCGTGACCATAGATTATCTTACGAAGTGGATCGAGGTTGAACCCTGTACCAACATGACCGAAGCCAAGTGCACCAACTTCATGTGGAAGAACATCATTTGCTGGTTCAAAATCCCACGCACGATTGCGACCGACAACACCAAACAGTTTGAATCTTCAGGTTTCCTCCGTCTATGTGAGAGGCTCGGCATTAGGAAGGTCTTCTCCTCCCCGAGCTATCCACAGAGTAACGGCCAGGTGGAGGCCGTGAACAAGACAATCAAAGACAACCTAAATAAAAAACTCAAGGGGCTAAAAGGTGTGTGGATTGACGAACTCCCACAAGTACTCTGGGCATACCGAACAACTGCCTGGATAGCGACCGACAAAACACCGTTCTCTCTCGTATATGGGGCAGAGGTTGTCATCCTAGCCGAAGTAGGGTTGCCCAGTTTCAGAATTGAACAGTTCAAGGAGACTCTGAATGCGGAGCTGATGATGACCGAGCTTGATTTACTCGAAAAAAAAAGAAACCGAGCAACGGTTTGTAACGCAGCTTGGAATCAGGTAGTAGTTCGGTATTACAACAAGAGAGTCCAGAGCAGAATTTATAAGGTCAGAGACTTAGTAGTACTGAAGAAGGTCACGGTTCAACAACCCGGCCTTGGGCCCTTTGGTCCAAAGTGGGAAGGTCCGTTTAGGGTCGAAGGCATCTTGCGACCGGGCACGTACAGATTATTCGACATGGAAGGAAATTAACTCAGGCATCCTTGGAACGCCGGGCTTCTAAAAAGATTCTTTTGCTAAATTTAGAGCCAGAAAACCCTTTTTTGACCTTTGGCTAGAATTCTTTTGTAACTAGACCTACTCGATAGGACTGAAAAAATGTATATACATATCACATTAATGGAATACGACTTTCCTACACCATTCCACTTGAGCAATATGTTTAGAGAAAATGTGGATCTAAAATGTCGTAACTCCAGCTCGGAGGACAAGACAATTACTCCCGTTAAGGGAAGGTCATCCTGATTAACCGGGCTAAGGGGGCTGGTCGGGATACCGACCTGAGGTCTGTTGCAGTACAGACAACCCTGCAGGTTGCTTGGCACATCAGCGTGCCCGACGAGTCCTACACTTGTAAAGCTTCTTCAAAACTTAAACAAGTCTAGGGGGACAACAGGGTAAGGGTAGTCATACGCCATTTGTGCTCTACCCGACCGAGATAAGAAACCTAAAACCTGCTCGGATTGACTAAGCAGACAAGTAAAACTACTCGGATTAACTGAGAAAACAGGGTACCACCTCTGCTCGGATAACTCAATGCAATCGAGACGAACTTGGTCCTAACCAGGAATCCTCCCCTGAGGAGCATCTAACTTGAAAAATAGCTACTCGTATTCTGCACCAAGTCCGAAGACCGATATTTGGTTTCTCGGCAGTTGAGAGCAGTAGAGGTATCTCCAAGGATCCCCTCACGTCGAAACAAGAACATAACAACTCGAGAACACTCACACTTGGAATATAATGTAGGGCAAAAACACATTCAACAATCTGAGAAGAGTAAAACGGGAAATTAACTTTTATTTATTGGGGAGGTAAAATAGACCGGACACCTCCCGAGCCCATGCAAAAAAAAAAAACAAAAAAACAAAATGAGTCTAACCCTAGGTCTCCCCCCAGCTGGGTCCTCCTCGCCTCTGCCTCTGCCTCTGCCTCTGCCTCCGCCTGTGCTTTGCTTATGCCCATCGTCATCGCCATCTACCACGACGATCTCATCCTCTTTGCCCTGCTGCTGCTGCTGCTCGGCATCGTCTTGATCGGGCTGCTTGGCACCCTCTTGATCAGGCTCGATAATGACCGACCAATTGAAGCCTGCAGCCTCGGGGTGCTTACTGATCAGGTGTTCGCAGAGATCGGTCATGTTGTAGTAGTAGAGGTCAGTATATTCTGGGGATGCCTTGAACTCATCCACTGCTCGGGACAGACGTCCTGGTAGCTTGTTCATAAGATGCTAATGCTTGGCCTGGAGGGATGTTAGCTGCCATTTAAACCGTGCAGCTTCATCCTTCGCCTCTCTAGCCTACCTTAAAGCCTCCTCGGCCTCAGCCTTAGCCTTCCAGGTTTCCTCCAGTGCCTGAGAAAGAGACTCCCGGACCTGAGAGAGGGACTCCTTGGCTTGGTCTAGCTCAATGTTCTTGGCATCAAGCTTCTTATATGCGTCCAACTTCTTAAGGATGGTCTTCTTGTGCATCTCCTTCTCCTTATGGATATCTTTTATTCCAGAGGAGTACACCATGTGCAGATCAACGCTCACCTACAAAAGTCAAGACGTTAGTGCTCGGCAGCATGATAAAAGAAATTTAACTGACCAGTTCGGATGAATACTTACGGAGGCAGCGGCTTGGAAAGCCGTATTACAAAGACTCTGAAAGTCCTCCCCGCGGATGCTCATAAAAAAATCATCCTACGGCATCACATCCCTAAGACGTTCAAGAACGATGCCGCGGTAGTCCAGGCGCCTTCTCTGCGGATCCTCGGATGAGCCTCTAGTCGTCTCATCGGCTGTCGTCACCTCCGGCGCGTCCCTGGTCGGCTGAGACGGAGGTAGTGGTACTTGGACTGATGTGGGAACCTGTTCGGTGTGAGGGGGAAGTCTGGGCCTGGGCGTCCACTTATGCTTCCTCCCGGTCTCGACGGCCTTACCCTTCTGCTTTCTTAGGCTCTCCATCAGAGCCCGTCTACTTGCAAGGGAGCTTGGCGCCGATGACATCTCTGCACAATGAAACCTCAATCAAAATGAGGTTGGCAAAAAGAATAGGGGAAAAACAAAAATAAAACTTGAGGCTGACCTTCGATTTGGAGCTGGCAAGACAGGTATAGGAGCCGAATCACATCCTCGAGGTCCTCGTCGGCAACGGGTGGCCCGCATCGAAGGAGCCACTAAATGAGTCCTCAGAACTGGATGGTGAAAGCTCCCTCGGCGGCCATCCGGATCGGGAAGTGCTTATTCCTGGGATGTCAACTGCCCCAGGCCGAGCAAGAGTAACCTGCCCAGGACTCCGGGCAGGGCGGACAGTTTGGGGATTTATTCTGCTGGATCCCCGAACCAGCCATAACCGGATAAAGTGTCCTTCCTTTAGGAAGGACTTCCGCCTGGTCGACTCTGGCTTTTCAAACAGGTGTTCGACAGCCCTGATCATGTGACTCGGCGCCCAAGGTCGCTTGGTCCACACATGCCCTTGCTCGAATGACCTTGGCACTTGTTGGTCTGCAGGGACGGTCTCACCAGCTCGGGCTAGATAATTTCCCCCGACATAGAACTACTCGAACTTCCATAACTTGTCCAAGTCAGGGTTGCCCAAGATGAAATCTTTCTAAAAGCTGGTGAAGTAGTACCAACCGGACTGCCGAGGAAGCTTCTTCATCTTGTACACTTGCTTGAAAGCTTCCAGCGGCATCTCGTTATCCCGGTGGTACCTCCATAATATGTACATCCCGATCAACGACCTGTAGCTGTTTGGGTTCAGCTGAGCTGGGTACACGTTGAAATCATTAAGTGCTTGACGGAGAAAGGGGTGGAACGGAAGATGCAGTCCAGCCTTGAAGAACTCGACATAGAGCGTGATGCATCCCTCAGACGCCTCTAAAGGTGAATCGCCTTCACCGGGAATGGTGAGAGTCACGTCGTCTGGGATGCCATACTCGGCGCGTAGATTTTCCAACCGTGACTCCGTGATGGCACTTGAGTAGCCCACTGCTGAGGTCTACCCGGGGCGGGTCACCCGATACACCGTTACGCCCCGGACGTAGGTAATTTGTACCTCTTGCTCTTCGACCTCTGGCTGCTCGGCTTCCACCTCCTCGGCTGCCTGTTCCTCATCGAAAAGGTCCACCGTTATCACCCCCGCTACTTGGACTGGAGCTCCGGAGTCCCGACCGGACGTGCTCGGGACATCCTCGCGCGTTGGCAGCTCGGCCCTCTCCCTTGGGAAAACTCAAGATGAGCCCGCGGTAGCCGACCCGATATAAGGGTCTTGCTCCCTAGACGGCCTAATCGGCCTTTGCCCGTCCAGCATATTCAAAAATTCCTGCTCGGGTACCGTTTGGGAGTCGACCCTAAGGATTTGCTCGAGCCGACCGGCTCCATCCCGTCCTGGAGACACTTCCTCGGTGTCAGTCTGGGTGCTAGATGAACTACTCTCTACACTACTGTCTGACCAGGAGACCTCTACATTTTGGGAATCGCTCAAATCACTCATTTTGTCACCTCAAAGAAGTTACCTGCTCGGGTTCTCGGAAGCTCGGAGGAGATACAATCCTCGGGTATATAACTGTAGCTCGGCAGCTAAAACTCCTCGGGTGCGAAAATTTTGAAAATGAAGTGAAAATAACAGAGAGGATGGCCCTATTTATAGCCATTTCAGGCGGGAATTCTGGCTCGAAAAACCAGGAGGCGTGATCATTACGCCTGTCAGGCGGCGCAGACGGCCACAACGTGACACGCGTCCTTCGTCTGATCCGCGCATCCTTTCGCCTCACCCCCCTTCGAAGTGTCGTTTGGCCTTCTTTCTTTAAGCCGACCTCACCCACTCGGTATAGTCCACCCGATCAAACACCGACCAGGTGAACTGGGGGGCTAATGTTGAGGGTGAGCTCGGCGCCACCGTTGAGGAAATAAACTTCGGTGGTCGGCTAATGAGCTCGGCAAAACACCGACAAGCTTGCTATCGGCCCCTGATGCGTCATACACCTTTCCGAGGTGCCTCCCAGGCATCCAAGGCCACGCCCCAAGTAGGCTGCCACCTCGAAATATACAGTAGCTCGGGTCGGTCTAATCTTACTCGCAAGCAGGCTGTTACTCGTCATTATAGGCCAACACAAGACAAATAACTCGCCGTCCGATGGAGTCCAATCCGTCGGACGAGGGGCGCAACGCTTGTCACCTACTGCCTATCACGTCTTGATGTGACACCTGGGTAATGGGTAAAACCTGCCTTACACCCGATCCAAGTAGTGGCCTATAAATAGGATGCATTTATGGCATTCTGGGGGGACTTCTTCTTCACACCTAACTAGCTACTGACCTCTGCCGAGCAAACCCTACCTTGAGCATCGGAGAGCCCTTATCTATTGACTAACTCTTCTATTTTCTCTGAAGCATTCCTCTTCTTGCAGGTGCGTTCCCCCTCGAGCAGAGGCGAATCCAAGGAGAGGTCAGACCGTGCACAGCCGCACATGGTGTTGGTCCGACGTCGGATTACGGTAAGCAACAACAACGGCTAAAAATTTTGAGGAAAAATAACATCATTAACCAATGGGAAATGATATAATCATAAAGTTGAATGCCAAACTGTTGAGTGTGGTTTAAGATGATTGCCACGTCAGTAGTTATCAAGCATGTACCAGGTCATCATGTCAGATGTAGAAACAGTCAAAATCTGTTTGTTACCTGTTTTTGTAATCTCATCGGTATTCTTTTGAGTTCTATAAGCAGGAGCTGAGAGAGAAGAGTACTTAATAGAGAGAGAGAGAAAAAAAAGGGGGCAACAAGGGGTCTGGGAAGTGAGATAGACAGAGAAAGATTTGTTTCTTTACAGAGAGTTTTCAGAAAAGCACAAATTGTGTGCTTGAAAGTGTAATTGCTGATTGTTTATCTTAGTGAATAATTGGTGACAACTGTCCTCGTGAACATAGGAATCGCCTTGAATCTGAACCACGCTAAAATCTTATTTTTCTTTCCTCTGTTGTGTGTGAGTTTCTGATTTCTTGATCTAAATGTTTTCCATAGAATTCCTTTGAATTCGATTGTCTGTTCCAAGAGAAATTAAGCTACGAGCTTCTATAGTAAAATATACATTTTGACCTTACCATAGGTTTCGTTATTTTAACCGTTGAATTAACTTTTAAACAGTTTAATCTATAATTATTCATGTTAAAAATCTACAACATATGACAAAATTATTTCCAGTTATCAATTGGACTGTTGAAAACTAATTTAATAGTAAAAACAACATGACCTACTCCGAAGACCAAAACCGTAACTTTTGCCCGATTAAGCTTTTAACAAATGTAAGGTTACGCTTTTAAGTTTTTGTAAGTTGTTGTCACTGCACTATTTATGCGGTAAGCAAGATTCCCATGACAACTTTATGCATGATTATCAATTTGAAAATAATAAAAAAAAAGTTTTCCCAAGTTTTTAATTTCACATCAAAACAAAATAGAATTAGTGAATCTCCAACCACCAGTCTTCTTAATGAAGATTTTTTAAACATGTATAGGTGTGAGGAAAAAGTGATTTGATGTGCTTGTATTAGAGAGAATCCAAGAAAAAGGTTCTGGCCCTTGACACCTTAACTAATCATATATAAAAAGGCTTATTATTAATGCCCATTTTTCCCATTTGCTATCTTCACTCATATAGTTTCTATATTAAAAAAAAAACACTTGACTCAGTTTATAAATATTATCTCAGAAAATAGGGGGGGAAAGAATGAACCAGAACAATCATAAATTTCAGAGTTCATAACCAGAATTTCCAAGAAACAGACAGATTTCTTTGTTATTCTCTCATCAACATTCAAATGATTCTCCTTACATCAAATAAGTCTTTTGTTTCAACCAAAAGAACAAAATCTCTATTTAATTCTCTAACTAGAAAAAAAAAAAAAAAAATCTAGTCTGCTATCAAGTGCACAAATTTCTTACTTGCGTCTTACCTTTTTTCCTCTCTCTATTGCTGGTGTTTGGAGATTCCATTCTGAGATATTGTCAATAAATAAATTGATGACACTTCTTTCAAGCATTTAAACCAAAGAAATATATGTCAAGCTTTTTTCCCAGATATTATCTTGCCACAAGGATTACAATTTACAATATAAGACTAACCAAAATTGGAAGAGAAAATATAAACGCGATTCATTAATTCTATTTCTAAGTTCCAAATTAAGGAGAAAAATTATGCATCTCTCAACATTTGGATTGCTAACAGCCACCAATTTAATTTTCTCTCTTTACCATAAAAAAAAAAAAAGTTGTCCTACTCTGTATCACAAACACTTGTATAAATTTTAAGGAATGTTGTAACATGACAGAAATTCATTAAATCCGTCAGCAATGTGAATTTAGCATCTCCATCAAACTTCAAGTGTCAAATATGTCAGCTTAGTTTTCTGTCATTTTCGAACACATTCTAAGGTCCATAGGGCCTCTTTGAATGTTAAATGCACAAACAGACAGAACGCAGCCCACTTGTAACCAAATTCCACCTTAAGTTCCCACCAAAACTCAAACTTCTAGAAGGACACATGGAGGTACAGTTCTTTTATTGATCTCTTTTTCCCAACCTTTTTTTTTTTTTTTTCATCTTCTCACTTCTGAGCTCTAACCAAAAGCTTAAAAAAAATTATACCATTTCCAAAATGGTGTCATGATATGACTCACGACTTGGACACATGAATGTAAGTCTCACTCTCACTAGGTTTTTTTTTTCCCATAGCTTTGGGCTTCTTTTTTGCCTCAAAACAAGTGGAAAACAAGAATTTGGCATCTGGGTAATTTTTTTCCCCCTTCTTTTTGCCATTTCTTGTTATAAGAGAAGAAAATCTTGGATTATTATGGTGATGGAGATTGTGATCTCAGTGATACTTCTCTTTGTGGGGATTGCTGTTTTGGCGTTGATTCATATCTGTATTGTTGAGAGGGCGTTTGCGAGAGGAAATCAAAGTATGAATAATGACATGTCTCGAAGAAGCAGCAGCAATATTAACAAAAGAATATCTATTGAGGACTTGAAGATGATTCCTTGCTTTGATTATAAGGAGACTACTAGTCCGGTGGATTGCGCAGTTTGTTTAGAGAATTTCAAGAGTGGTGATAAGTGCAGATTATTGCCTAGTTGTAACCACAGTTTTCACTCTCAGTGCATAGATTCATGGCTTTTAAAGACACCCTTTTGTCCAATCTGTAGAACTTGTGCCAAGCCTGCAAAGATTGGTGTCCTTTTGGGTGAAGAAGCTAGTGGTGGTGTTTCACAGGATTGTAGAATTGAATTGACATAAAATAAAAGCTTCTGGTATGAATTGTGCCTTTATTTTTATTGTTGTATGTGTTTCTCTGCAATTTATATATATAGTAACTAGAATTTGCTTCCTTTTATATCCTCCCATGAAGTTCTTCAATTGAGTATGGCATTATAAACATGATATATGATAATTTGTTCAAAATGGGATTTGGTTGAAGGGGAAAAAACTGACGCTTGCAGGGAAAATTTAATCCAGTTGTTGAATTTTTGTTTTTGGTCGATTGTATGGGAAAAGTTGTATTTTACAAGTCTTGCTGCTCCATTACAGATTGATTAATTCTAGTTCTGTACTTTTGGCTGTTTAGGATTTTTCCCAAAATTTTAGCTCAAGATTTATAGTCCTGCCAAAGTAACAAAAGATTAGCAGAAGCATTATGGGACCTTTTTTTGCTTTAATAGTTTGGTGTGAGTTATAAAACTCATTTTCTTGTACGGTTCATTCACTTTGTAATGGCATTTTCACGGATCTTCAAGACATCCTTGACAGAAAATTGAAGCTTGTTGAATTTTTTTTTTTTAATATAATTGTAGGGAAATATGTACAAATAATCTCATGTTCATAGTAACAAGTATATACTTACATATACACAAAAAAAATGACTGAATTTTGCAGATCTATTACTACTCCAGTCCAACGTTAGAAGAAAGAGAGAAGAAAACCATGTTTTGTGAAAGACTATAGGAGCAGAAAGTCAAAGACATTACCACCAGTTACCACCAACTACTAAAGAAAAAGACATTGACGAGAGCTCCCATGAATAAATGATCATGACTCAAATAAGAGAGAGAACTTTTTATCAAAGCAATTGGCCAAAAGTTCGGCGCAGATGCGGAGTATGTAGGTTGCTTTAAAGAAAATATTCTTAAGGTTTTGTACTTAGCTTTGTTTGATCCTTGGGGCATGGAAGAGCCATGTCACTAATTGCATGTATAGCCAATTATATTATTCTTTCTTGTTGGAGAGAATTTGGACAAAAAGAATTTTTTTATTAAAAAAAAAAAAAAATCAAAGTGAAGCAATGATTGAAACGGTGTTGTTGTGTTGAGGCCCAAAATGAGGATTTCACACTTTGGAGTTTAGACATTCGAAGTACACAATTTTTTACATGACTTCTTGGGCAGATGTTAAATTTGGAGACACCTGTTTGATATTATTCTTAAAAGGGGTAAAAATAGTTTTTTTTTTTGGAAAAATGTGAATTGTTATGAAATAATGTTGAGAGTGTTTTTAAAAATTTACCCGAAAAATATGTAAAAATATTTTTAAAAATACCAAAACAATACCGAATACGGCCTTGTTTTTAGTTTGATGCTAATTATAAAAGCCCACAATTTTCAAACTTTTATTAAGAAGACGTTTAGGAAGCTAATTTGTATTAATATTTTGAACCTAAAATATTGTAACGATTTAAATTTTGTAAGAAAATATTATAACAAAACTGATTTAAACCAAACATTTTTTTTTTATCTAAACCACATTCCTAGAGTTGCTATAATTATTTAGTAAATTTCACATCTCAGCTGAAAATAAATCCATGAGCATTCTCCTAAAAAAATTCTATGAGCTTTTAATGCGCACATATATACATACATACATATATATATATATATATACACATATACATATATACATACATATATATATATATATATATAATGTAAACACACATATGCATACACCAGATACAACTCTCCTAGTAAAGTTAATCAGTTATTGTCTATCATGATTGTTGATAGAATCATGATATATACGTAGTGAAATGACACAAGTACTCCTATCGATCCAAATTATTGAGGGGAAATTATCCGTTAAATTTGTTTGTAATATTATCAGTTTTTAATGTGAAACACACTAGACAATGCAGCCCCAAAATAAGGGAAGCATACAGGAATTAAGCTTCCCAATCAGTGGTAATTGCCCTTAAACAAAATTTGTGGACTTATTGTTTCGAACTACCAATTATGGTCCACAAAATCTATTGATTTGGCTTTATTGATCCAGATCACATTAACCTGGTCAACTTGTAAAACTTTCGTCCATAAAAGTAGGAAACAATCAAACATCATGGTCATTCACAAAAGAATTAAGAAATGTTTATACCTCATTTGAGAATTTAAGATGGCAATGATTATCGCAAAAATTTGGCTGGGTCTACATAATATGAACTCTCAATTTTTATCAGAAAAAAAAAAGTTAAGTCCAAATGTTCATAGTTTGGACGCGTTTGGCAACTCTGTTCCAACTATATAATTGGAAGTAAAGCCTTTCATATGCTACAGTGTAAAACAAAAATAAGCTACAGTGTAAATCTCTCACATACCACAATAAAATCATTCCAACTTTTAGTTCTAACTGTGTTTTGAAACATAGTCTTACATGTTATTTCACTGAGGGATCATTAACATTTTATTCGGTTTTGCTTTACATGATCATATGATGCTTTTTTTGTCTACAAATATTATATTACATTCACACTTAAAAGACCAAAAAAAAAAAAAAAAAGCAACGACGACATGTCGTTATTCTACAAACGACAAACAATACTATTGATTAACTACGAGTCGTTCCGTCTTCGCCGGAGACGTTACCTCTTTTTTATGGCAAAAACGACATTGGAAAGACAGACGTATTTCCTGGCGAAAAAAATTGAATTACTGATTTATCATTTTGTTTCCAAGATGTAATCATTTGAATTAACATACACCTTCCCTTATTATCTTTTCTCCGACAGGAAGTTGACAGATAACAATGTTAAGAAACATTAAGCAAACGACATGAAAACTTTGTTCGAGAACCAAATCACTAATCCCAACAAGGAAACGACATATCGTTTCAAATGTTGAAAACGACATTGGCAATATGACATATCGACCCACTAAAAGTGAAAACGACGTTTCTAAGCAATGCCAAAAATGAGATAATAAATTGATTGTAAAACCTGAGATGATAAATTGATAGTAAAATTAAATCAGATTATTTACTAATTTATACCATAAAATTAAGTTTATCAAAATAAAAATATATACACTACGTAACAATGTATTTTGAATATTCTCAACATTGTACCTTAAATTTTATTTTTATACTACATTTACTTTCCTGATCAACTACCAGTTTTGACCACTTAACGATATTACCTTTGAAGATTATCAAACCCCTATAACCACTTAAATAACAAGCACTTTACTTTAATTAAAGTATTATGTTTTCTTTTTCTCACAATTCACAAATAATAGTTTTAAGTTTATCTAAAAGGAATAATTTAATACCTTTCAAAAAAAAAAAAAAAAAGACTGATGTAATATAGTCACAAATTGGTGAATGATGGAGATGATATATAAGGCTTTTAGGATAACGGAATATATTAATTAATATAATTTTGAAATACAGCGTTAAATGATAGTAAAAATTTTGATAAACTGAAAATGGTATAAAATCATGAATAACCTTGCAGGATAGAGAGAACGTATAGTTAACGACTTATACAAGTTCAGCTACTAAAGAGGATTATACTCCATTTTTTTTCTGAAGTGATTATACTCCATTTTCTACACAGATTAAGGTCCTATTTACTTATTTAAAACTTTTAAGTCGAAGTTATCATGAACAATTTTATCAGCAAAGCAAGATAAATAAATAATACGCATGCATTACTCTCTCTCTCTCTCTCACACACTCTCATTCACACAGTTATGGAAAACAAAAACCAATGTTGAACAACCAAATTTATAAATATGTGAGTACCCATTCATCACCAACAAAAAGCAAAAAACCTGCAAGGTTTAGCTTGATTGAGTAACCAACAAATTAGCAAAAAGCCCAAACCACCCACCCACACACCCCCCCCCCCCCCCCCCACCCACAAAAGAAAAAAAAAAAAAGGTCCACATTGAAAAACAATCTTGACCATCTTATTTATCAGTATAAAAGAACAAGAAATATTTAAGAATACAATCTTAAAATGACTTGTCCACATTTAAAAACAATCTAAACCATCTTATTTATCATTACAAAAGAATCAAAATTTAAGTATGCAAAACCCGTATCCCCTTTCCCAATGACAGTAATATTAGCTCTTGAAAAAACCGAGCTAATATTATACCATAACATTCTAATCCTCAAACAATTCAAGAATAAGAATACACACCCTGAAACGTATACGTGTATGTATATGTATATG
This sequence comes from Artocarpus heterophyllus, assembly GCA_025403435.1. Lineage (NCBI taxonomy): Eukaryota > Viridiplantae > Streptophyta > Magnoliopsida > Rosales > Moraceae > Artocarpus > Artocarpus heterophyllus. The sequence continues at coordinate 8,359,716 of CM046345.1, forward strand.
TATATTTACATGTAAAGAAACGAAAGTTGTTGATGGGAAAAACTTTTTCAGTTTTCACCATGCGTGAACAGATTGTTCATGGGAAACTGCCGAGCCGATCAATCCTGAGGAGCTCGTTTCGTGAAATTTATGAAGAATGTTGATCAGAGAACGAGATTTCTTGCCTGCAAGTGATGTTCCGTCTGTTATAACGGAGTAGAGAAGAGCCATAAGTGAAGGGTCCTTTGCCAAAGTTCCAACAACTTGAGCGTCGCCGTTGTTGCACAGAGACAGCAAGATCGAAACGCAGAACTCTTTCACGGCCCGCGAAGTTGAGGACTGCAAGAAACCCTTGATTAGATTGAGAGCCGGGGTCCGGAGGATCGAATTCGTGCCGTCTAAATTCTCGGCTAAGTTGGCTAAAACAGCTAGTGTGTCTGTTATGAGTTCAGTTTTGTCTGAAGTATTCAGTATGTCGATTAGCAATGGAACAGTTCCAGCTTCAATCACTCTTTGCTGGTTCTTGTGGAAGAACAAGAGCCCGGAAATCGCCACCACGGCATTCTTTTTCCCGCAAGTTGTGCCGTCCTTGATCAGCTTGGTTAGTGCCGGGATCAAATCCGGGGTCTCTCCGATAAGTTTCCGGTATTCTTTTTCCGCCGAGAGGTAGAAAATTATGGCAGCCGCTATTTGCTTGGCTTCCAAGGAAAGTCCGTTTTTTAGAACATCGAGAATCGGCGCCAAACCGCCGCTCTCGACGATCAATATCCTACCATTGCAGTGTTTCGAGAGCTTCAGCAATGCCGCCGCGGCGTTCTCCTGCATTGTCGAAGCGTTGGCTGAGCCCGACGCAGAAAGCAGGTTCAGCAGAGGCAGAACCGCGCCTGCGTCGATCAAGCAACACCGATTGAAAACATTCGACTTTGCGACCAGACGAATTTCATGCGCAGCCTTATTTCTCTGCTCATTAGTACCGAAAACCAGCCTCCGGACCAGAAATCTCGAGAGGAATTTCATGACTTCAGCGGCGGCAAGACTTCCGGGGACCATCGTCCGCGTGACGTCGCGGCTCTGCCGCCCTGATTTCGCAAGCGAAATGCCGTTGTCTTGGCAGAATTGGTGTATAAGTTTTCGGAGAGCGGAATTAGGAACTAATTCTGTGCTTATCAACTTCTCCCCTGTTTTTGGACAAATTAAATTTCCTGCTTTGAGCCATTTTTGTATCGAAGAACGATCGTAAGTCTGTCCAGTGGATACCGTCACCGGATCCGTCATTAGCTCGAGCGAAATCGGACACCGAAAATCCTCAGGATTCAAGCAGCTAAGCGTCTCCACCACTTTACACCTCGAGCATTCAGCTTGCTCCGAATTTCGAAAGTCGAATTCTTCAAAAATCACTCCTCGGCTGTAGCTCATCAGTCCGAGCAATCCGCTCAAGAACGAAACCCCTCTCTCGTCGCAGTCTGAGCACTCGAAATCGATCTCATCTTCCAAGAATCTCACCTCCTTGTTGCAATCACTCCAAGTTCTGATCTCAACGTAATCCAAAACTCTCTTCAGAGAATTAAACTCAGGTTCAATCCCTTTCTCTAACCTAGAAATTATCGCGATCACTTGTTCCGCGCACCGCTCGTCATCTCCGTCGAGCTCGAACTTCGCCTTCCTCGCCTGCCTCGCCACCAACTCCACCAACTCTCTCACCTCGCCTCCGACGTCGATCGACCTCAACGGCAGAACATCAAGAGCCGTCGCCAACGCCCTAATTAAAACCCTAAACTGCGCCGCCACGAAGCTGCACCTGGTCAGAATCCACAGCCGAGAGCCGTCGCGCGCGCAGTCCTCGAGCAGGAACCGAAGCTTCTGGAAGGCGAGGTGGAGCTCGGAGAAGCAGAGAACCGCCGAGTCGGAGAGAGTGTAGTCGCCGCCATGGCAACGGTCGCGGACCTCCTCGAAGAAGACTAGGAGGAGGCTGACCTGGCGAATGGCCTCCCTGGCGTTCCTCCTCTGGGTGGGGAAGAGTTTGGACTGGAAGCCCCAGATCTCGCCGGAAAGAGAGATAAGGGAGGCGAGGAGAGTCGCCGGAGAGACTCCCTCGCAGGGGTGAACCGCCGGGAATGTCAAAATCCGGCGGTCCGTACGGTAGGATCTTTGAATCATTGAAAGCAAAATTTAGAGGGAAAAAACGCGAAGATGATTACTTTTTTTTTTTTGGCTTTCTTTTTTTGGAATCTTTCACTGAGTCTGAAGTGATCAAGTTACTTACGGAGTTCGGGCTATAGATAATATGATCAGCTGGTGGGGCCCGATGAGGGTGTCAAGGTTGATTACGTGGCTGAGAACGATGAGTTTGACTTGACCGCGTAGCGGGACGAGATTGAAGGTGCATGGGAAATTTCGTGGGAAGAGTTTTGGATGACACTTGGCTGGACACGTGGAAGAATGTGATTATGCAAAGGCTCATGGTTTGAGTTCGTACGGGCAGTGCTTGGAAGTAATGGGGAGTGGGGTCCACGAACTGACCTATACACGTGGACCAATAGAAAAACGCCTCGTTACGTGGGGCGTGGGGATCTATGAATCTTCGTACTCGGAACATTCAACGGCCACGTAATCAGTTGCTGACTTTTTTTTGATGACTTAAATTTGATTTTTTGCATATTATTATTCTTTTTACATTTTTATGAACCATTTTACGAGGGTGTTTAAAAAAAAGACAAAAGCAATCGTTAGTTCAAACTATTTTTACTATAACACGTAAAAATTTTATATTATAATAAATTTATTATTATTATTATAACATATTAAAATTTTATACTATTTATAATTAAGTTTATTTTAAAAGCTATAATTCTCACCATTCATTCAAACAACAACTACGTGTCTCTTCTGCATTATATTTCTTTTTTCCCTGCTTTTATTTTTGTTTTGTGTGTTCCAAAAGCCTGGAACCTGTTCTCAAAAAAATAAAAATAAATAAATAAATATCTAGAACCTGGAAGCATAATTTTGATACGTTAGCATTAAATTTGCTAGAACGAACATTGACCTTGAAGTGAAGACACTAGATGGTAACATTTTTGCTTCAAATGTTGTGCCCGATATTGCTTCACCCAAAAAAAAAAAAAAAAGAATTGCCGCAAATTAATGAATTGTGTGGATATAATTTCCTAATTATTAGTGCTTGTAGTACGGTTTCAACTATTTTTTATAATTTTAATTAATTATTTTTGTTACAATATGTTTTTCACAAATTTTAAACTAAAAAATAGTTTAAATCATAAAAACGGTTTTAACAACTCTTTCATCGTATGCTTAATTTAAAAAACTATTTTGAATTTATAACCACTAATATTGTAAAACTCTTACATGTTATATGTATAGTTTGAACTATTTTTTTAAACATCTTAGTAAAGTATTGTTGTGTGCTTTGAATTAATTATGTCCTTTAAAAATTGTACCAAAAAGCCCTCATACACGTTGCTTGACCTTGTTTAAAGAAGAAATTGAAATTTTTAAATACGACTGGAGCTCTTGACATTTCTTCTTAAATTTTAATATCATTTGTCAATTTTTTTAATCTCAATCGGTAATATACTTTTATGAAATTCATAAAATAGTTAACTCTATTTAAAAGTTTCAAAAAAATAATTTACTGAAAAAAGGTAAAAACCCTTATTCTCATCATGTTAAGGAAGTGCATGCATGATGCATGAGGTAATTGTAACAAATAATTACATGAGTTGATTAGTACGTAAAAGCCCTATGCCCATATATGCAAACACTGGAAGAGAGGGTTTCCAAACTTGCCGACATAAAATTAAATTTTATTCAAAAGTTATCCAATACCAAAATAAAAATAAAAGAAAATAAATAAATTTCAAGGTTCAAGATGTTTCTAGATTTTTCTAACGCAATATCCTTTGCACCCATCTCAGTTTCTGCACACAAGTATACAAACCATGTTGTGAGGTGTCAATTGGGTCCCTTTCTCTATCTGCATGTACGTCTGATTAGCATTCGTTTCTTCTTCGGAAGTTAATTAAATAAATCTTAGCTAATTAATTGTGGCCACAAATCCTTGTATAAAATTATTTAAAACCCATGCTAAAGATTTTTCTTCTCCTCAATTTGAATACGAAACCGTGATTGTGATTGATGTACGTAAATAGGCTTCAACGTGGACCATTCATTGCATGACATGTAATAAAACGCGTTTGCTTTAATGCAGTTTACTGATTTATTAGTTTATTTGATATATCAATGAGATTGCACTCACCAAACTGATTTTAATATTTATTTATTCCTTTTCTGTCTTTAGTATAGATTTGTGTTCACAAAGTGAAGCAACCAGTCATCGCTTAAAAAGTAATTTTTGTCAAGCGGACGGTGTAAATTATTAGTTAGAATTGTTTTTATTATAATATATAAAAATTTTATATTATAATATTTTTTTATTATAATATGTAAAAATTTTATACTATTTATAATTGAGACTGTGGTTAAAACTGTTTCTTGTCAAACAACATATTAATAGTCTAATTTGTTCTTGTTCATATTGAAAATTAACATATCCGACGCAAAACTTCTACCACTTATATATGAGACCATATAAACATAATCTAAGGGTTAAAAACAATAGTTCTTGACAGTAAAAAAACAAAAGACGCAATAAGAAGTGCTTTTTCACTGCTTTACGGGCAGGTTAAATACTGACAGGCAATCATGAACTGCACCAAATCCATGCATACAAGTTTTGTGCTCCTAAGTTCTAACTGATAAGTGTGAACTCAAAGTTATGATAAAGTGGAAGAGTATTATTATATTTCTTATCAAAATAATGAAAAAGAAAAAGTTAAAAGAGTATTATGTCGTTAACGATACACGTCCACGCGTTGGCTACTGACATGATCTTAGTCTTTAAGGAAAACAAGCCACCAAATTTAGTGGATTAACATTACGACAGAGTGACACGTGGGCTTTTCTTTGATATCAAAGTGACCCATTTCCCTTTCAGCCAGCCTCCATAAGCATTAGAAGCAAAAGCTGTGTTTATTGATTGAATATAATAAACCAAGAGCAACGAGACAAACCATATTATACGATTTCACCTAGCTAAAAGACATACGTACTCAAAGTGAATGGGGTAATTACATGAAGATTTTCTTTAAGTAAAGGAAAAAGTCAAACTACTTGAAAACAAGCCCTTGATGTTATTGCTAGGCGAACTTTAAAGCCCATTTTGATGGGTCGAATTTGTTAGTGGACATAAGAAGAAGAGTTGACATCAGAAGAAGAAACAAGTTACGAAGAGCCTTCTCTCTATTTTATGGCACAACCAACTAAGACTGAAGAGGATAGACAATCAAGTACCACACACACACAATTATACAAAGAAGAAGAGGAAGGAGAACATAAAAACCCATCTCGAGAAGACAATACAGTAAACAAGTCCTCCAAGTTTTATGCCTTTACTCTCAATGATATTCCTCCTAGCTAATTGTTAGAAAAATAGTATACAACGGGAATTTTAAAAATTTTACATCAAAGTATTTTCTAAAACACAAGTTTAACATGCTATATGTATAAATTAACCAGATCTTACTAACATTTGTATACCAAAGAACCCTCACAAAACGTGAAGAGAAGTAATGTTCTAGAAGAGCCTCAACCAACTGGTCTTCTTTGCTATTCTCTATCCACGACTGGAGTGAGTGTGGGCTCACACGTACAGTTCTTCCATTAGGTGACTCTCCTTCCAACCAATAGAGAGAACCCAAAGCAAGTGTTCGTGATTTGTGAACAAAAGCTCTCAGGGAGTTTTTAGATTTTACTAGCAGAGTATCACTCTTAATCTCTCAATTGATCTAAATAACTTGTGTGACTTACTCCTTATTTATAGAGGTTGGTTCTAGGATCACTCCTTATCAAATTAGATCTCAAAAATTCAAATCAGAGTCAAATTTGGATCAATATTGAATGAAATCTGCGTGAAAACTTGTGATTTTTTATTCACACGTAGGCAGGCTGATCTGCCTAACCGGCAGGCCGAACTTGAGGATTGGCATGCCGAACTGCCGAAAAAAAGTTTTAGCGAATCTTTTATTTTTCACCCGACATTCTATAGGATAAAGTCTCAGTTTTAATTCAAATAACCCAATAAAAAATTATCTAATTAAAACAACTTTATCTAGATAATCTCTAAGAAAATAAATGAATTTTCAATAATTCTACAAGTTTATCTTGATCTAATTTATCCAAAAATCAAATCAACCGATAAACAGATAAGAATTATCCGATCCTTACAATTCAACAAGTTTATTTGGAATTAATTTTTATCACAAAATTAATTCAACCGATAAATAGACATGAATTATTTGATTCTTTCAAATTTTAACAAATCTAATAAATCCGATATAAGTTACCAATTATTGGAAAAGCACGCCGTATCGTTACAGGATGTTGTGAGCTAGCAAAAAGGATCAAATGGACCTATATAGTTTAAGCTCCCGATAATTACGAAACCCAATATCCCAGATATACATTTCATAATTATCAATTTCAACGCTACTCTACTAAAAGCTTGGAGTTGCACTCTCGAACTACATAGAATTACGAAGCCCGTATAGCTAAGTCTCCATGATATATCATAGTGTATCGTATCCCCATATGATAATCCATAATCGACTTAAGGACAAGTTCTATCTTACCTTCTCGATTATTTTTATCTTATGTTCAATTATCTCACCATCAGAAAACTTACTATCTAAAGACAATATACCATTCTGTTACACCTATGTATCCAAATGGTTGAGTGCTTCAGTTTTTCAATTACAGGATAATGCATATAAGAGGATATCATTACTCCTAAAGAGGAGCTATGGATTTCATATCTATGAATAACAGGTCTACGCTATCAAGAGTCATGCCTCCAACGTACCGGCATGCATACCACTATTAAGATGTGGATGTCACCCTTTGGTACATCAAAAGACACAAGTCAAGACAATGGGCCCATTATGCATCTCAGGATTAAGATACAATACAAATGATTGTCTAAAGTGAATCGATTTACCGAGACAGAATTATTAATCCAAATCAATTCACTTTATGTCCCGATCCAACACATCGTCACCTATGACAACGTGCCAATGTTTCTATTCAAGGAGTCTACCTCCAATGGTCAAGACAAACCATCTCCCAAAAGGGATATAGACAACATAACAATCTTTGCATGAATAAAGCAGCCAACTTTATTCTCTCGATTGCGGATCTTATGTTTTAAACCGTCACCTTAAGAATCGTGTCTTTCGCATAATTTGTTCATCATATGCCCAATTCTTAAAGGTTTAGACTGACAGTCTCAGACTATTGTTTGCTTAACATACATTCAACAAATATGAACGTAAAGAGAATAAGATTTGGTATATAAACAATGAATAAATTCTTTATTGATAAAAATGTCTCTAAAAACGTATTACATTTTTACTCCTTAGGGCATACATGTCTAACAATCTCCCACTTACACTAAGTGAGTAAATATGACAAATCATGCATCCCCATAGCTTCCACATGCCTCTCAAAGACTTTCCTAGTAAGTGTATTCGTAAATGGATCAGCTAAATTATCCTCTGTCGTGATCTTGCACACCGTGACATGCCCGCCCTCAACGAAGTCCTTTATCACATGATACTTCTAATCAATATCCTTACTCTTCTTGTAAAATCTTGGTTCCTTAGCATTGGCTACCGCCGCACTGTTATCACAGTATAGTGATACCGCCTTATCCATACCAGGAACTACCTCAAAATCCCCAAGGAACTTGCGGAACCACATTGCTTCTTTCGAAGCATCACTAGCTACCATATACTCGGCCTCCATCGTTGAATCTGAAGTGCAATCTTGCTTAGCACTTCTCCAACTGATGGCACTGTCGCCTAAAGTAAACACAAAACTCGAAGTCGATTTCCTAAAATCCAGACAGGATTAAAAATCCGAGTCAGTATATCCTAGAGGAGTCAAGTCCTTATCCGAATATACAAGCATATATGCTCTAGTCCTTCTCAGGTATTTGAAAATATGCTTTACCGCAACTCAGTGGTTCGGTCCTAGATCCGCCTAAAATCGACTTACAATTCCAACCGCATAACTAATATCCGGTCGTGTGCAAAACATGGCTTACATGAGACTACCCACTGCTGAAGCATAAGGCACATTTTTCATGTATTCTCTTTCTTCATAAGACTTTGGAGAGTCTTTCTTAGAAAGAGTAATTCCAGACCTAGATGGTTGCCCACTTTTCTTAGAATCCTGCATTGTAAACCTCTTGAGAATTTTATCTATGTAACTGGCCTGGGACAAAGCTATCATTTTGTTCTTCCTATCTTGACAGATCTGGATACCGAGAACAAAATTAGCCTCACCCAAGTCCTTCATGTCAAACTGCTTGATCAACCATAATTTGACCGATAACAACGTCCCAACGTCATTGTCAATTAGCAGTATGTCATCTACATAGAGCAGTAGAAAAACCACCTTCCCATCCTTAATGTGTTTGTAAACACATGGTTCATCCACATTTTGTGAGAACCCATAAGTCTTGATCACCTGATCAAATCTTATGTTTCAAGAACGAGAAGCCTGCTTAAGTCCATAAATTGACTTTAATAGCCTACAAACTTTACCCTCTTGACCCGTGACCTTGAACCCATCTAGTTGTTCCATATAAATGGACTCATCAAGATAGTCATTCAAAAAAGCTGTCTTAACATCCATCTGTCAAATCTTGTAGTCGAGAGCGGTAGTTATGGACAAGAGAATTCGGATGGACTTAAGCATGGCTATAGGTGAAAAGGTTTCCTCATAATCGATTCTTTCTTTTTACGTATAACCCTTAGCTACCAGTCTAGCCTTAAAGGTTTCGACCTTTCCATCCACTTCTCTTTTCCTCTTGTAGATCCACTTACACTCTATGGGTTTTACCCCTTCGGGAAGATCCATAGACTTCATCTCTGTGTTCATGGCCTCTGTCCAGAGTTTTGAATCAACATCCTCCATAGCTTCTACGTAAGTATAAGGATCTCTGTCACGTTCATCCGGTTTAGCTATAAAGACCTCCCCATTGAACATATACCTCTCAGGTTGTCGCCCGATCCTCCCACTATGCCAAAGCCCCTTAGGTTGTTGTTCAGGTTCGTTTGGTTTTTCTACACTGATTGAAACGATTTCATTCGGAACCTTTAGAGTGATTGGATCACTCCTTAACTCCTCAAGCACCACTTTGCTTCGAGGTTTAAAGTCGTCCATGTAACTCTCTTCAAGGAAAGTTGCATTAGTTGAAACCATAACTTTATGTTCCTTTGGGTTATAGAAATAACTCCTTTTAGTCCCTTTTGGATATCCTACAAACACGCAAACTTTCGAACCTGCTTCCAATTTATTCGGATCCTTAAACAGGACATGAGCCAGACATCCCCATATGTGAATATGGTTTAAGGATGTCTTCCTACCCGTCCACAACTCATGAGGAGTTTTAGGGACCGATTTTGAAGGCACATTGTTAAAAAGATAACATGCGGTTTGTAGTGTATATCCCCAAAAGGATAAAGGCAATGATGAATAACTCATCATGGACTTAATCATGTCCAATAAAGTCCTATTTCTTCTCTCCACTACGCCATTCTATTGCGGAGTGCCCGCGCGCAGTCAAATGGGATAAAATTTCATTCTCTAAGAAGTGTCCCAAGAACTCATCAGAAAGGTATTCCCCACCTTGATCCGATCGAAGTGCCTTTATGGGTCTACCCAATTGCTTTTTGACTTCAACCCGAAACTCCTTGAACTTGTCAAAGGTTTTGCTTTTGTGGTGCATCAGGTACACATACCCATATCTTAAGTAATCGTCAATAAAAGTGACGAAGTACTCATACCCTCCTCATGCCTGGATGTTCATCGGTTCGGAAACATCACTATGCACTGTAATGCCCCCCTTACGGACGTCACAGATGTCGTTACATATATTCTTTAATACTTTCATTTAAGATAAATGCTTTCATTTAAACTTTTATTTTGAAGTCAACCATATAACTTGAAGATAATTTAAAAACATAATTTTAGAAAAGTATACCTAAGATCCATGCATACATTTTTTTATATCATTAATAACTTAATACTTGATCAATAAAATGATTTACTTGATCATAAACATCCTTAAAGAAAGTAAATATACTATATATTAAATCACAACTTAAATAAACATCACAACATTTTAAAACCATTTGCTCTCCTAGTTCAACAAACCAAACTTGGGACTTCGGCAAGCCGAACATGATTGGTAGGCCAGAGTTTGTCCACCGGCAGGCCGGCAGAGGCTTTATAAAATGAGGTTTCAAAAACTGATATGTTCGGCAGGCCAATGTAGGGTAATCGGTAGGCTGATCAACACTTCGACAGTCCGACCATTAATGGTCGACAGGCCGAACAACTTTAGAAAATTAAGATTTTTCAATCAAATTTAATAATTTAAAAGCAGAAGACATATCTTAAAGAAAAACATTGTAAAAAGGGGGTCATAGTTTCAATCCTTAAAATTTAAGCAAGTAAACATAATCAAAATTATAAAATATAGTTTAATCCATAAAAGCTTTCTTTCTTAGCGTTTTTTCTATTACAATTCATCTTGCTTAGCTCACACGCCTTTCCATATCCTCCACCTAGTCCATAACCTTCTTACCCTTATCTGCAACATGATATAAACTTGAATAAGCTAATGCTTAGTAAGTACATATATTTCTCATAATTTAAAAAAAATATATTTCATAAACATCATCATCATCATTTTCATAATAGTGCATTAAGCACATTTTCATAGAAACATATCTTTCATTACTTTGACCATATTAAAACTTATTCCATTTTATCTTAAGGGCCCAAGTGTTACACCATCATCATCATTGTAGGCGCGCCGTCATGAGAGGAGAAGGATAGCTAATCCTAAACCAAACATGACATCATATCATATCATTTCATAACATTGGTGTGCAACACTTATTTAGGTGATACATATATACATATATAAACTTTCATACTTTTGAAATACATCATCATATATGCATAACTTTTGAGCATCAAATCTTTCATGAGAATAAAAATGAAACCATCATAAAATCACCATAGATATCATCATGAACATAATTTCAAAACTTTTATAAAACATATCATGTTGCAGGTGAGAATGTACTTACCTGTATAGCTTACTTAACCTTAACTTTGTAAGTGACATGTAATGACCGAGGAAATGTCATCAATGAAACCTAATATTTAATTGGGTTTAATTAATGAATTTATTCTTAAAAATGTGAAATTTTGTAAAAATAGTAATTTTTTTTACAATTACAATAAAATATGAATAAGCAACATTGATTGCAAATTTTATGACAAATGTGATACAATGTTGGATATTGCCGAATACAGATTTTATGAGTTTAATTACTCAAAAATTTACAAATAATATCTATAAAATGAATTTTATATCACGATTAATTATAAAATTGTGATATAAACAAGTGGGTAATTAGAATGTAAATAGGGCATAGAAGTTGTCCAAACCTAATCAGAGGTAAAAAAGGAGGCCGAAGCAGTATGAGTATACTGCTAAATGAAAACGCAGATACGAAAAATATTATGATTGGCCTCCAAAAGTGAATGAAAAGTAAGTTAAATATTTTTATACAGCCTAAGAATAGAAAGTATACTAATTTGACTACGACAGTATAGGAAAAATACTGTGTGATAAAAAATTACATAGTATAAATTTTTAATTCCATAAAGTGGACATTTGCTTGAATTCTATTGGGCCAACAAGCCATGCAATGTGGCCCAATAAGATGAGGACACCTAGGGTAGTCTAATTGATGATCATGAGTCATCAAATGTGATAAGGAAGCATTTAATGCATGGTTATCACAAAATTTCATTTCCTTTCTTTTGCTCCAAGCTCCGGCAGCCATAACCAAGACTTCTAAAAAAATTTCTCAGCCCCCAAACTTTGCAAAAATATCCCCAAACAAGTTTTACAAGCAAGTACAAGGATTTCCCACAAGTTTTAAGGTAAAATCCTAAACTTTTTAATGAGTTTTCAAGGGATTTTTCATGGGTTGAAGAGAGAAATTAATCCATGGTATTTTTGCATGGAAAGGAAGCCTAGGAGGGAGTTTAAAGGAACTTTGAAGGCTAGAAATCAAAAAATGCCATTTGGGTAAGTTTTAAGTTTTAAGTTTTAAAGTTTTGAAATTTTTTAGATTTTATTTTGATTTCTATTCTTTCAAACCCATGTGGGTTCTTGAGCATGTATTTGATGAAATTTCATGTATATATGATGAATGGCAAGTTTAAGTTGTGAAACTTTGGTTTATAGTGCAAAATAACAATTTTTGCAAAAAGTATTATTTTTGTAATTTTGATGATAGACTTTGCAAAAGTGATGTTTAAGCATGAGATTGTTTTGATCAAGGCATGGAATGGTTTCTGCAGGGGTAGAATTGCAATTTTGAAACAAATTTTTGTAAAAATTCCATAGGGACTAAATTGAAAGAAAAAGATTTCTCTTTGTAGAATTAAAAAATAGTCAAAAACACCCATGTAAAGTGAGATTTTGGGAAAAGTTAAAACATGAAAGTTGTAGATCTTGATGAAACAGACGGTTCATCGAAAAACTGAATCGTTTGTGAGATTTTGATTTTTCAAAGAATTTACGAAAATTATGAAAATTTTTAAAAAGGGCAAAAACATCATTTCTCAAAGGATTTTGAATATGGTACTTTGAGCAAAAATGATCCTTGAGAAAAATAGGAAATTTTGATGCAAAGAAGTAAATTTTAGTCCTGGGGTAAAATCGTCAAAATTTTCAGTTCAAGGACTAAACCGTGAAGTTTAATGAAAATGTGACATAATTGAGAAATAAAGAGATTTGACCCACTGGGGTGTTATTTTGAAATTAGTATGTGGTTATTTTCATAAGAATAACGAAATCGAACTCGGGTAGGTTAGTGGACTCACAAAGGGCAAAATCGTCATTTTCGTCCAAATAACCTGAACCGCTTTAAAATGTTTCCAATGGGATAAGAAAACTACTAGAAAGGTTCCCGCCCTTCGTTAGAAATGATAGGGTAAAGTTAGATCGAAATAAAAAAAAAACCAGTGGTTTTTAGAGTTGTATATAGTAATGCAACTCGATTTATTAACTAACGGATGTTTCGTATCGAAACTTAGTGGAATTTGGCTAATGGCTTTGTAATTGGTCAAAAAGATCCTAGGAGTCTAGGAGAAGGGAAATTGAGGTTAAGTTACCCGACATTCGCACCAAGTAAGTACCCTTCCCACCTACAGTATGAAATATAGGTTTAGAAAGAAATGCATGTATATTTATACCTGTGCCTATATTAATATATACCAGTGTGTATATAAAGTATGTACATGTGTGTATGATAATAAAAATGAGCATGTGTACCATGATTTCGTACCTGTGTGTACAATGATAAATACTTGAGTATGTATAAAGTAGGTATCTGTGTGTACTATGCTATGCAAGAGAATATATGTTTCAAGGATAATATGTGATTATCACTTCATGCATGGTATATCAACCATAATAAATGGATTGGTAAATGTAATACCAGAAAGTAAAAATAGTATCGTACCGACTCTTGACTCAAAGGGAGTTTAAAGGATATGTTATGGTCACGGTGTTACGTAGACCTAAATGAAATTGCGCAATGGTACGAACACTTGGGCCCTAGTAAAAATAAGAAATGATGAGGATAAGGAAAGTTTATAAGAAAGTATAATTGATTCATGCATTTAATTGAATATCCATGTGGGATTTATGGGACTTACTGGGCGTTAGGTCATTAAGTATTTCATGCTGTAGGTATTCTGATGAGAAGGTCAGAATAAGTTCAAATGGTGAGCTGGAGGAGAGGTGGATGGTGTGCAGATTAGGTATGGAGTCCGCTACTGTAATGTTTTCTGCTACATATGTTTAAAGTTATTTTGATATGAAATGTTTAAAAGAAAGATGTTATGAAAGTAAAAGTATTAATTATGTAAATACAAGTATGTAAAAGTATTTTGGGAGTTATCAAAGTTAATATAAGTAAATTATTTATTTCCGTTTTAAAAAAAAAAATCTTCCTAAATTTTTGCCCTTAAGAGCGTAAGAAAGAGTTTTATCATAGCTCAAAAAGGCGGGTTGTGACATAACAACGCTGTGGTCTCGATGTGCTCACTTCATCAAGTGTTCATGTCATACATTCATGAAAAAAATAGTAATTAACATATACTTTTAAGTAACAATGAAATCATCAATACTTCGTAATCTCTTCCAAATACAAGTTTCATCACATAGCCTTTCCTTTCTTGAAATATCAATTAATAAAACATTTCATCACTATAAGAACACTAGACTTAAACTGTCAACACAAAATACATCACTGACATCCACGAATTCAATACTTAATAACTTAACATTTACACATAATTTGAGTACCATACTTGGCAGGGATAAAGTCAACACATAAACATGTTACCATGATTTTTCTTTAGTCATAAAAATTACATTTAGTATCTAAAAACAAGTCATACATAACAAACATGAAATCTGCCATTAACTTACACAACGAGTCACATAAATTCATCATTTTCAAACAATTAAAACACATATATTTTAACTCTAAAATTCATACTAACAACTTACTAACATATATTACAATATCATAAAATTATTTCATCATCAATAAAATCATTTAAACATACATAACATCACATAATACCAAGTCCAATAATAACACTGTTAAAGCAGTTTCTTGACCTAGTCTCAATAAAAATTTCATAACACATAAAATGCTCATCAAATAATCACCAAACTTTCCAGTTCATAACTTAACATATACATGAAAATTATAGCCAAATTTCGTAGCAAACAAAGCACACTTACCCCTTGAACACAAATCACATTTTCGTGCATCATAACCAAACAACAATATTTTACTGTAAGTGATAGAGGGTAGAAAATTCAGAACTTAATTTAGAAAAATTGAAATGACTTGAAACTTGAAAGAACATTAACATAACACACATATGAACATCATATTTAAAATTCAGAACAAAATAAAATACCTAGACAAAGTTGCGGCAGACGAATTAAGAAGGAGAAATGCTTTTCAGAATTACCGAAAAAAATGAGTTCTTACCTTAAAAATTTCTTCTCAAAATCCTTGAACCTAACCCCAATGGAAACTCAATATTTCTGACAAATAATAGTAGGGAAAATTTGATTAGGAATGAAGAGGAAACGTGAAAAAGAGAGAGGAGAGAAATCGAGAGAAAGAGAGAGAGAGTAAAAATTTTATCGTGAAAAGAGAATAACATAAATGAGCATAACGTAAAAAAAAATGGAGTCAAAACTCTCTATTAAGTAAAAAATTTTCTGACTAAATTAGAGGCCATCATCACGTGGGAATGGAGGGAATTGAGGGGGGAAAAGTCAAACTTCCAAGAATGGCTCAAGTTAACATATTTCTTGATTTCAAAATGGGGAAACCTTATCAATTACATTCAATCAGTCAAAAGTCAATGATTTTATTTCCTTAAATGAGGAAATTAATCCATAAATATGTCAATTAATCACATGAAATCATCCAATCATCGTAATCATTTCAATCACAAATTTGGAGAGATTTCTGCTGACTGTTCGTCAGCTGTCATCGGCCTGCCGATTCTTAACTTCGGCCTATCGATTCCATGAGGTTCGGCTTGCCGATTATTATCATCGACCTGTTGATCCTTGAAAGGCTATTTGGCCTGTCGAACTTGAAAGTCCAGCCTGCCGAACTATCCTTAAAATATAATACATTGTAGCATTCAAGTCATCATTGCATCATAAATAAATATTCATTGTAATTAACATGAACATTTGAGCACATCAATTCCACGCGATCGTCACCCATCATAAAACTTAAAATAAATGGTTAGTAACAATAATATCATAAATAAATATGGATAACTCTTGATGTCGTAACTATCATTACATAATTCCGTTACATGAAATAGGTGAGTGTTACATGCACAAGTTCTAGAACCCATTCGGCCCTATTGCCCTTAGACCCGAACGGTCTTTTGGTTATTTTACCCTCCAAACAAGATTCACATTGAGGTATAGATTCTACCTTTAAGTGACTTAAAGGTCCATCCCTTACCAACCTTTGGATCCTATTTAGGTTAATATTGTTAGACATGTATGCCCTAAGGAGTAAAAAATGTAATACGTTTTTGAAGACATTTTTATCAATAAAGAATTTATTCTTTTATATATACCAAATCTTGTCCTCTTTACGTTCATATTTGTTGAATGTATGATAAGCAAACAGTAGTCTGAGACTGTCAGTCTAAACCTTAAGAATTGGGCATATGATGGACTGACTATGCGGAAGACACGATTCTTAAGATGACGGTCTAAAACATATGATCCGCAATCGAGGGAATAAAGTTGGGCGCTTTATTCATGTAAAGATTGTTATGTTGTCTATATCCATTTTGGGAGATGGTTTGTCTTGACCATCGGAGTTGGACTCCGTGAATAGAAACATTGGCATGTTGTCATAGGTGACGATGTGTTGGATCGGGACATAAAGTGAATTGATTTGGATTAATAATTCTATCTCGGAAAATCGATTCACTTTAGACAGTCATTTGTATTGTATCTTAATCCTGAGATGAATAATGGGCACGTTGTCTCGACTTGTGTCTTTTGATGTACCAATGGGTGACTCCCACATCTCTATAGTGGTATGCATGCCGGTACGTTGGAGGCATGACTCTTGATAGCGTAGACTTGTTATTCATAGATATGGAATCCATAGCTTCTCTTTAGGAGTAATGATATCCTCTTATATGCGTTGTCCTGTAATTGAAAAACTGGAGCGCTCAACCATTTGGATACATAGGTGTAACCGAATGGTATACTATCTTTGGATGGTAAGTTTTCTAATGGTGAGACAATGGAATGTAAGATAAAAATAATCGGGAAGGTAAGACAGAACTTGTCCTTAAGCCGATTATGGATGATCATATGGGGATGTGATACACTATGATATGTCATGGATACTTAGCTACACGAGCTTCGTAATTCTATAAAGTTTGAGAGTGCAGCTCCAAGCTTTTTGATAAGTTAGTTTTAGGCTAATTAATTAGATGATTCTCACTTAATATTTTTGTTAGTTTTGAGCGATTTATAAGAATTTAATAGTGTTTTATGTTCTTTTATAGGTTTTGAAGGAAAACGATGCATAATGGCAAAGCGCAGGACAAAATAGACTAAAATTGAGCAAAAGTGGACTCAGGATGAAATGGAGCCTAGACGCCAACTATTGGGCGCCTAGGCGCTGTTACAGATGAAGTTTCATACAAAAAACCCAAGAGCATAGCGCATAGGCGTCACAATTTGGGCTCCTAGGCGTCATTTGGGAGGCCAGTATAGCGCCTAGGCGCTACAATCCTCGTGCCTAGGTGCTACTTCGAAGCCTAGGCGCTGTATTCATGGCACCTAGGCGCCAGTTCAGAAAAGCTTTCATGGGCAAGTATAGCGCCTAGGCGCTACAATCATGGCCCCTAGGCGCCGTAATGAAGCCTAGGCGCCAGAAAATCGAGCCTAGGCACCATTGCGATCTCAATTCAAATTCTAGCGTAATTTTATTCTAAAATTGCCCTTTTAATGCTAGCCTATAAATAGAACATTATGAAGGCTTGGAGCACGAATTTTGACAGAGAGAAACTACATAAAAGAAGGGAGAAGACTCACTACTTTGAATAAGAAGATTGGTGCAACCCGGAGACGGAATCCATCTCCCCATCCAACATACAGTTCTGTCCTTCTACTCATCATGTTTAAGATATTATTTAGGATTGTTTTTAGTTTCATTAGGAACTAATTTTCTCTATTCTAGGGATACGATGTAGCCGAATTATGAATGTTCACTTTGTTTAATTTAATTCAATTTCATGTTTATTCATTATCTATACTGAGTATTTAATCTAATCTTAATGCTTGTAAAAGTTTGCGCACCTTTTGCATGATTTGTGATTTAATTTGAGGTTGAGAAGCGATAATTAAATTAGACCATGATTGAATGCCATGAGATCATCATAGGATAGAGATATCTATGAGACTTGTGTAACACTATGAATTTCTTGTTCTTAATGAATCTTAGTAAGTTTAGAGTTTCCACAGAGATGTAGGAAATTTGCTAACGAGGATAAATTATTAATGCTTGAGAAAGATTAATGACTACCTAAGAGAAATTCGTTATCGGCTTAGGAATAAATGTCAATTGATTAAATTAGATAATTTGAATATGATTAATTTAGATGAAATCGGATGCCCTAGTCTTTTATTATTTAGATTTTCATTTATATTTTTTTGTTTTGTTATTTTTCTATTTTATATTTGATTGTTCAAATAATTTTAGAGTTAACTAATTTTGGTACTTAGCTAGATTAACGCAATCCTCGTGGAAACGATACTCTACTCACTCTTTATTACTTGTTAACGATACGTACACTTGCGTTAGAAAAACCACAACACTTTTAGTGGAGTAGCGTTGGAGTTGATAATTGTGAAATGTATATCTGGGATATTGGGTTTCATGATTATCATGAGCTGGAACTTTATAGGTCCATTTTGGTCCCCTTTGCTAGCTCACAAAATCTTGTAACGACATGACATGCTTTTCCAATAATTGGTGACTTATGTCGGATTTATCATATTGGTTTAAAATTTGTAAGAATCAAATAATTCATGTCTGTTTATCGGTTGAATTAATTTTGTAAGAAATTAGTTCAAGATAAACTTGTTGAATTATTGCGATCAGATAATTCTTGTTTGTTTATCGGTTGATTTAATTTTGGATAAATTAGATCAAGATAAACTTGTAGAATTATTGTGAATTGATTTATTTTCTTAGAGATTATCTTGATAAAGTCTGTTTTGATCAGATATCTTTTCTATTGGGTTATTTGAATCAAAACTGAGACTTTATCCTTTAGAATCTCGGGTGGAAAATAAAAGATTCGCGGAGATTTTTTTTCGGGAGTTCGGCCTGCCGATCAGCGGGAGATAAGATTACGCATTTTCACGCAGATCTTATCAGATATTGATCTGAACTTGATTCTGTTTCAAGTTCTTGAGACCTAATCTGATACGGACTGACCCTAGGACCAATAGCTATATAAAGGGAGTGAGTCTCATGATTTACTCAGATCAATTGAGAGATTAAGAGCGATACTCTTCTAGTGAGCATCTAAAAACTCCCTGAGAGCTTTTGTTCACAAATCACGAACACTAGCTTTGGGTTCTCTCTATTGGTTGGAAGGAGAGTCACCGGTGGAAGAGCTGTACGTGTGAGCCCACACTCACTCTGGTTGTGGATAGAGAATAGCAAAGAAGACCAATTGGTTGAGGCTCCTCTGGAACGTTACTTCTTTACATAGGTTGCGGAGGTTCTTCGGCACTCTGAGGTTAGTAAGATCTGTCTAATTTATACATATAACATGTCAAACTTGTGTTTTGAAAATTACTCTGATGAAAAAAAAATTTTAAAATTCCGTTGCGCACTTTGTTTTCAACAAATATGACCAAGGCGTAAATGTCAAAGATAAGTCTTTTTAGAGTGAGAAGTTTTAAGTCTTTTAGAGTTATTATCATTTATCTCAACATTAAGCAATAAGTCTATCTTAGGTTTGATAAAATATAGATTATTTTGTATCCATCTAGAACAGATAAAAGATTTGTTTTTATGAATCACCACTTTATCATTAAAAAAAACCAAGTATGAGTCTTTAAATAAACAAGCTACAGAAATTAAATTCCTTTTAAATTTAGGAACATAAAAACAATCTTGCAAAAATAAATTTCTATAATTATCAAAATAAAGATAGACGTCTCCCACTGCTTCCTCTGAGACCAAGAATCCATCGTCCATCTGAAGCATGAAGTCCTCATGAAGCAGACTTCTTATTTCTTTGAACCCCTACAGAGAAACACAAACATGATTAGTTGCACCAGAATCTATGACCCAAATGTCACTGGATTCCTCAACCAAACAAGTTTTTAAAAATAAAAGATCACACCTACCTTCTTTAGAAAGGAAGTCCTTGCAATGCTTCTTGATATGCCCGACCTTTCCATAGAATAAGCACTTAAGCTTCTTTGGGTTCTTTTTCTTCTTGCTCTTGGTGCTAGCAGGAATAGAAGACTTTTTGTTCTTGGCCCGTTGCTTCTTTCCATTCCTAGAGTTAGGATTGGAACCAAAAGCAGCTACCAAGTTGGCCTCTCCACCCACAGCAGACTCCCTGATCAGCAGTTCAAACTCTTGTAACTATTTCATCAATTCCGTCAAGGTCATATCCCGTCTATTGCTTAAATTAAAAGTAGCTCTAAACGGAATAAATTCCTTTGACAGAGTCTCAAAGACCACAGTCATCTGAGTTTCAACATTGATGTCGGGTCTATTGGTTTGAGCCTTAGCGAGGTAACCCATGACCAACATCATATGCTCCTTTACAGATGGCCCCGGCCTCTGTCTATAGTTTAGAAGTTTTGAAGCGCCCCTTGTTGCTTTGTTATGGCTTGGCCTCCAAACATATCTTCAAGATTATCCAAGATCTACTTTGCAGTCTCATAATGCTAATGTTGAGCCTGCAATACGTTATTCATGCTAGGCATAACATAGTAGCGGGCCTGATCATTAGCATCTTTCCAGCGATTATACGCTTGGAATTGCTCATTAGTTGAGTCTCCCGTAGGCTCGGGAGGACAAAGAGTCGTCAGTACATATTTCAGTTTCTTAAAGGACATGACGATATCCAGGTTTTGTTTCTAATTATTATAATTCTCTCCAATTAATAGGTTTTTGTCAAGTATCGATGATAAAGAATTTTTAATCTACAATAAAGAATCATATACCAAACATAAGCAAACATATAATAATAATTTAGTAAGATAACACAATCATGTAAAAACATACAAATGTGTTTATGTGTCAAAACCTTGAAAATATCACAACCTTACAATGATAATAAAGAATCATATACCAAACATAAGCAAACATATAATAATAATTTAGTAAGATAACACAATTATGTAAAAACATACAAATGTGTTTATGTGTCAAAACTTTAAAAATATCACAACCTTACAACGATAATTCCTAACTCAAAATTCAACAAGCTCCTAGGGGAGTCATGCCAAATTCAATCAGGAACATGGATCCCCTCCTGGTTAATATATGTCATCCAGGACCCGTATGATCCAGCATATATTAATAATCGTTTCTTTGGCCATTAATTTTTTTAACAGAGCTCCTAGGGGAGGTTAATAATAAAATTAACATGAGTGTATAACTATTATTTCAATATTTTATCCATGATTTATAATCACCACCTTGGGGTGTGCAACCATAAATCATACTAAAATACCTTATCTTCTCAGATATCCAATCTGGTACATGATAGAAATCCCTTCCTAGGGGTCGGGACCACCATGTTCTGCCTATGGACCAAATATGGAGGCCTTAGGTTTTCTCTTCGAAAACCTTCTCTTACTCAATCTTTTGAAATCAACATTTTATTTTAAGAATATGCATGAACAATTTTAATATGAGTGGCACTTTCTATTCTATATGACATGTTATTAATATACATGGCAAATCATATTATAATGCAGACTAGCAAAGCAATTAAGCAAAGCTAAAAGCAAAATAAATAACCGTAATATTATGGCTCCACCCTAGAGAATATAAAACTAAGATTACAAGAAAATAATCGAGACATATTATCGATTCTTCATCCTTGAATCCTCAAGCTGTATCCTTCTTCGTGTAATTCCCATCTTCAAGTCTTCAATCATGTATGAATCGAATACTTCATATTTCCAATCATATCCAATTTTAATGTTTCTCAGAATTATCCCAAAAATAAATTAAAACTGCATCAAAAAAACTGTACCTTTTTTTGGAAATTTTCCAGCTATTGGTCGGCAGGCCGATCTGGGTGATCGGCTGCCGGTCATGTAGGTTCGGCCTGCCGCTAGAGCCTCTTGATTTCTGCCCCACTGACGGCTTGTAGAACCTCAAGTTTGGCCTGGCGATCTGTGACCATCGGCCTGCCGAACTGGTGAGTTCGACATGTCGACCGAGTAGAAATCTCTCATCCAGATAATATAATTTTTAATGCAATTCATCAATTTTATTTTTTACAATTCAAAAACATAAAATTAGAGACTCAGGAAATACCTTGTAGCGCCTATCATCATTCTTCTAGATCTGACTTCTAAATTTATCTTCTCCAAATAATTATTTAATTACAAAATTCTTACAAATTTAAAAATAAACAATAATTCCTAGACGGAAATGATAGTCCGCCATCTAATTATATGAAAAATCGAGATACACATTCTAACCTCTAAGGAACCATAACCAGTATAAATTAATTAATTAATAAATAATTAAATAAGAATTTAATCAACCATAATTAATTAATAAACATTCACCACATAATCCTTGACAACATATATAATATATAAAAACCTAGAGTGTCAATTCTCTATAAAATTAAAATCAAGCATATGAGAGATTAAGATCACAAAATTTATACATATAACATGATCACAAGCTCGTAAATTTATGTAAAAACCTTGGCTCTGATACCAATTGTTGGAAAATAGTACGCAGCGTGTAATGACCAAAAAAATTTAAAAATTAATAAGTATAATTAATTGAGTATTTTTCCATCATTACTAAGCCAAGTACTTTAGAAAGTACAAGTTGAGCATTATTAACACGCAAATTTAAAAGTTTTACTAGCCATAAGACCTTAGAAATAAATAATGTTGTGAATGCACAAATTTATGTGCTTTATTTATGAAACATGTAACAATGTAATGTTATGATAGTACATTAAAATAATTAAAAATAATTATTTAATGTGTTAAATTAAAAGTTTATGATTTGTTGATTTTATGTACGAGCCAAAGAAGTGATTGTTATAAGAATCTCAATTAGAATGTTTAAATTGGGATTACTTGATAACAAGTGGAATTTCCAACTTACTATGATGATGTGGAAAATTCCTATATAATGTCAGTTCAGTAAAAGAAACCCAGATCAAAAGTGATCATGAGCTCCATACCATAAATTGAAAAAGGTTAGTAGGGGTGAACGACGGGCGGTTTGATGGTTTTTGGACGAGTGCGGTACGGTTTTTTGGGATGGCGGGTTGGCGATTAACCAACCCGCAAACCGCCCACCACATGGCTGGTGGTTTTGGTTTGGTTTTGGGTGGTTGCGGGCGGGTGTGGGCGGGTTGAAGCAGTTTAGACCTATGCTATTGTCCAATGTAATTTTTTGGACCTTTTTTTAGAAAGTGAAGAAAATTTGTAGAAAATATAAGATAATAATACATAAAACATTCCCAACAAGTTTGATGCTTAAAGACAGTGACCATATTCAAAAGTATAAATTAAGAAATATAATCATTCACTGTAATAAGAAACATCAACTACATATAAAGTGATAAATAAAGTCAAGAGTCCATAAAAATTAAAGCCTATTCATTGGGTTCGAAAATAATAGAATGCTACAAATGAAATGATGACCAAAGTCAAGTGTTCCTTTTCTTTTAGGGCTTTCTCTACTAATTTACTTGATTTGAATTTTGATCACTTCACAAAATAATAGGAGAATTTTTAATTTCTAATATGTCAAGAGACAGCTAAGCCCATGCTTGAAGCGTTGGATTGTTCAATCATCTCTAAAATAAGAACAAAATCAAATAAATGATAAGTTTTTTAAAAAAATATATAGGCGGGCAGGTGCGGGTTGAACCCGCCCTTAAAAACTTAAAACCAAACCCGTCCACCGAATATATTGGTGGGCGGGTTCAGTGGGTTGCTAACGTAAACCCGCTTTTTTTGAGATGGGCGGACGCGGACGCGGGCCGTTGGCGGGTGCGGGGCGGTTTTTGTACGGCCCTAATGGGGAGCACTAAGTTCAAGTATGCAAGATTTATGACATGTTTTACTAAGATTGATCTCGAAATTTATAGATATCATAAAGTAAGATGAGAATTTTAAGCAAGTTATATGAATCATTGAAAATTCAAGAATTCCAATGTTTTGAATGTGTATGATTAATTATTATACATATTAATAATTACGTAAAGTTTAATATTATAATTGTAAAGACAATAATAATAATAACAATTGTTATAGTAATAGTAAAGAGGAAAAAGGGCGTTGATAGATCCACAAATGTTAATCTATTGCTAAGTTGTAGAACTATAAACAGCTCTTTACGAGAAATAGTTCAAGTTATATCCGTAAAGTACGAAATTGTGCTAAGTTGAAAATTTTAAATTAAATTAACTTTTAGATAGTCAATTTAATTTACAAAACTTTTACAAAATTACAACTATTATTTCATAATGAAATTTGAAGTTTACAACATGAACATTTCTAATGAGAAGTATATGTTATAAATTTTAAAGTTTTAAAAGTAAAATAATAATAATAATAATAATAATAATAATAATAATAATAATAATAATAATAATAATAATAAAATAATTATATTGAGCAAAGTTTTAAATACATAATATTCTTCTTGGAATTCATATACATGTATATATACATATATGTGTGTATACAGTTACAAAAATAGTTAATCATCTGTTTTTAAGACAAATGTTTCAAAGTTTACGGTTTCAAAATTAAATCACAAAATCCATACAGTATGGATAACTTTTATGAAAATGATTTTTATGACAGTATGAAGATGTTTATACGGCATTGGTACAACAAGAAAATTAAAATTTATGTAATATTTTAAAGAATAAGAATATTACAATTTTAAAAAGTATAGTTATGTCTATAAAAATTTCAAGTTTACGGATCAAATTTGATCTATCCGACACAACACAGTTTAGACTGTGTAGATACAAAGTTGTCTATAAATATGTGGACTACAAAAAAAAAAAAAGGAGCCAATCAGATCAGCTTCCCCTTCTCTCTCTACTCTCTCTCTCCTCAAACTCAGTCCAAGATCCGACCTCCATTTCCGACACCTCCTACACCATCGGGAAGATCTCGAGAAGCTGAGTCCGACGGTGTGCCGTGTCACCCATAACTCCACCGGAGGCGGCCACACGCGCCGGTTGAAGCCGTCGAAACACGTCATCTTTTTGACGTGATTTCAACTCCGTTCGACCTCCGATTGACACCATCTTGGTGTCAACGGACTCAGAACGAAGAGACGAAGAGAATGGCATCGATCACCCAGCTCGATTTCAGCTGTAGCAAAATGGCGGAGCTGCCCCATTCCCGCTGTCGTGCCACCACCCGATCTTGCCGTCACCGACGTCGTTGATCAACATTGCCCGAACCAAAAGAATCAGAGGGCGATGGGGAGTGAGAAGCACCTTCCAATTTCATGTCACAGCCGCCGCCTACCGGAGTTTGAAGACCGACGCCGTCCATCGCCGCAACAGCCACCGTCGCCACCGTTCCCGACCCCATGGCCCCAAATTGATTGGGGGAAAAGACTCAAAGGATCACGTAGAAGCTAATCCCCCAACCAATTTTAGGGGAACTCCGTCGGAGGACCGCGATCGGCCTCCGCCTTTGTGCGTCGTTGTGAGGAGCTTCAGGCCATCGTTCTATGCAACGGTGTGATGCACCACCGCCACCAACATGCTCAGACCACCATGGGGAACAAAACCCCTAAGCCAATTTAGAGCTACCACCGCCGGAGATACAAGATCGGAGCCTCAATTTTTGCTGCCGCCGTCGAGCTTCGATCCGCATGGTTAGAGGTCGAATTGGGTAAAATTGACACCAACGGAGCCAATCGCCGTCGGTCAACCGCTGGTCAACACCACTTTGGGTTTTCATGATCCAGACCTCCGATCGATGATCTGAGACCGCCTCCCGACTCATTTCGATGCTCTGAACACGATGGTGACCTCTGTTTGAGCTAATTCCACTCCAGTGAAAATCATCCAGTGCCGACTGCACGTGGATCGAGGCAACTCAGACTGCAGTAACAGAGTCCAGAATGATGTTTTCAACAATAATAAATCTCTATGGATCATTCCTAGCCATCCACAGTGGTCCGAGGAGCACTACTGAGAATGCAGCGTAGACTGTGGATTCAACGAGATGCAACTGGACCCGCACAGCTCGGAGTCCAGGTAAGTAGGAATCTCGCCTACAGTATGAATAGTTTTAAAAATAAATTAATTTTAAATATTTTTATAAAATTTATGAAAATACATGATCAGTGATTTGTTACACTGTTACATGTGATGATGCGATGATGTGATGTGTTATGTTATGACATGATGTGAAATGTTATGATGAGGATGATATGATTAATGTGTGATGTATGCAATATATAAATTATGTTGTTTAATCACCTCAAGTTAAGTATGATAATGATTTACGATTCATGTATGATTATGATTTACGATCATGAATTACGAAATTGTGATGTTATGTAGTGATAAGTCATACTGCATACACACAATAAGACAAGTGAAACTTATAAGACAAGTTAAAGGTGTCGTACCAACCTTCCGACCTACGGGGAGGCTCCATGTTAAAGTAATGAATGATCTTGGTGTCGTTGGGACCTCGCGAACCCTAACTTCCCAAGACTCGTGCGCAACCGGTACGATCACTTGGGCCCAAAGTAAGAAGATAAGTTACAGCTTAAATAATTGAGCATAAATCAAGTTGATAAGCAAGCATAAAATGCTCATGCATATTTTTATTAAAATGATTTTTAATTATGTTTTGCGATGCTAATTTCCTACTTGCTGAGCGAAAGCTCATTTAAGTATGTTCATGCTGTAGGTAAGAACTGTCAGTGACACTTGATGGGCAGTGGTGAGCGGCGGACGGATGGTGAAGATGGGAATGGATACCGCTCACGTAATGTAATATTTTCGCATTAGTATTTTACGAATTTATGCATGTTTTATTTTACGAAATTTCGTATGCTTATACTTTACGAAAATTATGTGCATATGAATAAGTAAATAATTTACGTAATTATGTTTTAAAAACCGAGCTTTTGATTATGCAACCTTGGTCCAGAGGATTTCCAAGTTTAAAGATGTTGCAATAAACGATGCAACAAATGCACGAAATTTATAGGAAAGAAAATTATAAGTTTATCTGGAATTACAAAGGATTGTTGGAGTTTTACATTAAGTTAAGAAATGAATTTTATGAACATGTTTCTGTGAAATTATTATGAAAGTTTTAAAGAAAAGCTTTAAGAAATTAGTATCTTAAACTTAAAGGTTAAGTTATAAGAAATCATGTTTTGTTTAGTTTAAGAAGGTTTACCTTTAAGAAAATGATATGATATTTCTAAGATGTTAAAATTATAAGCAACAATATATAATAATTGCTAAGAAAGTTTTAGAGAGCATTTAAATGAGATTTTATTTTAATATTTAATTTAAAATTGTCTTGAAAATAGTTTTATCTAAATTGAGAAATGTCTTTAAAGTAATACTTGCTAAATAATTACTCTTATGTTTTAAAAGGAAAAGTTCAAGAAAAGTACTATGGTTATGTTTTAAGAAATTAATGTTATGAATTATGTAAAGGATCATGCTTTTAGAATTATAACTATGTTAAGACGTAATGCTTATTATTACGTTATTATCATGTTTTAGAATTTTATGTATTAGATTAGGTCTACGCAATATAGTTTTGAGAAATGATTATTATGTCTTTTAAGTTTATATATTAAGAATTCTTTATTTATAAGAATTCGTTTGATTGTAAGATTTGAAAAATAGTTATTACTTCCTCTAAGGTTTCACGTTAAGGATTCCACAGTAAGAATCTATATATATATTGAAAAAAAAATTTATCCCAAATTTCTCTACCTTAATTGTAAGTAAGTTTAAGTTTATGATGATGTTTAAGTTAAGTGACGGCCACGTAAAGGTAGGTCGTTACACAGCGGGAATTTTAAAAATTTTACATCAGAGTATTTTCCAAAACACAAGTTTGATATGCTATATGCATGAATTAACCAGATCTTATTAACCTTTGTATGCCGAAGAACCCTTGCAAAACGTGAAAAGAAGTAACGTTCCAGAAGAGCCTCAACCAACTGGTCTTCTTTGCTATTCTCTATCCACGATTGGAGTGAGTGTGGGCTCACACGTACAGCTCTTTCACTAGGTGACTCTCCTTCCAACCAATCAAGAGAACCCAAAGCAAGTGTTCGTGATTTGTGAATAAAAGCTCTCAGGAAGTTTTCAGATTCTCACTAGCAGAGTATCACTCTTAATCTCTCAATTGATCTAAACAACTTGTGTGACTTACCCCTACTTATAGAGGTTGGGTCTAGGGTCACTTCTTATTAAATTAGGTCTCAAAAATTCAAATCAGAATCAAATTCAGATCAATATCGGATGAAATCTACGTGAAAACGCGTGATTTTTTATTCGCGCATAGGCAAGCCGATCTGCTTAACCAGTAGGCCGAACTTGAGGATCGGCATGCCGAACTGTCGAAAAAAAATCTCAGCAAATTTTTTTTTTCCACTCGATATTCTATAGGATAAAGGTTTCAATTTTAATTCAAATAACCCAATAGAAAAGTTATCTAATTAAAACAACTTTATCTAGATAATCTCTAAGAAAACAAATAAATTCTCAATAATTCTACAAGTTTATCTTGATCTAATTTATCCAAAAATCAAATTAACCGATAAACAGACAAGAATTATTCGATCCTTACAATTCAACAAGTTTATCTTGAATTAATTTTTATCACAAAATTAATTCAACCGATAATCAGACAAGAATTATTTGATTCTTCCAAATTTCAACCAATCTAATAAATCCGACATAAGTTACCAATTATTAGAAAAACACGCCGTATCGTTACAGGATGTTGTGAGCTAGCAAAGGGGACCAAATGGACTTATATAGTTCAAGCTCCTGATAATTACGAAACCTAATATCCCAGATATACATTCATAATTATCAACTCCAACGTTACTCCACTAAAGGCTTGGAGTTGCACTCTCGAACTACATAGAATTACGAAGCCCGTATAGCTAAGTCTCCATGACATATCATAGTGCATCGTATCCCCATATGATAATCCATAATGGGCTTAAGGACAAGTTCTATCTTACCTTCCCGATTATTTTTATCTTACGTTTCATTATCTCACCATTAGAAAACTTACCATCCAAAGACAATATACCATCTGGTTACACCTATGTATCCAAATGATTGAGTGTTTTAGTTTTCTAATTGCAGGATAACGCATATAAGAAGATATCATTACTCCTAAAGAGGAGCTATGGATTCCATAACAATATTATAATCATTTTCTATTTAATTTTATAGTATAAAACATGAAAATTATTATGTAATTTCATCCATAAATATTACATGTGGTCAATTTTCCATGTGAGAGGTCTTCATCAAAAGCCATGCATCTTCAAATTTCAGTACCAACCGAGGTTATGGGGATATCTTCCCTCTTATATCAAACATCAAATTAGTGATGGAGATGGAAAGTACACATTTAATTTGGTCCGCACATTATGAGTGCATCAAAATATCTGTAACATTATCAAGGTGTTTGAATTTTAATTACAACAGTAAATAGTGAAAAGTTTTTAACAGCTATAATAAAAAAATTATTACAATTTTAAACTTGAAACATCTATTAGAACTAAAGTTTCAAATTAAAGCTATATTAGGACTATCACACAAAAAAAAAAAAAAAAAATTGACATCCAGAATTATTGGTGCTCAAATATATAAATATTAATGTTACATGACAAAATGGAATCAAGCGAATCCATTAAGCGTGTTTTGGGGTTGAGTGGAAAAATCTATGATCTGTAATCTATCTATAAATCTATTATCCATAAATAGAAATGTGAGTTTGTTATACCGTAGCTTTCACTCACAAATCAACTGTACAAAGCCTTTGTCATTATGTCTTCCTCCGCCCCTTAATTTGTCCCTTTCTGCAAGAGTTTTCTCCTAGATTTTTCATTTATAGGGTTTTAGTTAAAACAAATTTTTGTTAAAAATATTGTGAAATGTGAGAGTTTTACACTAGAGTAATATTTTACTTTTTATTATAGCAACTGAGGGCTTTACATTATTTGTTGGTTAGAACTTTCTAACGGAGAGCCAAACACCCCATCCTATTAACTTTCCCCTTCTCTCCTTTTGCTTAGAAGATCTTAATTTTAAGTGCCATAAATGGTTGTAGCATAACAGTGAGAGCGCATCACTCCATCATTCTCTCTCTTGTTCATTAAAGATTAAAAACATTGTAGAATATGAAAACTTTACAATGTAATAATATTTTGTTTTTTATTGTAACAACATAAAACTTTATATTATTTATTAGTTAGAACTTGGCTCTGACTAAAAACCAAACACCCTATTAATTTTCCCTCGTTTCTCCTTTCGCTTATAATCTTAATTTTAAGTACCATAAGCAGTAGTAGCATAACGGTGAGAGCACATCACTCCATCGTTCTCCCTCCTTTTCATCAAAGGTTCGATGGTTTTTTTTTAATTTTTAAAAATACACTCTATATGCCCTCCTTTTCAATATTGTCCCTCCCAGGATACAAACTGGGAGGCTCTAACCCTACCCACCCCAGTTCTTGGGGTATTTGATGTGCATGAATTTTTGAGGTAAAAATTAAACATTTTGGCCAATTTAGAGGGTGATAAACCGAATGGCCTAATCTAATAAGAAGCTCAATAGCAGCCAAATCTATTATTAAATATTTTTCTTCATGCCCTATTTACCCTATTTATTGTGTGCCATTTTAAGTATGCAATTTTAATTCTTTGATTATCGTACTATTGTAAATTCCTATTTCAGATTGACAATTACGTTTTTTTTCCTTCGGTCAATCAATTATATTTTCCTTTGTATAGATTTGAATTAAACAAATATCACTTCTCTCCCTATTCTCATTCGCTTTATTATAGGCTGTTCTTCCCTTTTTTCTGAAAAAAATTCAACTCCATTTTTGTCATGCATTTAGTAGCTTTATGAATTATATAACTTTCCTATTGAGATATAATCATATGGTCTACTTTTACAACTCATACAAGTAAATAAATTATGTGATTATTACAAAGTGATAACCTCATAGTTAGGTCATCAAATATTTAAATTTTTTAGTCATTAAAATGCATCTTATTTAAATCATACACCTTGTTTACAATTTATACACTATTTTTTTAATGTGATTATCAATTTTCATTGTCGCTAAAACTTATTGTCTAAAAGTTATAGTCATTGATCTTTATATGAGGTAATTACCTATACCTACCAAATATGATCAGTAAAACAACATAATATCTCAATCATTTAAAAAAAAAAAAAACTATATATTTCACCCATTTTTGAGAATTGTTGACGAAAACGCAAACTTATCCACACTCAATTGCACTTTCTATCTCTTTCCTAAAATTTGCACTATTCCAAAATCCCTTATCCAAACCATAGGCATTGAATTGGACCAAGTCCAAGGACTTTGGTGTAGATGCAATGTATGGTTGGTTTGTGTCCATATCCAAAGGTCAAAGCTTTAGAAGACTTCCAAATTTTCATTTTCTTTTCTCTCTGATGTCGTCATAGAGTTTGTAATGCTCAGAGATTCAAAACAGCAAAATATTGCATTATTAGAATTCAAGATACAACTATAATCTCAGCAGAAATCTTAGCTATAGCCAAAAATCTTTTGCCACAAGAGGAGATGGCCCAACTTTCTTTGCGTGATGACAAAGAGAAAGAGTATTCATTATTAAAAGAGAGATCTTGGAGATATAAAGGAGCTACGAGTCTTTTTACAACCACGCCGGATTCTTCAAAGGAGTGACAACAGCCTTCACCTGCAAGTAGTTGCTAAGGCCGTAAACACCCTTTTCCCTGCCTATACCACTCATCTTGTACCCTCCAAATGGGATTGCAGCATCGAAAACATCGAAGCAATTCACCCACACGGTTCCAGCTCTCAACGCCCTTGTCAGGGTGTTGGCAGTGTCGATGTTCTGGGTGAAAACCCCAGCAGCCAATCCGTATGGGCTTGCATTGGCCCTTTTTATTACTTCATCAAGTTCCCTGACAAAAAATGGAAAAATTCAGAGGAAAACGTGATAAATTTGCTCCTACTTAACCATACCAAGAGAAAAGAATGTGATCTTGTTTCAAAGATGGATCATTTTGTTCATTCCAAAAGGAGTTGAGGTTTGTTTTAGCTTACTTGAATTTCAAGATTGATTGCACTGGTCCAAAAATCTCTTCTTGTGCTATCAACATATTATCCTGATTGTTCAAAAAAGGAAGAATTACGATAAATCGAATGCTTTTCATGCGTGTTGCGAGAAGCAGTTATTCAAGTTGGACAACAAACGTATATTACCTCAACATTTGAGAAAACAGTTGGCTGAATGAAGTACCCTTTGGAGCCAATTCTGTCGCCTCCACACTCAAGGGTAGCATTGCTTTCAATGCCTAATCTTATGTACTTCAGGATCTTCTCAAACTGCTGTGAATCGATCTACAAGTTTCATTAAGTTAAGATAAAAGGAATACTCAAAGATGGCTAGAAATTTTCCAATTATCCCAAACTATATCCAAGAGAGAGCATACCTGTGGCCCTTGTTCAACACCCTTCTTGAAAGGATCACCCACACTGCGTCTAAGAGCTCGTGCCTTTGCTTTTTCAATAAACTCGTCGTATACACGTTCGTGCACGTAGGTGCGAGAGCCAGCACAGCAACATTGCCCCTGCAGAGAAGCAGGCACATTTCAAATAAGAGCATGTACTTGATAACCATACACACTGAACTGAGACCGTTGGAGAGTTGATTGAACAAGTTACAAACCTGATTAAAGAACAAAGCAGAATGGGCAAGCTCCACAGCCTTGTCAATGTCAGCGTCCTCACAAACGATAAATGGTGATTTCCCTCCCAGCTCCAGTGTCACTGGCTTTAGATTGCTTCTTGCAGCCAGTTCGAGAACAATTTTACCTGTTCTAGTTGATCCAGTGAAAGCTAGCTGCAAAGGAAGTGACAATGATTTATAAGTGGCCAACGTCTTGGAATTAATAATATTAAAATTTGTATTAACAAATTCTAGTACTTAATGGCCCATTTGCTTAATAGGTTCGAACAAAAATTTAAATTTGTTCAAATTTTTGTGAGAGAAGACATTGTATTAAAAAAAATTTGAACCAAAAAATCTATGAAACAGACAAGGGGTGAGTAACTTTAAAAAAGTACGCAGAACACTGAAGCATAGCCTAAATCAGAATTGTTATTAGCCTAGAACATTGTAGTCCAAACATTCAGAACAGGAGGGATAAATTCTTGCAAAATTGCTTGAAAAAAGCGATGCAAACACCATTTTATATGCTCTTTTAAAGTACCTTGTCCACGTCCATGTGGCTTGCGAGAGCTGCACCAGCAGTTGGTCCATAGCCAGAAACTATGTTTAATACACCAGGAAGAAGACCAGCCTGCCACGACGGATGGTAATTAGACTACAAAGACAAACTCGTAGCCAAAAGAAAAGGACAAAAAATGCTCAACAAATTCTATATAACAAAAACTGAAAAACAAGATAAATAAATTAGAAGAAATACAAATCAGTGGCCTCTTTACACAAACTGATGAGTTAATCCAAAAACTATGTATCGACAAGAAGTATAGACGCAATCATCATGTCAATCAAACAATTCGGCTTCTCCAAACGCTAATAATGAGACCACCAAGCTTTAGTGTTAAGATCATGAAAGTCTATGATTAGTTGGTTCAAGTAGATCAATTTTGATCTTAAGAAAGTGATTACAGAAGAATCTAACTAAACCTCACCTCAAGGAATAGCTTTCCTGCTAAGAGAGCAGTCAAAGGGGTTTGCTCAGCGGTCTTCAGGACAATAGTATTGCCACATGCTAAAGCAGGTCCAACCTTCCAACCAAACATGAGAAGGGGGAAGTTCCACGGAATTATCTGACCTGCAACACCAATTGGTTCATGCAGCGTCTGCACATGATGATTACCATCCGCAGGAACAGTTAGTCCATGGATTTTGTCAGCCCATCCTGCAAAGTACAAGCAAGATAATCATTGGCAAAAGAGCCAACATAACAAAGACAACCAAAAGCGAACAATGCAAGTATTCTCTCTAACCCGCATAGTAGCGAAACAGGCGCGCCAGCATTGCTACCTCGGCCATGGCAGCCTGTTCATAAGGCTTCCCATTGTTCCATGTTTCTAGAGCTGCAATCTCATCATTATGCTTCTCAACCAAATCCGCAAAGCGCAAGAGTATCCGTGATCTTTCCTGAAATTTAAGCATGGGTAAAAAAATGTACTACCTTTAACATAAAATAATTCACATTTTATGCCACAAACAAAACCACTTTAAAGACTAAAGATGCTAATGAAATGAATCAAAGTTTCTCACATAAGGAGTCATCTTTGGCCATGGTCCTTCATCAAATGCCTTGCGAGCAGCCGCAACCGCACGGTTTACATCTTCTGCGTCGCACTCCGCGACATGAGCAATCACCTCCTCGGTGCGAGGATCATATGTTGGAAATGTTTTTCCTGAGAACAACGTATTCTAACAATTAATAGCGCGTTTGTTTCAAGTGTTGGAATAAGAAAAATATGGATTCTAACCCTTTTTGCTATAACATTTTCTCGCACAAAATTCAAACAAAGTTAAATTTATATTAAAATTTTCGGTTCAAAACATGTACCAAATGGGATATAAATTTCCAGTTTATCTTGGGTGGAGGGATTTTTAAAAAGGGCTTCCTGGGAAAAATTTTTTTGGGAAATGGTTCCCTTTTTTTTGACAATTTTTGACAAAAAAAAAAGACTTTTTAGACATCAAAATGGTTTTTTTTTTTTTTTTCATCCTGTTGAGGTTTCTTATCCTGTTACAGTTATTTTCTTTATTTTTTTTAAAAAATACTGAGACAATTTATCGCATAAATGTTTTTTGATTACCTTTCGTCAAAATCTCCATCTTGGGTTCTTCACAAAAAACAAGTCTTACACTATAATATGTAAAATGGTGGTCTAACAGAACATTGATTTCCGTTGATGTAAGACAGACGTAAAGAAAAAAAAAAAAAAACAAACAAGCATTGGTCTACAATAAATAATTGCATAGTACAAGAATTCTATATTCTCTTTAAGGGAAAACGAAAAGGCATTATTAATACCAGATGCAGCATCCACAAAATGGCCATTAATGAGGCTCTTGGTAAAAGCAATTTCCACAGGTGGAGTTATCAATTCTTCAGCTGCTGCCGAAGTGCTAAACCTTGTAATACTGTTTCCACTGACAGAACCTCCTAAAGATTACGTTTTTATAACAGGAAAAGGAAAAAAGTTATCACTTATTGAATATACTGTGAAAAACATACTCAAGAACTAAAGCTATAAAAATCGCCATAATTTTGTCGGACAATTTAAAATGAGCATTCTAATATTCTATTAAGACCATTCTTTAAGATGAGAGAAACCCATAATCCAAAAAAAAAAGTGAAAAAACTATTGACCAACAAATTTGTGCATAGATGTTTAAAAGTCTCTGTTTGGCTACAGAGAAAACCCCAATCCAAGCAAGAAAAAAGTTCCACTTTCATCATTTGTTGGCAATTTCAAGAGAGAAGATTGGAGTGAACTTGTCTAAAATCCTCTTCCTTTTTTCACATGTGAATAAACAGGGGCAAACGAAGCCAGCTTTTAAATAGTAGTTCTTAAAGAAGACATTTTTTCAACTGAAAAAACAAAAACCCAGAATCAAAATCCAATGAAAACACATTTTTCCAACCGAAAAGAGACAGAATCAATCCCAAACACTGGCTATACAAAAACCCAGAAACACAAAAGTCAGAAAAAAGAAAGAAGAAAAACAGATTCTGGAAAATAACATGATTATCATAACAGAGAAACAAGAAAGACCAGAAAGGTAAAACAACAAAACCAGAAAGAGGTAGACAGAGAAAGATGATAAAAGGTTAAAATGATGAGGTGGTGGTTACCAAGAGAACGAAGCAGATTAAAAGAACCCAAATAAGAAGAAGAAGAAGAAACAGAGCGAGAGAGCAACTGGGAAATCCTCCGAGCAGCCATGGGTAAAGGGAAATCTGAAAACGCCTACTTTTTGTTTTGATTGTATTAGAAAGAAAGAAAGAAAGAAAGAAAGAAAGAAAACCGTCTCCCCTGCTTCGGTGGAGCACAAAAAGACAGCTCCTAGTTTATCTCCCTCTCTGTGCCTCTGTTTGCGTGTGTGAGGGCTCTTTTCTCCTTTGTCGTTCTTTTATACCAAGCGGAAAGAAACGTATGTCCCGCCCTATAAGCCGCCCCGCTCGAGCGCCAACAAACAAAAAAGGAAAAAAATAAAAATAAAAACAAAAACAGCAACAAAAACAAAAAGGGAAAAAAGAGAACGATTTTTTAGAACGGAAACAAAAACAAAAAGGGGAAACTATCAAAAAGTTATTTTGACGGTTAGAGTAAATTTTTATGGGTTTAATATACAAGTTTTTATATTAAAAACTTATAATATGTAAAGTAGAATTTTTAAATCATAAATTAAACTACCAAAAAGTTAATCTAATTAAAAATGATATGACCTATCACAAAGTTAAAATATATGTCCTGTTATAAGTTTTTGTCAAAAAAAAATAAATAAATAGGAAGAAAATGTTGCCCTGTTTCTTTTTTCTTTTTTTTCTTTCTTTTCTTTTGGCGGCAAGCTGGTTGTCTTGCTCTTATCCGTATCCATTAGCGGATCACGGGGCAGCATCTTCTATTTCATGACCTTTTTTTTTTATAAATTCTATAATGAAAACTATTTTAAAAAAATAATTTTGACATAAAAAAGTTAAAAAAAATCTTAATAAAAATATGCTTTAAACCGTTAAATCTTAAAATCATATTAAATAATAATATTCACATGTCTTTTATTTGTTAAATATTTTACTTCACTTTTTTACTAGGCGGGATATGAAATTGAATGATGATGATGAACTTTTCATAATTCCAAATATACAGGGTCTTCTTTCCTTTAGGGGAACCAAAATAGATAAGATATGATCTGTGCTTATCCTTTTCACAAAATTCTTAATTGTAATGTCCACGATTTCAAAGACCAAGAAAGGGACGTATTTGCAACCTATTGGGTTCTTTTACCATAAACCTGATAATGATAAATGGTAATGATTCTTTTCCTCTAAAATTTATAATAATTTACTTTTGGTAGAACGTTATTATTTTTTTTCTTTTTAAAAAAGAATCAGATAATGCATCTCATATTTTCATCCCTTTCAGCACATTGACAATCCCATAGCACACCGAGGCAACCTCACAACTATACCACAGCCCTCGGTGGTGGTCCAACGTCATCATAATTTGCACCTAATGCAACATAGTAAAAGCCAAAACAGAATTTGCATGACATATCTGTATATATGGATTTATATGCAAATGAGAGAGTAAGTGAGGCAACGCGGAAGGCATATATAATGGAAAATAAACGGTGGTTTTACTTGAATTTTTATTTTTCATTTAATTTTTTATGCATATTTTATTAAAATTTATAGTTTGTGCCTCCTTAAAAACCGTACTGAATATTTGCTCCCTCTTCTTCATTTTCCTTGCTCCACCTAAAGAGAAGTCAATTTTTCTCCTCTAAAAACAAAAATAATAGTTTTTTATACATATTGTTGTAAGTCTATAAATTGATCTAATCCGGGTCAAATCAAAACAAGGTGTGGGTTAACAATTTCCATCATTACCTAATTGAAGGTGGAGTCTTTGGATCAATTGAGTATTAGATTTAACTTAATTAGGCAGAAAATATCCCAATGGTGTTTCTTCTAGCAACTTTTTCGTTTATTCCAAGCATTTTGTTGACCACAACAATGTAATAGTAAATTTAATAAATGTGTGGGTTAAATGTGTGGGTTAACAATTTCCATCATTACCTAATTGAAGGTGGAGTCTTTGGATCAATTGAGTATTAGATTTAACTTAATTAGGCAGAAAATATCCCAATGGTGTTTCTTCTAGCAACTTTTTCGTTTATTCCAAGCATTTGTTGACCACAACAATGTAATAGTAAATTTATGTCAATATTTATAATTCCAATTTCAATATAGATAACTCTTCTCTCTCTCTCTCAGGTCTCAATTCTTGTTTTCCTCAAAATTTTGCAACTTACAGCAATTTGTCTCCTAAACTTCTAATTTTGATAATTTACTTTAAAACTTTTTAAATTATTGCAATGAATACCATTTTATTCATTTCCTTTTAAATTGAGGATTTTAATTTGGAAGATTTGCATTAAGGTATGAATTAGATTTAAAAATTTTTATTAACCATGGGATTTTTGTCCTTACTTAAGGTACAAATAGGATTTTTTTCACCGATTTAATGAGAAGTTAAGCAAAATGAAATATATTGCAAAACTTCAATATGTTCACAGAATAAACTTTCAGTATTTTTTATATAAAAGAAATGTTGTGAAGAGCTAAAAAGTTTGGGGGACAACTTTGAGTTCCAAGAATATTTATTAATATTACACGCTTATTGAAGCTTTAAAAATTTGAAGAGTCACGTCTTGCACTAATATTGTGATTGGGCTAAATCTTCCGTCATTTAAACATCGGTGGTAAAAACTAAAGCTACTTTTTGAAATTTCGTAAGTGCAAAATTAATCTATTAGTAGAAAATTCAGAGCGAAGAAAAAAAAAATCTACTAGGAGAAAAGCTCCAATGGTAACAAAATTTTAGTCAAAAATAGTATTAAGTGCAAGTCACGTGCTATAACTTTGTATAAAAACAAAGTTGGGTTACTTGCTAAGACATTAACAAATTTCTTTTCTTGTTTCTTTTTATTTTTACTTTTAAATTTATTATAGATATGCATGTAGTAAGTTCAACGCCTTCCGATAAAATGTTGAGTTTGTTACCCGTGGAGAAAATATGTGATAGTAATTAAGGTATTTAGCAAATGAGTTAAAATGAGTTTA
Source organism: Artocarpus heterophyllus (assembly GCA_025403435.1). NCBI lineage: Eukaryota > Viridiplantae > Streptophyta > Magnoliopsida > Rosales > Moraceae > Artocarpus > Artocarpus heterophyllus. Next base: position 8,398,879 of record CM046345.1, read on the forward strand.
AACACTGTAACATATAAAAGGCTTGTTTTATAGTCTTTTTTTTTCTTTATATTCTAGCATATAAAAGTTTTACATTGTGTAACTAATCACTGTCGAGATGATCATCTCAGCAATGCTTTGAGAGAGGCAGCTCGGTGGCCGTACAACAATCGGCTTTTTAGGAACTGATTTCAATTTTCAACAACTAGATAAGATTTGGAATTTTTGCTATTGAAGAATCAATGATTATTAAACTAGTAGAATTTGAAAGGTGTGAATATACTCTAAAGTAGAATTTCAGTATATGTATGTATAGATGCCGTCTTAGAATTGCGTAAACCAAGTTGCTTTTAAGGAGCTTTGAATTTGTATTTCTACAGCGGGAGGTCGGTCTTTGTGGTCCTCCATTTATTGTTACGAAACGATAAAAGGAAAGATGCATAGACATGAACAAAGTCAGGTATAGCAACTTCTCCTTAAGTACTTAGGTTAATATTTTAGGCTTATTTGATTTTGATAATTTAAGTTCCATTGACAAGTTGAATTTGTCTCATATTGACAAATTGATTGTTATAGTATTTAGACGCAAATTGGGTACCATCTCTCTTTGAGCGAGATAAATTCTACCTAAACTCATTTTATCATGATATTGAAGTAATACACTTCGCATATATATGACTAGCTACCAAACAAGCAAAGTTAAATTTGTTCCACGTTGCTATTAAGACCGTTCTTTAGGACGACAGAAACCCATAATCCCAAAAAAAAAAAAAAAAAAAAAAAAAAAACTACTGATCGACAAATTTGCGCATAGATATTTAAACGTCTCTGTTTGCCTACAGAGGAAACTCCAATGCAAACAAGAAAAAAGTACCACTTTCGTCATCTGGTGGCAATCTCAAGAAAGAAGATTGGATTGAACTTGTCTAAAATCCTCTTCCTGTTTTTCACATGTGAATAAACAGGAGCTAACGAAGTCAGCTTTAAATAGTAGTTCTTGAAAAAGGCATTTTTTTTTTCAACTGAAAAAACAAAAACCTAAAATTAAATGTTAAAACAAAATATCCCCATAAAAACTATCATCATTTAAAATTATTATGTCAAATTATTAAGATAATTAATAAGATATAAAAGTTAACTTGAATCTATTGATTGAACTATGATTCTCGAGTGTGTAAGTTGAGGATCTCTAAGTCTGATACGTAAGTGCTTTTTCAAAGTTTGCCTCTGTAATTTTTTTATAGATAGGTGAAAAAAATAACGTACGTACTGATTTGGTGACCACAACTCATTGATATAATTGCTAACCTTAGTAATTATCCTTAGTTACTAATTTAGCTCATCATAAAATCAGTAATTATATTTTGGTCTCTACACATAGGAAACCCACACTTAATGATGAATTAAAAGCCCAAAATCTAAATTGATCACTTTTAATTAGAAAAACCTTATTGACAGCATTTAATACACATTTATTTAATATATTAGCTCATATAAAATGGATTTATTCCTACAATCTCCTACTTGGGTTATATATAAAACTTTATAAATGTCAATTATACCTTATAAGCTCATAAATTTTGCTATCAAAACTTTATGCATCTCAACAATCTTATCCATTAACCATATCAATATAGGACCAAAGCGACCTTTGTTACATATATCGTAACTAGACCCATCAATGATCATATATACTAATACAACTAATGACAAAGATCAAGCATAGATGTGTAGCATGAAAATTTCATGCAATGTGATCTTAACATGTCTATTTCCAACTGATCCATCTTAAAACTTTAGTGAGATCAAACCATACCAAAATCAGAGTGTGAATAAACCGAAAACTTTATTTATGCTAAAAATAACCTCAAAATATCCATAAACTGAAACAACTAAAAATGTCTATGTTAAAAAAGAATCTAAAGTTTCAAACTCCCACTAGAACTGAATATTCTAAAATGATATGACACCTATACAGGCAGTGTGCTCATGAAACACTTTAAGTGACAATCCCTTAGTAAGCAGATCCGTAATCATGGAGTTTGTATCGATGTGCTTTACAGACAATGTCCACTCTAATCTCTTTCTTTCACAACTAGGAATTTGATGTCTATATGCTTTGACTTTGTCAAGCTCCTGTTGTTGTTAGAATATAGAACTGCTGACTTATTGTCACAAAATAACTTTAGTGGTTTTTGAATATTGTTCACTATGTGTACCCCATGACAAAATTTCGCAGCCATATTCCATAATTGGATGCCTCATAACACGTTATGAACTCGACCTCTATGGTAGAAGATGCTATAAGAGACTGTTTAACACTCTTTCAGGATACAGAACCTCCAAACAGGAGGTAGACATAGCCCTACATAGATTTCATACTATTTTGCCATCTAGCATAACTAGAGTCAATATACCCACTGATCTCAAGCTGTTTCGACCTTCGATATGTGAGCGTGTAGTCCTTTATTCTCTATGAATATCTCAAGACTTGTTTGGCTACTATCCGGTGATCATTTCCAAGATTGCTTAAGTATCTACCCAACATCTCTGTAACATGCGCAATATCTGGACACGTACAAACCTAAGCATACATCAAACTCCATACTGCTGACGCATAAGAAATCTTATGCATTTCTAAATCTTAAAATCATTTTTAGGGCACTAATTGAGACTAAACTTGTCTCCTTTAGCCACGAGGTATCACTTGGTTTGCAATTCTGCATGTCATATCTTTTGAGAACCTTTTTGATATAGCCCTTTTGTGATAATTCAAGAATACCCCGAGAGCAATCTTGGTGTATCTGTATATCCAACACAAAAGAGACATCACCAATATCCTTCATCTCAAATTTTTTTGATAGAAATCTCTTAGTTTCGTGCAATAAGCCTATATCATTGCTAGCAAGCAAAATGTCATCGACATATAAAACCAGAAAAATATACTTACTCCTACTAAACTTGTGGTATATACAATCATCAACCACCTTCATCTCAAAACTGAACGAGATGATAACCTGATGAAATTTGTAATACCACTGACAAGAAGCTTGCTTAAGTCCATGGATGGATTTCTTCAACTTGCAAACCATCTCTTTTGAATCTCCCGACACGAAGATTTCTGGTTGTACCATATAGATTGTTTCATCGATGTCGCCATTAAGAAACGCAGTCTTAACATCCATCTAATGAAGCTTAAGATCAAAATGCACCACTAATGCCATTATAGTCTTGAAAGAGTCTTTTGAAGAAACCAGAGAGAAAGTCTCTTTATAATCGATGCCTTCTTTCTGTGTAAAGCCTTTAGCGACAACACGAGCCTTGCACCTCTCCACATTGCCTTTCGAATCGCTCTTGGTCTTCAATATCCATTTGCAACTCATGGGTTTCACTCCTTCAGGCAAAGTGACAAGATCCCAAATGTCGTTGTCCTTCATAAACTTTATCTCCTCATTTATGGCATCAATCCACTCTTGAGATCTAAAACTTTCCATCGCATGACGAAAATTGATTGGATCATCTTCTACCACACCAATGTGAAACTCATGTTCTTGGAGAAATATAACGTAATCATCTGGTACCGTACTTCTCCTTTCTCTAGTGGATCTCCTTACTGGCATAGGTTGTTGAGGTGGTAGAGTTTGTTTTTCTGGAACAATTTTTAGAATAGGAGGTTCTTCAACATTGTCTTGATTTGGGTCTGCTTCTTGAACAATATCAGGAATAGGAGCCTGATCAATGTCAATAACAGCTGGGGGAATATCAACATATTCCTCTTCAAAGACAAAGTCTCTAACCTTATCTCCCCCCGCAAACTCGACATTCTTAAAGAACTAGGCATTTTCCATCTCAAAAATCAACTTAGACGTGAGATCATAAAACCTGTACCTTTGGATTTTTCAGAGTATCCAATAAAATAACAACTCATCGCCCTTGAGTCCACCTAAAAGGCCTTGTAATGACCAAGAAAATTCTAAAATTAAATAGCATAATTTATTTATTTAAATCAAGGATTTTCCTAGAAACATTGTGTATGAAATGCATGATTAAAGAATTTATGGAATTAACATATAATTGTTCAAAAAATTCTATAAAAGATTCTATAGTTAATTAATTAACTATTATAATTTAATAAAGAGATTTATAAATTCCAGCGCAACTGAGGCGGAAGAAATTTATCTGTAAAGAACCTGAGAAATTTAATTATGAGAATTTTTGGGTGCAATACTAAGTTAGTAGTGTACCAAGAGACATTCTAACGCGAATTAGATCCTTAATTGCCAAATTAATAAAAAATAGAGCTACTCGAGTAGCCGTATTGGCAAAAACTACTATGCAAACTCAGATAGTGACATTGTTAAAAGCTATATCATTATTGAGCCTAGATACTGAAAATTCAAGTTCACATTTTTATTAAGTCTAAAATAAATTTCTAGACTTAATGTAGTAAAAAATCGATACGCGATTAAACTTTGATCGATATAGGTTCATACTATGATTAGCGTGTCACAGTATTTGAAAAATAGGAGAAGACCTATCAGATAATAAAATTTCTTGTCAACTATGTTAGATATTGCCAATAGTATAAAATTTACCTGCTTAATGGAAACTCGCAAGAAAAGTCTAAGGTACCTTTGATTTAAGCTACACAAAATAATAGTTGTCCTGTTGCAATCAATTTTGTTGAACCTAACGATAACGCCCCCTCATGGGACGTCACAGTTATCGTCTCATAGCATCTATTATTTATGGTAAAACATAATTTTTTTTTACAGAATTTAAATAATCAAAGTAATATAAAATAGCTTAATTTTTTTTAAACAAGACTTATTAATCAAATCAAATAACTTCATCTAAAAATAAAAATATCGTTGCAACATTATCAAAAACATTACACTTAATAAAATATCTTAAAACTTGCGAAATCTCATAAAATAATTAAAAAAACTAAATTTTTGGAATCGTAAACCATTGAATAAAATTTAAATCATCATTAACACATGATACGTCACTCTGATATTCTGTTTCTGCCATTACGCATACACCCGCACCGAGCTCCTCCATCCCCATACCTAACTCATGTTCCTAGCTGCAATATGAGAAACATCTAGTAAGCTTAATGCTTAGTAAGTACATCTTAACTCTCACAAAACATTTTCATTAAATAACCATGTTTTAATAATATAAACTTATCATTAAATGAATATATTTTCTTTTTAAATAATATATAGTAATACTTCAAAATATCATATCATAGGGGCCTGGCGTTATACCGTCATCGTCATAGCGCGCTAGCCACGGAAAGAGTGAGGTAACGACCCCCAAACCAACCATGACAAAGTTGAAGCGACCGCTCATGGTCGGTCCGCTCACCAGACCCCATCATCACCATCAATCCATCAAATGTACAACGCCTTTTTAAAACATGAAAATAATAATATAGATAATACATATATATAGGTTTTCATAAAAAGTTTTCCATCAAATAATATAATGAGGTAAAAATAACGTCATCTTTCATCGTTTTCCATCAATTTTCTCATTATTAAAAATCCTCATCTTAAAACGTCTTCATAACATATCATCAACATCAATCTTTTTTTATTATTATTATTTTCAACAATCATATTATAGGTGAGAGATGTACTTACCTGATCTCTAGACTTACTCAACCTTTTATGATAGGTGACAAGATGACTCGGGTCTTCGATGTGCTCGCTTATTTGACGAGTTCATGCCAAACATTCAAATTAACCATAAGTCACTAATAATACTATTAACAACATATAAACATCTCATACTATCATTGCACATCACCTCATCACGTAATAATATCAAGAAGCATAAAATCACAATTTATGAACCTAACGCCTAATTCTCAAAAGTAGGCAGAATGACCTTTATTCACTTAAACATTCATCATAATTTCATCTTAACTCCAAATCAGCTAAATCTAGTGGCATTTAAAACTAGACTCAAAAACAAAGAATTTGATATATTACACGCATATTTTGACAATAATTTGCATGAAGAAAAAGTCTTCAAAAGTCAGTCTAAATTTCAGGTCCGTGTAACTTGTACAGCTTTCAAGGTCAACTTCGAAAAATCATAACTATTTAAAGAAAACTCTGATTCAAGCTATTCAAAACCAAAAGAAAACTAAAGATGTCTAGTATTTGAGAAAAATATAAGAAAAATATAAACAGAGCAATACAGAATCAAAAATTATTAAAACACAACAGCTGTTAGGTGTTTGTATGAAAAGTAGACATAAGGCATCAAAAATTTCAATACCAATCTATAACCTAATAAAACCTCAATTAAAAATTATAAACACATAATTAACATGATGCTAATTGATAATAAAATATACCCATGAAGATCTATATAACAAAAATATAAAAATCTATGATATCTCCAATCTAGGGTTTAATGGGAGATTAGTCAAAACAACCAAAGCATCAATTCTTTTCAATCACCAATTGACATGAAAAAAATATGATAAGAGAATCCATATGATGATAATAAAAATTCCAATACTAACATAATAAACCAAAACATCAAACAAACATATTAAATGATTGATACACTTACCAAGATGAATGCAATTAGGAAGATTAGAAATCTTGATAAAGCCAAAGAAAACCAAGAACGAAGCCAATCAATGAGAAAGGAATGAAGTGTGAGTCTAAGATTACTAATAGGTGGTTTTTATATAGTTTTTATGTGGAGACTAAAACCCTAATCCTATTCTAATTTAGTTTTTTTTTTTTTGTCTTTTTTTTTTCCCTATTTTCGGCAACTCCTGCCGCACAGCCCAAGGCCCACATCCACATTAACTTTTATATATGCCAAGTTACACTAATAATTCACGTTTACTATGTATAAAACTATGTACAATATAAAAAACTACATATATAGTATATTATATATATGATTTAAGTTATATATTATTATATATATTAAATAAAAAAACAATTCAATTATTAATTTCTTCTTATTATATTCTATTCAATTAAAATAAAATGAAATACATCATCACATTATAATATCATAGATAACTATAATCCCTACATAATTAGCATGAACCTTTCCTAACACATCGAAGCCTTCATCGTTGCCACCTGCAATATCACTAAATAGCCTGTTAGTAAAAATATCATTGTTATCAATTTTAGCATTAGATTCTCTATTTGCCATTAATAGAAAACTTGGGTGTTACATTAACACTCCACCCTATCCCATTTATGGTGCCAACTTTGGGGAGTGTTAAGCTTAGTTTAAGTCAAAATTAATCCTAATCAAGCCACTTAGATACTAGTTGATCATGGATTAGGTGGAGGGGTTAGATTAAGTTTTGGCCTATATATGGGAGGTCATGATGAGTGTCAAAAATTTTACTTCATTCCATTAACCACCCAATTCCTCTCCACCGAGTGAACTTAGAATCACAAAGAAAGGAAAATTTGTTTTGTCTTCACTTGTCTCCACTTGTTCCACCGAGTGAACTTAGAATCACAAAGAAAGAAAAATTTGTTTTGTTTTCACTTGTCTCCACTTGTTCCATCAAGTAAGCAAGCTGCAACGAAAGAAAAAAATTTGTTTTGTCTCCACTTGTTCCACCAAGTAAGCAAGTCACAAAGAAAGACAAATTTGTTTTGTCTTCACTTGTTTCCAAGCCTCTCCACTGAATATCAAGTCCTAAAGAAAATAAAAGTTCTTCCCATTTTGTTTTTCTTTTCTTTTCTTATTTTCACCTCCACCAACTAACCAAGCATTTCCCTCACCAGTTTCTTTACAATACCGTGTGTTTCAAGGCCTCCAAGAAAGGAAGTTTTGTGTTTCCAAACTTCCTCCTAAAGCCTAAATTCAAAACAAGCCAAATTCCAAGCTATTCTCCACCACTTTCAAATCATAAAATTAAGAGTCAACAAAGAAGAAGTAGAAAAAGAAGGAGGTGGTGTAGAGCATTGTCCAAGGTAATATCTATACCTTTGCTTTTCTTTTTATTTTCCTTAGCAAAGAAAAGAGAATATGTTGCTTAGATAGCATTTATGTGATGGCCAAAACAAGTTAGATTTTTACATGATAAAGTTTTAATCTAGTGTTGGAACAAGAAGAGAAGAAAAGAAGTGGAGTTTGAAGCCCTAAGAACACCTCACAAAAGTAGTCTCCAAGGGTAAGCAACTCTAAACTTTTCCTTGATTTTTAGGATAAAGTTTATAAAGTCACGAGGGATTTGATGTTTGGGTGAGGAAATAGTTGTAATAATTATTTATATGTGATGAGTATGGTTTGAGCTTATATGTGATGTAAAAAGTTAGTCATGGCATGTTAGGATTATGTTTGTGCAAATTGTGGTTTGTGGAAAATTTTTCCATAAACTTTGAACGTGTAAATGGAGGCCTTAGAATCGATTTTTAAAACTTTATCGAACACGAGACTTTTAGTTTTCATCATTTTGAACAAAAACCTATGACTATGAAAAAAATACAGTTTTGACTCTAAATAGGCCTACCAAACAGTTTTTATAGACTGCCTAGAACAGTCCCAAAAACTGCCTAAAGGCAACCCGCCTGAATGCAGTTTGCAAAAAACTACCAAACAGTTCCAGGAATGCTGAAATTGTTTTGCCATTTTTGGGTCGTTTCGGGTTCAAATTTTACGTTTCGCCAAATATAAAAGTTTTAGATTTTGATTAGATGAATAACTTTTATGTTCAAAATTTGCCTCTAAAATATAGTTATACACAATTTTCCAAAACAGTCCAAAAAAAACTACATTTTTGTACAGAAAACTGTTTTAAAGTTTCGGGTCATTTCGAGGCCAAACCACAACTTTTGCCAAACATAATAGTTTTAGTTTGCAGTAAAATGAAGAACTTTCATGAAGAAATTTTTGTGAAAATCTACTTCTAAATTGGACTTAAAATTTGATGTACAAAAATAGTCAAAACTTTTTAATTGATAAAAAGTTTCAAAGTTTTAACCAAAAAACAATTTTCGTCGAAATAAAATGGTAACTGGGACTTGAGAACAAACAAGAAAATCATTAAAACTCACGTTTAAAAACAAGTGACTTTTATGAGGAAAAAACTTTAAAAGAAAAGCTGTGTTAATAAACAATTTCATATAAATTTTCTAAAATTACTACACCGGTATCAGTTTTTACAAACAAAGATCGTGTGACTTCAAAATTTGATTTTCACTAAACTAAGAAATTACAATACTTTTGAAAGGTTATATAAGCCCGAGCTTTAGTGGATTAACAATTTCAAGCGTTATTTTATAGAGCGATTTTTATTTAAAATTCTAAGCTAAACGGGTAAGAATTTTAAAGATGAACTTTAATCGTTTTCAAGTGAACATTAAATTTGCAAGCATAAAAACCCGATACGATAGAGCTTTAATGCCACAATCTTAGGCACGGGTCTAATGCCTGTTTCAGTCTAAAATGTCACACAGAAAGCAATCTATCGGTAGAATGTATATAGCGTTATGATGTCATTTTTGGGCTTACGGGCTTAAAAACAATTATGAACCCATTAAATGCATTTAAAATAAGGTCAATTAGGATTTAAGATAAGAATCATAAATTTAGAAAATGCTAAAATGGATTAGAGCCTCACGGTTTAAACGACGATAAATAATTAATTAATTATTTTAAAATTAATTAATTATCAATTTAGATACGAATAAATGGCAATTAAGGAAAAGTTTGAATATTATGAGGATTTAGTAAAAATTAATCCTTGTAATAGAAATGGTGAAACTCATAACCAACTAATAAAGGAATTTACAATCTAACAAAATGATCGAATTCTAATGGCTATACTAAAATTTAATAGCCTAAAATAGGAAATTCTCATACACTCGTAATGGGTGTTTGTACAGTTTTATTCAGTAGAGAAAGAGGAACTCATAATTGATAGAGGAGTCAACTTCACTAATACAGGTAAGTAGGAATCTCGTCTACAATACCAATAGTTTAAATTAAAGGTTTTTCAATATGTCGCAAGCATGTTAAGTTTTAAGTATGATATGCCATGTCATATTTTATGTTCACTGAAATAACTAGTGAAACTTAATGAAGAATTAACCAAGAGAATTGTACCAACCTCTCGACCCACGGGGAGGCTCCATGTTAAAATAATAAATTATAATTGGTCACAGTGTTGCTCAAACCTTGCAAACCGTAACATCCCGTTGATCTTGCGCAACTGATACGACTACTCGGGCCCGATCAACAATAAGAAAAGTTCATAACTGAGCATAATACGGTTCATGCATATGTAGTCAATACATATGATTACATGTTACTTTAAATGTTTTGCGAGTTTACTATTCCTACTTGCTGAGCGAAAGCTCATCCAAGAATGTTCATACTGTAGGTATACAACCTGTCAGTAACGCCTAATGGATGGTGGTGAAGCGGCGGGCGATTAGAGTGGAGATATGGGAAATGGATACTACACGCTTAGACTTTCGCTTATATTTTGATGACTATTTTGATGATAACTGTTTTGATGACTATGACTCATGAGCCTTATATATAACTTTAAAACTTCGTTACTGTAACACCCCTATGTGGGGGTTAACAGTTTTAAATAAATAAAAATAATTTTAAATTTTATATTATTTAAATCAATTAAACAATGCCCATGGGTCTTTAAACAACAAGAAAAATAAAAATAAACGTTTTAAATACAAACCACAGTTTTTAGTGTAGCACCAAATATATATAATTACAGTCATCATCACCATAGTACAATTCCCAAATAACTTAACACAGCCATAAAAAAAAATAATACAACTCTTACATGTTGTAGATAAGTTGTAATTAAACAGGGTCTTCTAACACGAAAACAGCAAGATTGTTTTCGCTTATTCCTCTTCAAATATGTTGCACTGAGTTCCACCTGAGATATGAAGATATGATAGGGATGAGCATCGACATGCCCAGTAGGGAAATCATGACTCACCTTATGGTTTATCCATTACCACATTAAAAACTGCATGGTTAGTAGGTTACATCATATTCCAGATTATGAGGTTTATTATGATCACATCTTATGGATACCGTAGTTAATCATTACCAAGTGTCATAATTACACATTTATACAAATATTACCAATCATCATTGTTCCTAGGTATCCATGTTAAATTGAGTATCACTCAACTCATCGAACCCAAATGGGCGTACTTGATCACCCTATAAACATTTCAAGGGTGTTCCGGTGAGGGGACATCAAGCCCCGAGTCCTCACCAAATCGATTCCTGTACAGTGTGTTCTGGGACTTTCAACCAAGGAAGCGTCATCACCTTCCCCCTATTTTTCCTTTTAGGGTATTCGTGCCCAAGGACGTAACCGTCGCCCTTTTTACATCTCACTATTCCTTTGTCTTCAATTTATATTTATAGAGTCAATTTCCTAACCATGCTTCTCAATTTATAACATATGTCAAATCATTATATTTATCGCTATACAATATACATATTTTACAATATAAAACA